>WNGS01022352.1:0-40837 GCA_020271785.1 Procambarus virginalis
CTCTGAGGACAGAGCTAGATTCGCTGCGGGAGGAGGTAAGGCAGCTTAAGCAACGACAGGATGAAGCAAAGGAGGAGACCGGCAATAGGGAGTCCCCGTCTTGGCATATTGTTAAGGACAGGGGTCTTAAGAAGACCTTGGCAAAAACAGACTAATATCATAAAGATTACAAACGCATTTGATGTGTTGAGGACGAGTGTTGTGGTGAACTATGGTTCAGTGGAGGTAAGGGCATAGCGGAGGAACATTGAAGCGGGGTCCCTCAAGTGCCCTAAGAGAAAAGGGAGGATCCAAGCGAATTTTGGTTGTGGGAGATTCCCAGGTGAGGTATTTGGACAGAACGTTTTGTGCCAGAGATAAAGGGAACAGATTAAGGGTTTGCTATCCTGGAGCTGGTATTGGTGATATTGTTGGAAACATGAAAGATATTATGACGGGAAATGGGAACAAACCCATTATTTGTATTAGTGCAGGGGGTAATGATGTTGGGAGAGTTAGAAGTGAGGAACTAATACAGAAATTCAAGACAGCAATAGAATTAGTTAGGAGCAAGGGAGGAATCCCGATCATATGTGGCATTCTTCCAAGAAAGGGAGTGGGAAATGAATGGATGTCGAGGGCACTTGGTGTCAATTGCAGGCTGGAAAGATATTGCAAATCTAATGCAATATCTTATATAGACAACTGGGAACACTTCTATGGAAGAAATGAAATGTATGCTCGGGATGGGGTGCATCTATCGAGAGCTGGGGTTGTTGCTGTTGCAAACTCGTTGGAAGAAGTGGTTAGAGGTGTTTGTTTGGGTTTAAACTGTTAGTAGATAGAGGTATGGGAATTGATTTGGAGGAAGGATGTAATAAAAGTATGTGTTTGCGGGAGAAAGGAATTGGCAAAATGATCAGGGAAAGAGAAGGGCCTCAAAATAACAATTCACTTAGGGTATATTACACAAACAGTAGAAGTCTAAGAAATAAAATTAACGAATTAAATGCTCTTGTCTGCACAGAAAAAATAGATATTATTGCACTTACCGAAACGTGGATGAATGTTGATAATAGAGAACTATTAGCTGAATATCAAATAAATGGATTTAAACTATTTCACACAGATAGATATATTAGACGAGGAGGTGGAGTAGCCATATACGTTAGGGACAATTTGAAATGTAGTCTCAAAGAGGGAATCAAAACTGAGCCACACACAGAAACTATTTGGATAGAATTAAACGAAAAAGCAAATAATATTATAATAGGAGTTATATATAGGCCACCAAATTTAGACAGAATGGAAGCAAAGCATCTATGGGATGAAATATCTAGGGCATCTAGATCTAACAGTATTTATGTCATGGGTGACTTTAATTTTAGTGGAATAAACTGGTTGAACAAAACAGGGAACAGTGAAGCAGAAGATTTTCTAGAATTAATTGACGATTGCTTTCTTACGCAACACATTAAGGAACCAACACGGGAAAATAATATTTTAGATTTAGTGTTAACTAACAGGGAAACACAAATTAATGACATCGAAATAGGGAGTGAGCTAGGGAACAGTGATCACAAAGAAATCAGATTTGGCATAGAATGGAATAGACCTGTAGGAGAAAATTCTGTTAAAGTGCCAGATTTTCGAAAAGCTGATTTTAATAGCCTAAGAAATTTTTTGGGTCAAATTGATTGGAAAGTCTTGGGTATGGGGTGTGGGCCGGTCTTGGAGCGAGACATGAACACAGCGATAGGTGATGTAAATGGGGATTTCGATGTGGATTGAATTTCTAACGTATTTAAGAATATTCTAAACAAAGCACAGGAACGTAGTATACCACACAAATTGAATAGATCGATTACTAATGACCCAAAGTGGATAACAAAGAATTTGAAGAATCTTATAGGTAAAAAGAGAGCTTGGTACAAAAGGATTAAAAATGGGGAGGTCACTTTAGAACAGGAATTCGTACAACTAGTTAGAAATGTTAAAAAAGATATAAGGAAAGCAAAAAGAAACTATGAAGTTCGTATAGCAGGGCAAGCAAAGACAAATCCTAAAGGGTTTTTTCAGTTATATCGAACTAAGACTAGGGAAAGGATAGGTCCATTAAAAACTGAGACAGGTCAAATAACAGATAGTGATGAAGAGATGAGTAGTATTTTAATAAAATTTTGTATCTGTATTTACTAAAGAGGAACTTAACAATATGCCTTCAGCCGAACAAGTCTATGTGGGTGGGGACGAGGACAGGTTGACGAGTTTAGCAGTTACCAGGGAGGATGTTCTTAAACAAATAGTAAAACTCAAACCAAACAAATCCCCAGGGCCGGATGAAGTGTTTGCCAGAGTGCTGAAAGAATGCAAAGAGGAGCTTTGTGACCCACTGTCAATCATATTTAATAAATCAATAGAGTCAGGCAGAGTGCCAGAGTTTTGGAAAGTTGCTAATGTGATACCAGTTTTTAAGAAAGGAGATAGATCACTTGCGTCTAACTATCGACCAACTAGCCTAACGTCTATTGTGGGAAAGTTACTCGAATCTATAATAGCAAATAAAATTCGTCTTCATCTTGAAAAACATAAATTAATAATTGAGTCGCAACATGGTTTTATAAATGGCCGTTCATGTTTAACAAATTTCTTATCTTTTTATTCTAGCATAGTTGAGGCAGTTGATAGTGGTAAGGATTGTGATGTTGTGTACCTTGACTTTAGCAAAGCTTTTGATACAGTGCCACATGAAAGACTGATTAAAAAGATAGAGGCTCATGGTGTTGGGGGTGCTATATTAAGCTGGATTAGGGCATGGCTATACCTAAGGAAACAGAGAGTTAGTATAAATGGAGTCAAGTCAGAGTGGGAAAATGTTGTAAGTGGAGTACCTCAAGGCTCTGTCCTGGGACCTCTGTTGTTTATAATATATATAAATGATTTAGATTCAGGTTTGAGTAGCAACATTTGCAAATTTGCCGATGATACGAAAATCGGTAGGGAAATTAATTCGGAGGAGGATTGGGTGGTTATAAATAGGAGCTGCCACGTATGGGCCAATAGGCCTTCTGCAGTTGCCTTTGTTCTTATGTTCTTATGTTCTTAAAGAACAACAAATAAGATCCCTTTCGCAATCCGACTTCGCAATCTCAACACCATCTAGCTCGTATCTTGTAACTCTATCATCATTACCTAGCCTCAGAACTTTACATTTATCAGCATTAAACTGCATCTGCCAGTCCTTTGACCATTTCAAAACCCTATCTAGATCAACTTGAAGTGATAGTGAGTCCTCCTCCGAATTAATTTCCCTACCGATTTTCGTATCATCGGCAAATTTGCAAATGTTGCTACTCAAACCTGAATCTAAATCATTTATATATATTATAAACAACAGAGGTCCCAGGACAGAGCCTTGAGGTACTCCACTTACAACATTTTCCCACTCTGACTTGACTCCATTTATACTAACTCTCTGTTTCCTTAGGTATAGCCATGCCCTAATCCAGCTTAATATAGCACCCCCAACACCATGAGCCTCTATCTTTTTTATCAGTCTTTCATGTGGCACTGTATCGAAAGCTTTGCTAAAGTCAAGGTACACAATGATCTTTCCCTGATCATTTTGCCAATTCCTTTCTCCCACAAACACATACTTTTATTACCTCCTTCCTCCAAATCAATTCCCATACCTCTATCTACTAACAGTTTAAACCCAAACAAACACCTCCAACCACTTCTTCCAACGAGTTCGCAACAGCAACAACCCCAGCTCTCGATAGATGCACTCCATCACGAGCGTACATTTCATTCCTTCCATAGAAGTGTTCCCAGTTGGCAATGAAAGATATTGCATTTGATTTGCAATATCCTTCCAGCCGGCAATTGACACCAAGTGCCCTCGACATCCATTCATTTCCCACTCCCTTTCTTGGAAGAATGCCACATATGATCGGGATTCCTCCCTTGCTTCTAACTAATTCAATGGCTGTCCTGAATCTCTGTATTAGTTCCTCACTCCTAACTTGTCCAACATCATCACCCCCTGCACTAATACAAATAATGGGTTTGTTCCCATTTCCCGTCATAATATCATTCATGTTTCCAACAATATCACCAATTCCAGCTCCCGGATAGCACACCCTTAATCTGTTCCCCCTGTCTCTGGCACAAAACGCTCTGTCTAAATACCTCACCTGGAAATCTCCCACAACCAAAATTCGCTTCGATTCTTCCTTTTCCTTTCGAGCAGTTTGAGGGACTTGCGTTTCAATGCTCCTCGTTGCTTTGCCTAAAGAGGCAAAGGCTATAATTAAGAGGCTATTATCAATAATTGTGTATATTATTTCTCCAAAAAAGAGAATTATTTAATATATTGCACTAGAGTTCTCAATATAATATTTACTAATTGCCAACCCACAACAGGGTAGGATATTACCATTGACTAGTTGAACTATTTATTGTTCATCCTAGTCCCATTATTACCATAGTCTAGTTGTACTATATTGAACAACCTAACACCATTAATGAATGGTGCAGACTCTATTTTGGGTATAATTGTTACCAGCTCGAGTTGAGTTGTGTATATATAATAATTTACTTATGATCATTACACCTTTGAGTGATTAATTAGTGTCTATACCATCCTAGGGTGATTTTGAGGAGCTAACCTAAAGGTACTTCCAGTGACACTGGTTTATCACTCAAATCATTAGTGTGTATGATTATATATATATAATGTGTATTAATTTTAAGTGCTAACCTCTAGTAGAGGTAGGATTATAGCCTAGTGATTGCAGAATTTTACCCTAGGCTACCATTAGTGCTTGTTCAGCATTATGAGCAACCCAAGTACAAGCCCCACAAGGCTTCACCAACTAGCCAATATGAATAATGCAGGAAGAATGAAAAGAACCCTTGCAGGTCTTAAACGCCACTTAACAAGACAGATCAAGAAATGTGAAGATTTGTCACAACAATCTCCAGTTGATTATGCTGAGCTGGAAAGCTGTTATCAAGCAGCTGCAGGTAAAATTGAGCAAATTAAATGCCAAATAGCAACATATGTGGCTGAACTTGCCAACACCAATTTATCAGAAACAGAAATAGACGACATTATGGTTGATCTAGCGAGTTACAAAGATCAGACTCAGGCCACGTTACAGCCTTACGTCAAATTAATTGCCCAGAACAAGGCAGCAACAGTAACAACAACAACAGTTGCATCTAATGCGAGTCAAGCAGAAGCTCGACTCCCTCCAATTAATTTACCCACTTTCTCAGGAAAAGACGAGGAAGATTGGGACGAATTTTGGAACAAATTCGTTGACCTTGTGGACTCAAAAACAATCTTTACCAAAGAGTAGTAAATTCTCTTATTTGCAAGGCCAATTATTAGGTGAGGCTAAAACAGTAGTATCCCATCTGAGATTAACTAATGACGGCTATGATCTGGCAGTAAAACTCTTCAAGGATAATTATGCTGATCCAGACGTAAGAACATCACATTTAGTTCATGAGCTGTTGCATTTACCCCCACCGGAGGCTTCAGCTGATTCACTCAAAGTCTTCAAGCTGGAGGTAGAATCAATGATCAATGCCCTCAGCCTGACAGCAGATACAAACGGGGCTGAGTGGGTTTTGAAAATAATTGTCCAGGAGAAATACCAAGGGTATTTTCTCAAATATTGAGAACATATTGAGACAAATGAGTGCTCATTACAATAGAAGCATCTTATCCACGAATGAAATATCTGAAGGTTTAAAGTCAGTAGTTCATCAATTACGAACACATGACAAATTAAAACCACCAAGTAAACCCTCAGAAACCAATAATAGTAAACCACAGAGTACCAAAGGTACTCCAAATCAATCTAGACAATATAATTCAACACGAAAATGGAACAGTGGCAGTGTGGGCTTATATGCAGTGGGACCCTCCAAGCCTATAGTTACTGTGTCACCCAAGAACGTGACACCAAAGAGCACTGGAAGCTATGGAACATGTTTGTTCTGCAATGAGAAACATTCAATGTAACATCTCAGGGTTTATAACAGATGCAGAACCTCAACTCTACCAGGTGGTACAACCATCAGTACGTTTAGGCAGGTACGCCTGTCAAGTACAAGCCATTTTGGTGGACAAAATACCAGTAGACCTAGAAGTTCAAGGTCTGAGAGCAACAGCCAAATTCCTGAGAAATAGAGGAATACAATTGGCAGATAATATAAAGTCTGATCACCTCACCAACTTCGATCTCCTTGTAGGGACAGACTACTACCATCGATTCATTGGTAGCCCTACTAAATATCAGGGCATAACCATGCTAAATTCTGCAGGAGGCAAATTACTCTCAGGACCAGTATCAAGCCTGAGGAGACCTATGCCTGCAGATAAACAATACCAATACAAATCTAATTTTGCCAGCTGATTATATTTCTCCAGTAGCATTATACTAAGGAGATTACAGCTGACTATACCAACAGAGGTTGATGTTATTATCATCATTTGAAGCTGAAGATGAGTTCACGAGGCCTCAGTGGCAAATCAGTGAACAGTAGCCTAAACAGCTACAAGTCACAGCGACCAATGTCACTGAACCCACTGCAGTCTCAGAACCATATTTGACTTTAGTGATGGGCTATTCAATCCTCTGAATCAATTAACTAAACTAAACCCCAATAAATCTGACGACTGATTTTGATACATTTATTATTTAATCAAGATGAATTCCATGGCCTCAGTGTTTATATATCAGTGACCAGTTACCTAAACAAGCTTCAAGTTATATCTAAGGTCACTGATCTCACTGCAGTCCCTGAATTATACTTGACTGTAGTACTTGATCACATTCAGTCTTCTGGGTTAAATAATATGTATTTAGGCTTGAATTTTAGCCTTTCAAGAGTTAACAGGGAAATGAAATCGCATTAGACTTCTAACCTCTGCAACTCAAGTACGGGACATCCGTCCTGTACGAACAGACGCACAAATGTGTGATTACTAACAACTAACATCAAATTAATCTAATAATTCGAAGGAGGAGTATCAGTGTTCGTCTGTTCTAAATAGGACTTCGACCCATGAGCAGCCCCCGGGGAATTATGTCGGAAAATCCGACACCATTTAAATTAATAATATCACATTCAACAGGCAGAAATATTGCTGCTGCTGTTGTATACACAAGTTACCCATAGAAATGTAGTTTGTAGTGGAATTTAGATCTATAGAAAACAGGATATCATAGCCACATACTATTATAATTCACTATCTATTCTGCTGGGAATTATTCTTAAATACATTAGTCTTTGGACTTTTACCATCATAAAAACATCTTATTTTAATTAACTTAATTATCAGAATCAAAATAGAGTAAATGTGACCCTTCTATCAAGTTACTGACATCTCTACAAAGTGAGGGAGGCGTTAGTTGTGAGAAGGGGTCAGCCATTGCTGTTGTCACCACAAGGCAGCCATGTTGTCACCTCCGAGATGCGTGGAGCGAATTTAGCTCCTATCATTTCTGGACAATGTCGGCCAGAAGCGTCAATAGTATGGAGTGTCAGCCATTATTTAAGACCAGAGGCGCAAGAGAGCAAATTCAGCTCCTATCAATTCTCTTGGACGAAGTGTTATGGAAGATCAGAGTAGTGAACTCCCATTATCAACACGCTGTCATCAATCTCAAGGGAAGTGTTTTTCCGAAACCTGTTTATCTATTCATTTTGGCCATTAATGTTAGATAGGGTGTACCGGTTAGAACACGAATGATCGACTCAAAAAAGGTAATTAAGCCTTGGTCTTTATGGTTCAAGTACAGTGTTTTCTCTGATATAGCTGTCATATATTAGGATTCTGGCTTTATAGCTAGCTCCCTTTTGACAGGTTAAGACGAGGAAGCATGCTTTGTGTATCAGTTACCAGGGTGATGGAAGCTACCTCACATGAGGAAAATTTGGTGTCTACATCCTAGTTTTACGTGGTGGACTAAGGCCTGCTGTACAATAAGATAAGGAACCTCTTTAATGTTTAACAATATATGTAGTTTAATACTGTAGTTGATTGGCTGCATATATATAAATTCAATATTAACCCCTCCTAATGTGCAAGAATCGATTTGTGAGATTATTGCAGAAATACAGTCCACTCAACATTATACAAATTGCTATCGAAGTATATAAATTAACGTAAATATAAATTCTATATAAATTCATATAAATTAAATATATAAATTTCACAGGTCGGTTCCCACACAATGGCCGTTAAAATGAGAACTTAAGACATCAGACTCGCAATACAAGGACATGAAATTGAGTGGATTACCTCTTTTCAATACCTAGGAGTCATAATAGACAGCCAGTTGAAATTCACTCAAGAAATAGAATATCTTCGGCAACGTTGTGAAGCCAGAAACTCAGCGTTGCACTCCCTGACAAGTCTTACAGATGGTGCCTCGCTACCAGTACTCAAAATGTACTACGTTCAAGTAGTTAGGTTACTCATTGACTATGCTGCCCCTGCTCTTACATCCCTCAGTCATAACCAATGGGAGAAACTGGAAGTGTCTCAAAATGATGCTCGTAGAACAATGCTGGGAGCATCTTTAAGATTGCGTAGAGAGAACCTAAGAATGGAATCATTCATACCGACTCTAAAACTTCGCTCCAGGCATTGTTATCCAGTCAGCACAGAGATAATATACAACTCCTCACAGAAACTCAACATATGGGAAAAGAAGCCATAATCTAGGGCTGTCAATCACCTTAAATTTGATACCAAGTCACATAGGCATAGATGGTAATGAAAAGGCAGACTCACTAGCAAAAACTGCCACTGCTCTACCTGCTGTACAGGTTCAAATACCTCCAGGTTTTCACAGATTAAGGAGCAAATCAAGAAGAAAGTATTCTCAACTATCAAAAGTCGCCACAGAGCCAAAGTAGCGGAAGGAAGATCCACTGCGTTATGGTACGAACAAGCCACTGGTTATTCCTCTTTCAAACCTCACAAAAAGATATCCGGAGTATTGCATGTGGTGTCTGTATATAGCTGAGATAGTCTTGGTAGTAAGGTTGATGTAAAGTCATTCCTGGTTACTGACTTTAATACTTATAAACGATTACATGATTATGGCTCCCAAGCTTGGCAGGCGTCCTGTGCTCTTGTTTACCTCCTCTAGTGGCGTCCAGCCGCCGCACATAGAAAACGGATGGTACCATTTTCTGTGAACATGACATCCCTCCTTTTCTTTAAAAAGAATGAATACAGGATGTCTACCATGCTTGTAGCACAAAGCAAAGTTATTGACACAAAGTAAGTTATTAACATATCAAGAGATATTGCATACATTTAACATTAATTAAACACACAAAGAATTTAAACAATCTTTACCACAAAGGATTTCAATGTTAAAAATACATATGCAATGTTAAACAAACATGAAAGAAACTGTAATACAAAGTTACAAAATATTGAATGAGAGATCTGCATTATTCAAACAATATTAAATTTAGTTAGCATAACAAGTAAATACTTTGCATTACATAGGAACACAATTAATCATCATATCGTGTAGGGCGTTTAACATGACGTTTGGACGAGAGTCCTTAAGTACAAGAATATCCCTCGATGAATTGTTTATCGAGTTATAACTCATTTTTTCTTTTTCTTTTGCACGACTTTGCACTTCATCATTTTCTACACTATTTGGAATCACTTTGAAATAAGCCATATTACGTGTTATACTATGATCTCTATTACTCGCTGTTACCATAGTTCCTTTACACTAATCACTTTATATGGTTTTGTATCATACGGCATATCTAGCTTTCCCTCTTTTTCTTTTAACGAGAACAGTATCTCCAACCTTTATGAATTGTTCCTTTGCACGTTGATCATGAGCAATTTTCATTTTGCCCTTGGCTAGTGCATCCTTCTGAGCGAGACGTTTATCCGTTACTTGGCTGGCATGACAGGTAGTGCGATTCTCATAGGACGTCCAAATAAAAGTTCGCCAGGCGACTTGCCCAGTGTTCCATGCGGTGTTGCACGGTAGTTCCTGAGAAAAGCATACATAGCTTGTTTCCAGGATCGTCCTTCGGCATGAGCACAGCGTACAGCTTTCATGAGAGGTTGCATGAATCTCTCTACTTCTCCATTTGCTTGAGGATGTAGTGGCATCACACGGCGGTGTTTGAATCCAATATGCTCAGCAAAGTTGACAAAGTCTTGTCCATTAAATGGCGGTCCATTGTCCGTCTTGACAACTTCAGGAATGCCAAAGTTTGAAAAGATCTTGTCGAGTTTCGGGATGACAGCCTTTGCAGATGTGGAAGTGATGATTTCTACTTCTGGATAACGTGAGTGATCATCAATGACTACCATCAAGTACTCTCCAGTTGGTAGCGGTCCACAGAAGTCCATCGATACTTCCATCCATGGTGCAGCAGGTAGTGGTGAAGGTTGTAGAGGTGTTGGTCTTGAAGTATCCACTGCAGCTTGGCAAGGGACACAGGCATCATGCATGTCCTTAGCTTGACGATCAATGCCAGGAAACCACACCTTTTCTCGTAGCAGCTGTTTGGTCCTTACAAGACCTTGGTGTCCTTGATGTGCAAGCTTCAGAGCACGTTGCTGGAGAACAGCTGGAATGACGATACGAGTACCTCGCAGCACGGTGTCGCGTTGTTGCGTAACACTTAATTCTGTCTGGATGCGTTCAAGTGCTTTGAATGCATCTTGGTCAACTCCTGAGGGTGGGATGCGTGGAAACTTTTTCTTAGTCAATGCATCCACTGTTGCTTGCAGAGTTGGGTCCTCTAGGGTTGCAGTACGGATTTCATCAAGAGTGAGAGCCTTAGGGACTGCATCACAGGTTACAGAGTGTACATATTCCTCGGCAACTTGCTGATGCTTGGTGATGGTGAAACTGTTGGCAGGATGTCGACTGATGTAATCAGCGGGATTGCCTGCACCTGGCTTGTATTTCACCGTAAAGTTGTATGGTTGCAGACGAAGAGCCCATCTCTCAATGCGAGCTGGTGGTTTGGACTTTGGATTATTGAAGATGGTCTCCAACGGTTTGTGGTCAGTGACTATCGTGGTAAAGGGTGCACCAAGCAGATACACATTGAAGTGTTCACAGCCCCATACAAGAGCAAGAGCTTCCTTCTCTGTCTGACTGTATCGTTGCTCAACATCTGTGAGAGAACGGCTGGCGTAGGCAATTACTACTCTTGAATCTGGTTGACCAGGTTTGTGTTGGGCTAACACAGCACCTAAACCAACAGGACTAGCATCCACCGTTAACTCAGTGTCCATTGATGGATCAAAGTATGCAGCAGTCGCATTTTCTACTAGTGCATCTTTCACAGCATCAAATGCATTTTGCTCGACATCGCTCCAGTACCATGATGCATTTTTCTTCAGGAGCTCACGTAGAGGCTTCGTAATGGTAGCAAAATCTGGAATGAAGCGAGAACAGTAGTTTGCCATTCCCAGAAAACTATGTACTTCAGTGGATGTTGAAGGAGGTGCAGCATTCTTGATATCTGCAACTTTCTTAGGATCTGGAGACAGACCTTTGTCACTAAGTACATGTCCAAAGAATTCAATTTTATGTTGATTGAACTCACACTTTGCTCGGCTTAGCGTCAAATTCTTTTCTCGTAAGCGTTGCAATGTTGCACGAAGAGCTTTGTCGTGTTCAGCTTGGGTACGGCCATAAACAATGATGTCATCAGACATGTTGTCAGCATTAGGTATATCTTGCAATACCTGGCTGATGATGTGCTGGAATACTTCAGCAGCACTGTTAATACCAAAACTCAGGCGCTTGTACCTATACAGACCTCGATGTGTCGTAAACGTTGTGATGAATCGACTCTCATCATCAAGTTCAAGCTGATGATAGCCCTTGTTTAAATCTAACTTGCTGAATACAGTTGCACCATTCAAGCGGTATATCATATCATCTACAGTGGGTGTAGGATGGCGTTCACGCATTATTGCCTTGTTGGGAACACGCATGTCTACACAAATGCGTATCTCATCTGGATTCTTCGGCTTTGGTGGAGTGACAATTGGGCTTACCCATGGTGTTGGGCCTGTTACCGGTTCAATGATATCTAGTTCTATCAGCCTATCCAGTTCGGCATCGACTTTCTTGCGAGTATGGAATGGTTGTCGGCGATGTGGTTGGGCAACTGGAATTACATCTGGGTTGATATGCAGATGTACCTTGCTATCAGTATAACAACCTATGGATTTAAACCGATCAGAAAATTCAGCAACAATAGCATCAACATTGTTTGCAGATTCCACTGCTACAGCATTAGAAAGCTGAAGTAGCCCCAATTTGGTTGAAGTCTTGTAACTGAGTAAAGACTCCTTTGCATTCCTAACAACATGGAATGTAGTAATGAGCATTGCATTCTTTGACTTAATCTCTGCAGTGAAAGTTCCAATCACTGGTAAGGCTACCTTTGAAGCATAGGCAGTGGCTTTGCCATTATAGTTTTCAAGCTTTGGGAATTGTTTTTTAAATTTTTCATAGTGGCACTCAGCAATGGTGTCAATGTTTGATCCAGTGTCAATGAGAATTTTGAGACAAATGCCAGCAATGTATACTATAGTCTCTGGTTGTTTGGAAGATCATTCCATTTTGTGATTGATTGTACTCCATAAATATAATCACATTCACTGTCATCTGAGACTGGTTGTAATGAAATGTTGTCTTGTATATTATTAACATTCTTGATTTGAGGTGCAATATTGTGTTTGCCACCTCGACTCCTATGACTTGATCCTCGTACATTGCTTTTATTTATTGATTGTGGTTTCTTTAGTGCGGAACGACACATAGCACCAAAATGATTTAGTTTTCTACACTCATAGCACTTCTTACCTTGAGCTGGACAAACATTATCTTGGTGTGGGTAGTCTCCTCCACAATTGTAACATTTATTATTGACAACCTCTGATGTGAGTCGTTGTGACTGCTTGAGTCTTGTTCCATGACTCCAGTTGTGATGTGGTTCTCGGCTCAATTTAATGTTAGGTTTGGCATGATATCTTCTACGATCATGGTGTACTCCCTGAACCTTACATACTTCTTGACTGTTAGTAACAGTGGCAGAACCGTTGTTGGCACTGCACTCCATGGCACGAGCATCACGTGCAGCATCTTCCATTCGACGAGCCATATCCAGTATCTTGGTAAGAGAACTTTCATCATCAACAAGTTCTAGAGCTCTTCGACGGAGACGTGTAGATGTGCATGTTTCAATTATTTGCTGTTTGATTTCTTTGTCAACATCAGCAAACTCACAGTGGGCTGCTAAACCCTGCAGACGTGTATGGTATTGATCAACAGTTTCATTAGAGAGTTGTTTTGCTCTCCTGAAATGCATAATTTCCATAGCAGTATTTTGCCTTGGTTTGAAATGCTCAGTTAATTTGGCCTTGGCAGTGTCATAATCTTTGGCACCACCAGTGTCTTTCAGTGTATCAAAGATGTCACAAACTCTATCACCTGCACAATGAAGCAGAAAGGCACGCTTTCTTTCAGCACTTTTGATGTCAGAAACTATCAACAAATTTTCAAACCTTTTAAGCCATTTGACCCACCTCTGTGACAGGTTTGTCTGGTCACAGTCAGGATCAAATGCAGGAAACTGAGGTATATTTGCCATTTTTTACTGAATAAATTTAAACTTATCACTTAAAATGTTCCTCAGAATATATAACACTTACTGCACTGTATATGTTATTTAAGGATTCACTGTAATTACTTTAATTTTGCAAAGCACACAAGCATTTTAATGCAAAAGTTCACAACAGTGCACAACACAGCAGCAACTGACTTCTTACCTAGCCCTTGTGTACATGTGTTGTTCCTACTCACAGCAACACAGCAGTTGTTAGCAGTTGGTACAGCAATTGGCAGCAGTTGGCAGCAGTAGACAGCAGTTGATACAGCAGTAGGCAGCAGTTGGTTCACAGCGTGAAGAATTTTGTAGCACGGAGCGTCGTTTCGTAACCAAAACATCGGGTTTTGTATACTGCATCAAAGCGTCGTTTCGTACACATCGTCGGCAGATTCCTCTCACAGCAACACTCAGCACAGCTTGGGTAGCACACAGCATTGGCCAGCACACAGCAACGGCCAGCACACAGCAACGATCAGCACACAGCAACAGTCAGCACACAGCATGGGGTTGCATACAGCATCGGGTATGGTGCTCACAGACAGCTTCTCCTTCCTCCTCTGGGCGAGACAGCATGCTCCTTCCTTGTGTTTTGTTGAACAAAATACCTGCGTTCCCAGTTCATCGTCGTCGCCAGTGTGGTGTCTGTGTATAGCTGAGATAGTCTTGGTAGTAAGGTTGATGTAAAGTCATTCCTGGTTACTGACTTTAATACTTAAAAGACGATTACATGATAGAGTAGCTCCCAAGCTTGGCAGGCGTCCTGTGCGCTGTTTACCTTCCCCAGTGGCGTCCAGCCGCCGCACATAGAAAACGGATGGTACCATTTTCTGTGAACATGACAGAACCCACTGCAGTCTCAGAACCATATTTGACTTTAGTGATGGGCTATTCAGTCCTCTGAATCAATTAACTAAACTAAACCCCAATAAATCTGACGACTGATTTTGATACATTTATTATTTAATCAAGATGAATTCCATGGCCTCAGTGTTTATATATCAGTGACCAGTTACCTAAACAAGCTTCAAGTTATATCTAAGGTCACTGATCTCACTGCAGTCCCTGAATTATACTTGACTGTAGTACTTGATCACATTCAGTCTTCTGGGTTAAATAATATGTATTTAAGGCTTGAATTTTAGCCTTTCAAGAGTTAACAGGGAAATGAAATCGCATTAGACTTCTAACCTCTGCAACTCAAGTACGGGACATCCGTCCTGTACGAACAGACGCACAAATGTGTGATTACTAACAACTAACATCAAATTAATCTAATAATTCGAAGGAGGAGTATCGGTGTTCGTCTGTTCTAAATAGGACTTCGACCCATGAGCAGCCCCCAGGGAATTATGTCGGAAAATCCGACACCATTTAAATTAATAATATCACATTCAACAGGCAGAAATATTGCTGCTGCTGTTGTATACACAAGTTACCCATAGAAATGTAGTTTGTAGTGGAATTTAGATCTATAGAAAACAGGATATCATAGCCACATACTATTATAATTCACTATCTATTCTGCTGGGAATTATTCTTAAATACATTAGTCTTTGGACTTTTACCATCATAAAAACATCTTATTTTAATTAACTTAATTATCAGAATCAAAATAGAGTAAATGTGACCCTTCTATCAAGTTACTGACATCTCTACAAAGTGAGGGAGGCGTCAGTTGTGAGAAGGGGTCAGCCATTGCTGTTGTCACCACAAGGCAGCCATGTTGTCACCTCCGAGATGCGTGGAGCGAATTTAGCTCCTATCATTTCTGGACAATGTCGGCCAGAAGCGTCAATAGTATGGAGTGTCAGCCATTATTTAAGACCAGAGGCGCAAGAGAGCAAATTCAGCTCCTATCAATTCTCTTGGACGAAGTGTTATGGAAGATCAGAGTAGTGAACTCCCATTATCAACACGCTGTCATCAATCTCAAGGGAAGTGTTTTTCCGAAACCTGTTTATCTATTCATTTTTGGCCATTAATGTTAGATAGGGTGTACCGGTTAGAACACGAATGATCGACTCAAAAAAGGTAATTAAGCCTTGGTCTTTATGGTTCAAGTACAGTGTTTTCTCTGATATATCTGTCATATATTAGGATTCTGGCTTTATAGCTAGCTCCCTTTTGACAGGTCAAGACGAGGAAGCATGCTTTGTGTATCAGTTACCAGGGTGATGGAAGCTACCTCACATGAGGAAAATTTGGTGTCTACATCCTAGTTTTACCTGGTGGACTAAGGCCTGCTGTACAATAAGATAAGGAACCTCTTTAATGTTTAACAATATATGTAGTTTAATACTGTAGTTGATTGGCTGCATATATATAAATTCAATATTAACCCCTCCTAATGTGCAAGAATCGATTTGTGAGATTATTGCAGAAATACAGTCCACTCAACATTATACAAATTGCTATCGAAGTATATAAATTAACGTAAATATAAATTCTATATAAATTCATATAAATTAAATATATAAATTTCACAGGTCGGTTCCCACACAATGGCCGTTAAAATGAGAACTTAAGACATCAGACTCGCAATACAAGGACATGAAATTGAGTGGATTACCTCTTTTCAATACCTAGGAGTCATAATAGACAGCCAGTTGAAATTCACTCAAGAAATAGAATATCTTCGGCAACGTTGTGAAGCCAGAAACTCAGCGTTGCACTCCCTGACAAGTCTTACAGATGGTGCCTCGCTACCAGTACTCAAAATGTACTACGTTCAAGTAGTTAGGTTACTCATTGACTATGCTGCCCCTGCTCTTACATCCCTCAGTCATAACCAATGGGAGAAACTGGAAGTGTCTCAAAATGATGCTCGTAGAACAATGCTGGGAGCATCTTTAAGATTGCGTAGAGAGAACCTAAGAATGGAATCATTCATACCGACTCTAAAACTTCGCTCCAGGCATTGTTATCCAGTCAGCACAGAGATAATATACAACTCCTCACAGAAACTCAACATATGGGAAAAGAAGCCCATAATCTAGGGCTGTCAATCACCTTAAATTTGATACCAAGTCACATAGGCATAGATGGTAATGAAAAGGCAGACTCACTAGCAAAAACTGCCACTGCTCTACCTGCTGTACAGGTTCAAATACCTCCAGGTTTTTCACAGATTAAGGAGCAAATCAAGAAGAAAGTATTCTCAACTATCAAAAGTCGCCACAGAGCTAAAGTAGCGGAAGGAAGATCCACTGCGTTATGGTACGAACAAGCCACTGGTTATTCCTCTTTCAAACCTCACAAAAAGATATCCGGAGTATTGCATGTGGTGTCTGTATATAGCTGAGATAGTCTTGGTAGTAAGGTTGATGTAAAGTCATTCCTGGTTACTGACTTTAATACTTATAAACGATTACATGATTATGGCTCCCAAGCTTGGCAGGCGTCCTGTGCGCTCTTGTTTACCTCCTCTAGTGGCGTCCAGCCGCCGCACATAGAAAACGGATGGTACCATTTTCTGTGAACATGACATCCCTCCTTTTCTTTAAAAAGAATGAATACAGGATGTCTACCATGCTTGTAGCACAAAGCAAAGTTATTGACACAAAGTAAGTTATTAACATATCAAGAGATATTGCATACATTTAACATTAATTAAACACACAAAGAATTTAAACAACTTTACCACAAAGGATTTCAATGTTAAAAATACATATGCAATGTTAAACAAACATGAAAGAAACTGTAATACAAAGTTACAAAATATTGAATGAGAGATCTGCATTATTCAAACAATATTAAATTTAGTTTAGCATAACAAGTAAATACTTTGCATTACATAGGAACACAATTAATCATCATATCGTGTAGGGCGTTTAACATGACGTTTTGGACGAGAGTCCTTAAGTACAAGAATATCCCTCGATGAATTGTTTATCGAGTTATAACTCATTTTTTCTTTTTCTTTTGCACGACTTTGCACTTCATCATTTTCTACACTATTTGGAATCACTTTGAAATAAGCCATATTACGTGTTATACTATGATCTCTATTACTCGCTGTTACCATAGTTCCTTTTACACTAATCACTTTATATGGTTTTGTATCATACGGCATATCTAGCTTTCCCTCTTTTTTCTTTTTAACGAGAACAGTATCTCCAACCTTTAAGAATTGTTCCTTTGCACGTTGATCATGAGCAATTTTCATTTTGCCCTTCGCTAGTGCATCCTTCTGAGCGAGACGTTTATCCGTTACTTTGGCTGGCATGACAGGTAGTGCGATTCTCATAGGACGTCCAAATAAAAGTTCGCCAGGCGACTTGCCCAGTGTTCCATGCGGTGTTGCACGGTAGTTCCTGAGAAAAGCATACATAGCTTGTTTCCAGGATCGTCCTTCGGCATGAGCACAGCGTACAGCTTTCATGAGATGTTGCATGAATCTCTCTACTTCTCCATTTGCTTGAGGATGTAGTGGCATCACACGGCGGTGTTTGAATCCAATATGCTCAGCAAAGTTGACAAAGTCTTGTCCATTAAATGGCGGTCCATTGTCCGTCTTGACAACTTCAGGAATGCCAAAGTTTGAAAAGATCTTGTCGAGTTTCGGGATGACAGCCTTTGCAGATGTGGAAGTGATGATTTCTACTTCTGGATAACGTGAGTGATCATCAATGACTACCATCAAGTACTCTCCAGTTGGTAGCGGTCCACAGAAGTCCATCGATACTTCCATCCATGGTGCAGCAGGTAGTGGTGAAGGTTGTAGAGGTGTTGGTCTTGAAGTATCCACTGCAGCTTGGCAAGGGACACAGGCATCATGCATGTCCTTAGCTTGACGATCAATGCCAGGAAACCATACCTTTTCTCGTAGCAGCTGTTTGGTCCTTACAAGACCTTGGTGTCCTTGATGTGCAAGCTTCAGAGCACGTTGCTGGAGAACAGCTGGAATAACGATACGAGTACCTCGCAGCACGGTGTCGCGTTGTTGCGTAACACTTAATTCTGTCTGGATGCGTTCAAGTGCTTTGAATGCATCTTGGTCAACTCCTGAGGGTGGGATGCGTGGAAACTTTTTCTTGGTCAATGCATCCACTGTTGCTTGCAGTGTTGGGTCCTCTAGGGTTGCAGTACGGATTTCATCAAGAGTGAGAGCCTTGGGGACTGCATCACAGGTTACAGAGTGTACATATTCCTCGGCAACTTGCTGATGCTTGGTGATGGTGAAACTGTTGGCAGGATGTCGACTGATGTAATCAGCGGGATTGCCTGCACCTGGCTTGTATTTCACCGTAAAGTTGTATGGTTGCAGACGAAGAGCCCATCTCTCAATGCGAGCTGGTGGTTTGGACTTTGGATTATTGAAGATGGTCTCCAACGGTTTGTGGTCAGTGACTATCGTGGTAAAGGGTGCACCAAGCGGCTCAATTTAATGTTAGGTTTGGCATGATATCTTCTACGATCATGGTGTACTCCCTGAACCTTGCATACTTCTTGACTGTTAGTAACAGTGGCAGAACCGTTGTTGGCACTGCACTCCATGACACGAGCATCACGTGCAGCATCTTCCATTCGACGAGCCATATCCAGTATCTTGGTAAGAGAACTTTCATCATCAACAAGTTCTAGAGCTCTTCGACGGAGACGTGTAGATGTGCATGTTTCAATTATTTGCTGTTTGATTTCCTTGTCAACATCAGCAAACTCACAATGGGCTGCTAAACCCTACAGACGTGTATGGTATTGATCAACAGTTTCATTAGAGAGTTTTTTGCTCTCCTGAAATGCATAATTTCCATAGCAGGTTTTTGCCTTGGTTTGAAATGCTCAGTTAATTTGGCCTTGGCAGTGTCATAGTCTTTAGCACCACCAGTATCTTTCAGTGTATCAAAGATATCACAAACTCTATCACCTGCATAGTGAAGCAGAAAGGCACGCTTTCTTTCAGCACTTTGATATCAGAAACTATCAACAAATTTTCAAACCTTTTAAGCCATTTGACCCACCTCTGTGACAGGTTTGTCTGGTCACAGTCAGGATCAAATGCAGGAAACTGAGGTATATTTGCCATTTTTACTGAATAAATGTAAATTTATCACTTAAAATGTTCCTCAGAATATATAACACTTACTGCACTGTATATGTTATTCAAGAATTCACTGTAATTACTTTAATTTTGCAAAGCACACAAGCATTTTAATGCAAAAGTTCACAACAGTGCACAACACAGCAGCAACTGACTTCTTACCTAGCCCTTGTGTACATGTGTTGTTCCTACTCACAGCAGCACAGCAGTTGTTAGCAGTTGGTACAGCAATTGTCAGCAGTTGGTACAGCAGTAGGCAGCAGTTGTCAGCAGTAGGCAGCAGTTGGCAGCAGTAGGCAGCAGTTGGTTCACAGCGTGAAGAATTTTGTAGCACGGAGCGTCGTTTCGTAACCAAAACATCAGGTTTTGTACACTGCATCAAAGCGTCGTTTCGTACACAGCGTCGGCAGATTCCTCTCACACAGCAACAATCAGCACAGCTTGGGTAGCACACAGCATTGGTTAGCACACAGCAATGGTTAGCACACAGCAATGGTTAGCACAAAGCATTGGTTAGCATACAGCATCGGGTATGGTGATCACAGACAGCTTCTCTTTCCTCCTCTGGGGGCGAGACAGCATGCTCCTTCCTTGTTTTGTTGAACAAAATACCTGCGTTCCCAGTTCATCCTCGTCGCCAATGTGGTGTCTGTGTATAGCTGAGATAGTCTTGGTTGTAAGGTTGATGTAAAGTCATTCCTGGTTACTGACTTTAATAACAATGAACGATTACATGACTATGGCTCCCAAGCTTGGCAGGCGTCCTGTGTGCTATTTACCTTCTCCAGTGGCGTCCAGCCGCCGCACATAGAAAACGGATGGTACCATTTTCTGTGAACATGACAATACTTTGCAGCATTATGGAATACTTAAGAATCCTTTGCAGCAATGCAGGATAAGAGGATACGTCTTTGTGGCATTGCAAAAATGATGTGATTCAGTTTATTGTACTGAAATATGTGTTGGAATTTTTTGGTAGCTTTTCTGGTAACGATGGAACCCCATGCAAGGGTTCCTTGGTTAGACGCAGAAATCGTTGAAGCAAATTCGACTGAAAGTTTTAGGAGTAAATATGATAAAAGCATGAAAAATTATTAATTGCGTTAATTTCGTTAGGAAGGCGGGACTAGGAGCCTGGCTCGACCCGGTAAGCACATCTAGGTAAGCACACACACACACACACACACACGTACACCAGTTGATTGACAGTTGAGAGGCGGGACCAAAGAGCCAAAGCTCAACCCCCGCAAGCACACACACACTAGACATGGAAGGGGCTGAGCATAGCACTGAGAAGGTTTTCAGGCTAGGCTGGTACAAAAAAAGACCGAGACCGTGTGTTAAAGATAGTGTTTGCAAACGAGAACACAAAGGAGAGGATTCTAACAAAGAAAAGCCACCTGCAACATGTGGGAGAATTAAAAAATATATTCCTCCAGAGGGACATGACGAAGGATTAGAGAGCCATGGCGGCAGAAGCAAGGAAGAAGCGCAGGGCGAGAGGGGAAAACCAGGAAACCACAGCTCCCAACACATCATTCTCAGAATCGAGGGGGGGAACCCACAACCAGCTACCTAGTAACACCAGCGGGGAGGGCAACCCCACCACCCTTCTCTGCATAGAAAACCCCCTACCCTGAACCCTCCCTGCCCCTACTCAAATACCCAGCCAAATCTCCCTCCCCCCACACCCAATCCCCACCCTTCTACCCCTCCCCTCCTCCCACCCAGTCCCCCTCCCCCCTTTCCTTCCTGTCCTCCCTCCCCTTTCACCCCATACCCTCCCTGTCCCCTCCCCCTTCACTTGACCCCCAACCCCTCATCTCAGCATGCTCTGCAACCTTGTTATCCACCTCACAAATCCTCACACCCATGGAACAGCTTCCCCCACCAGCAGAACACTCACCAAGGAAGAGATTTGAGAAGGGACAGAAGAAAGTGAGCCTCAGGGCAATGTACACTAATATAGATGGAATTACAAATAAAGTAAATGAACTTGGAAAATGGGTACTAGAGGAAAACCCAGACATAATAGCTTTCACAAAAACAGAGCTAACGAAAACGATAACAAATGCAGTGTTCCCACAGGACTATTATGTTATGAAGAAAGAAAGAGAAGAAAGAGGTGGTGGTGGTGTAGCCCTGCTGGTAAAAAAAGGCTGGAATTTTGAGGAGTTGGTTGTTCAGGGCTGTGAAGGTTTCAGTGACTACATAACAGGTACAATAACAACTGGAGGGCAAAAAATTATAGTCGTAGCCATATGTAATCCACCACCAAATGACAGAAGACCCAGTCAGGAATATGATAGAAACAACATGGCCACCATTAACATAATAGAGAGAGCAGCTTCTGTTGCTAGCAGGAATGGATCTGGACTACTAATTATGGAAGACTTCAACCATGGGAAGATAGATTGGGAGAACAGAGACCCACATGGGGGACCAGAAACAGAGAGCTAAGCTGCTGGACGTGGCAACAAGAAACTTTCTAAGCTAGCACATCAAGGAACCAACAAGAATGAGAGGAGAAGATGAACCAGCAATGCTTGATTTGATATTTACCCTAAATGACTGGGATATAAGGGAAGTCAAGATGGAAGCACCCTTGGGAATGAGTGATCACAGTGTATTGAACTTTGAGTACCTGGTAGAGCTAGAAATTATCTCCCCCAAAAAAGAACTAGGAAACAAAAGGCTGGCATACCGAAAGGGAAATTACGAGATGTGAAGCTTCCTAAGGGAAATACCTTGGGACACAGACCTCAGAGCTAAGTCTGTACAAGAGATGATGGACTATGTCACCCAAAAGTGTCAGGAGGCAGTAAGCAGATACATCCCGGCCTTAAAGGCAAAATCCGAGAAGCAAAAGAAGAATCCATGGTATAATAGGGCATGTATGGAAGCAAAGAAACTGAACAAAAGAGCGTGGAGGAACATCCGGAATAACAGAACACCAGAAAGCAGAGAGAGATACCAGAGAACCAGGAATGAGTATGTCAGGGTAAGAAGAGAAGCAGAGAAAAGTTATGAAAATGATATAGCAAACAAAGCCAAGACCGAACCAAAGCTACTCCACAGTCACATCAAAAGGAAAACAACAGTGAAAGAACAGGTAGTGAAACTTAGAACAGGCGAGGACAAGTATACAGAGAATGACAAAGAGGTGTGTGAAGAACTCAACAAGAGGCTCCAAGAGGTCTTCACAACAGAACAAGGTGAGGTCACTGTGCAAGGAGAAAGGGAAGTAAACCAGGCGGGCCTTGGAAGGGTTCAAAATTACGAAAGAGGAGGTCAAGAGACACCTGCTGGATCTGGATGTTAGAAAGGCTGTTGGTCCAGAAGTGATCTCGCCATGGGTACTGATAGAGTGTGCAGAGGCACTTTGCTTGCCACTCTCCATAGTGTATAGTAGGTCACTGGAGACGGGAGACCTACCAGAAATATGGAAGACGGCGAATGTGGTCTCAATATACAAAAAGGGCGACAGGCATGAGGCACTGAACTACAGTCCAGTGTCCTTGACTTGTATACCATGCAAGGTGATGGAGAAGATTGTGAGAAAGTACCTGGTATCACATCTGGAGAGAAGAGACTTCGTGACAAATCGCCAACATGGGTTCAGGGAGGGTAAATCTTGCCTGATTGGCTTAATAGAATTCTATGACCAGGTGACAAAGATTAAGCAAGAAAGAGAGGGCTGGGTGGACTGCATTTTCTTGGATTGTCGGAAAGCCTTTGACACAGTACCGCATAAGAGGCTGGTACATAAGCTGGAGAGACAGGCAGGTGTAGCTGGTAAGGTGCTCCAGTGAATAAGAGAGTACCTAAGCACCAGGAAGCAGAGAGTTACGGTGAGGGGTGAGACCTCCGATTGGCGTGAAGTCACCAGTGGAGTCCCACAGGGCTCTGTACTCGGTCCTATCTTGTTTCTGATATATGTAAATGATCTCCCGGAGGGTATAGATTCATTTCTCTCAATATTTGCGGACGATGCCAAAATTATGAGACGGATTAAGACAGAAGAGGACTGTTTGAGGCCTCAAGAAGACCTAGACAATCTGAAGGAATGGTCGAACAAATGGTTGTTAGAGTTTAACCCAACCAAATGTAATGTAATGAAGAGAGGTGTAGGGAGCAGGACGCCAGATACAAGGTATCATCTGGGAGAGGAAATTCGTCAGGTGTCAAAGAAAGAAAAAGACTTGGGGGTTGATATCACGCCAGACCTGTCTCCTGCAGCCCATATCAAGAGGATAACATCATCGGCATATGCCAGGCTGGCCAACATACGAACGGCATTCAGAAACTTGTGTAAAGAATCATTCAGAACTTTGTATACCACATGTCAGGCCAATCCTGGAGTATGCAGCCCCAGCATGGAGTCCATATCTAGTCAAGGATAAGACTAAACTGGAAAAGGTTCAAAGGTTTGCCACCAGACTAGTACCCGAGCTGAGAGGTATGAGCTACGAGGAGAGACTACGGGAATTAAACCTCACTTCGCTGGAAGACAGAAGAGTTAGGGGGGACATGATCACCACATTCAAGATTCTGAAGGAATTGATAGGGTAGATAAAGACAGGCTATTTAACACAAGGGGCACACGCAGGGACACAGGGGAAACAGGTGGAAATGAGTGCCCAAATGAGCCACAGAGATATTAGAAAGAACTTTTTAGTGTCAGAGTGGTTGACAAATGGAATGCATTAGGAAGTGATGTGGTGGAGGCTGACTCCATACACAGTTTCAAGTGTAGATATGATAGAGCCCAATAGGCTCAGGAATCTGTACACCTGTTGATTGACGGTTGAGAGGCGGGACCAAAGAGCCAGAGCTCAACCCCCGCAAACACAACTATAAATGAGTACACACACACACACACACAACNCTAATACCAGCTCCCCTGCCCACTAAAACCGCGTGGGGTCTACCCATTCAGGAAGAGGGGGCACACGGCCCTTCACCATCCGCCATGGTGAAGGGTGTGAAGACCCTCGTACAGGACAAAAAGAAAGATGGAGGACACAAGAATCATGTTCAAAGCAGTCGCCCTCCCATTTCATCCAGTAAGCACACTGGGGCCATTAGGAGAAACAATTCCAGTGTCAAAGTTATCACTGAGAAGGGTCTAAAAGCTACTAGGCCCCAAATCTGCACAGCATTAAATAGTGCTCCCACAGAACTAGACGCTCTCTGGCCAATGCTCAAAACTTTGGTCACTGAGTTGATCGAAAGTCTGCTGTTATCACATGGAATCAAGCAAACCACAGAGACTCGGAAGACAATTGAGCACAAGCTCAAGAGATTCGAAAATGTAATATCTTCACCTTTAAGACAGCAGGGCAGGAGACACCTGTGGTGTCTGCGTATAGCTGAGATAGTCTTGGTAGTAAGGTTGATGTAAAGTCATTCCTGGTTACTGACTTTAATACTTAAAAGACGATTACATGATAGAGTAGCTCCCAAGCTTGGCAGGCGTCCTGTGTGCTATTTACCTTCTCTAGTGGCGTCCAGCCGCCGCACATAGAAAACGGATGGTACCATTTTCTGTGAACATGACATCCCTCCTTTTCTTTAAAAAGAATGAATACAGGATGTCTACCATGTTTGTAGCACAAAGCAAAGTTATTGTCACAAAGTAAGTTATTAACATATCAAGAGATATTGCATACATTTAACATTAATTAAACACACAAAGAATTTAAACAATCTTTACCACAAAGGATTTCAATGTTAAAAATACATATGCAATGTTAAACAAACATGAAAGAAACTGTAATACAAAGTTACAAAATATTGAATGAGAGATCTGCATTATTCAAACAATATTAAATTTAGTTCAGCATAACAAGTGTTATGATCTCAGCCTGCAGGAGAAACGAGTCTCACCCTTTGAGAGTTATTCAGCAAGCCTGACCTGACTGGAAGGTCCAGGAATTATAGAGGCGATAACACAGATGTAAAATAGTGTGTTGAATTTATATAAAAGTTTGAGATTATGGGCAATGAGCAAGAAAACAGATAAATGACTTGTTAGGAGATGTGGACAAGTTACTGGAGGCGTGAGGCTCGCTTGTGGAGGGCGATGACCTCACTTGAGGCCAGACATCGCAGGGGAGAGGCCGCGCTTTGACGAGCTCCCGCCAGGAGGGAACCCCTAGTGATATTATCTCCAAGAGAAAAGAAGGTGCAGACGTTCCAGCTGTTGAATCGAGCTGAAGACGTTGCGGTCTCAAGTCCTGGACGGCGAGGAGAGAGTATTAAGCCGCCCAGTGACAGTTTTGTGGGCTGTGACAAGCGCCCTGGTCAGACGTTGTCAGAGGGAGAAGCGCCCTCGACCAGATAATCTGTGGTAAGCCCGATTTAAGCCAGTTCATAGTGTTTGCTTGTAGTTGGTCGTGTGCCCAGCGACAGTAGCGATGTTTATTTTCAAGTTAGAAATGTTTTGATATGGCAGAAAGCCTAAAATAAGAGAGTGAAGTGGGAGGAGCGCGGAGCGACATCCGTCTTCTCTGAGCGCTGGCGGGCAACTGAAGGAGCCCGGCTCCTGAGGGAGGAGGCCCCTCCCAGCGTGAGTGAGGCTCGCCCAGCGAGGTGGCGCATGGACTCGCCCACGGGGAGTCCACTCTCATTAAATGTAGAAGACAGATAGAGATTGGAGACAAAGATGTTGTATGATTAATTTTGTTTATGTGTTAAAAAGGGAAACAATTTATTGGAGTGCAAATGGGTTGCAGGTTTGTCCTTTGGGGAAGAAGTTGCTGAGGACTTGGAAGCCAGCACAGAGGGAGCGGTTGATGAGACTCCAAGGCAGGGGAGGAGAGGACCCCGAGCTATGAAGAAGCAGTGAGGAGGAGTGTCACGTGCTTCTGCAGAGGTGGTGAAGTGCCACAGTTATTCGAGGAAACTTTATGGTGCAGCAGCCAGGAGAGCTGTGGATGACCCTAGTAGGAGTAGGGAAGCACCATAATTGTTCAAGGAATCTTCATGGTAGCAGCCTGGAGGAGCTGCAGAGGATCCTGGTGTTTGAGCCCTGAGGAACCTGAAGTTGTCAGGGCAGTGAGATAGTTCTAAATGATCACTTGTATGGAGGTGAGAGTGTTTGTCATTAGCGTGAACGACGCAATGAGAGGTGAGTGATCGTTTGCCATTTATGTGCCACGAAGTGTATATTTAAGTTTAGAGTCACGGTCGTAGGCAGGATTACCTACAGATATTCTAAGACTGATAGAATGGTCGATTGATTCGTTGTGTGGCACGGATCATTTATACTGATATATATATATGTATGTTATTGCATTCAAATGCTGATTTGCCTTATATGTTTTTATAGGTATATATATATGTATGCATTTTCTTGATGGTAGTGTAACATTATATGGTAAGACTTAATCTACTTGAGGAGGTTGATAATATTAGGTAATACCAAGAGATAGGATACCACTTAGCAAGCTGAGGATAGAGTTCTGATGGTGTTGGAGTGCAACCTGATTATAATAGTACAGAGTATAGGATTCATCATTATTATTATACGTATGCATGTATTGTGTATGTACTTCGTCCAGTAAATGTATCCAAATTTGCTGGTGTTTGCACTTGTCCCAGTGAGGCTTCCCAGGAAATAGTAAAGAAGGAGAGAGAGAGCAAGAAACAGGAACCACTGCTGTGGACAGGGTAAGACAGAAGTCTAGTAAGATAAAGGGGATTGAGGAGGTCATATTCCATAAGGAGAGAGTGGGGAGTCACAGCGGCTCGAGTGGGTGTGTGCACGTGACAACAAGGCTGCGTGTTGGAGCCGCATCCCCTAAACGTGTGACGTTGAGCCCCTCTCCAAGAGCCAGAAGTGCCTAGTGTGATCTCCTAGTGAAATATGAGCATTTGTCGAGTTGTGGGTTGGGTGGTCCGTCAGCGGTAACACCACCAAATCCACCACCGCAACAAGTAAATACTTTGCATTACATAGGAACACAATTAATCATCATATCGTGTAGGGCGTTTAACATGTCGTTTTGGACGAGAGTCCTTAAATACAAAAACATCCCTCGATGAATTGTTTATCGAGTTATAACTCATTTTTTCTTTTTCTTTTGCACGACTTTGCACTTCATCATTTTCTACACTATTTGGAATCACTTTGAAATAAGCCATATTACGTGTTATACTATGATCTCTATTACTCGCTGTTACCATAGTTCCTTTTACACTAATCACTTTATATGGTTTTGTATCATACGGCATATCTAGCTTTCCCTCTTTTTCTTTTTAACGAGAACAGTATCTCCAACCTTTATGAATTGTTCCTTTGCACGTTGATCATGAGCAATTTTCATTTTGCCCTTCGCTAGTGCATCCTTCTGAGCGAGACGTTTATCCGTTACCTTGGCTGGCATGACAGGTAGTGCGATTCTCATAGGACGTCCAAATAAAAGTTCGCCAGGCGACTTGCCCAGTGTTCCATGCGGTGTTGCACGGTAGTTCCTGAGAAAAGCATACATAGCTTGTTTCCAGGATCGTCCTTCGGCATGAGCACAGCGTACAGCTTTCATGAGAGGTTGCATGAATCTCTCTACTTCTCCATTTGCTTGAGGATGTAGTGGCATCACACGGCGGTGTTTGAATCCAATATGCTCAGCAAAGTTGACAAAGTCTTGTCCATTAAATGGCGGTCCATTGTCCGTCTTGACAACTTCAGGAATGCCAAAGTTTGAAAAGATCTTGTCGAGTTTCGGGATGACAGCCTTTGCAGATGTGGAAGTGATGATTTCTACTTCTGGATAACGTGAGTGATCATCAATGACTACCATCAAGTACTCTCCAGTTGGTAGCGGTCCACAGAAATCCATCGATACTTCCATCCATGGTGCAGCAGGTAGTGGTGAAGGTTGTAGAGGTGTTGGTCTTGAAGTATCCACTGCAGCTTGGCAAGGGACACAGGCATCATGCATGTCCTTAGCTTGACGATCAATGCCAGGAAACCACACCTTTTCTCGTAGCAGCTGTTTGGTCCTTACAAGACCTTGGTGTCCTTGATGTGCAAGCTTCAGAGCACGTTGCTGGAGAACAGCTGGAATGACGATACGAGTACCTCGCAGCACGGTGTCGCGTTGTTGCGTAACACTTAATTCTGTCTGGATGCGTTCAAGTGCTTTGAATGCATCTTGGTCAACTCCTGAGGGTGGGATGCGTGGAAACTTTTTCTTAGTCAATGCATCCACTGTTGCTTGCAGAGTTGGGTCCTCTAGGGTTGCAGTACGTATTTCATCAAGAGTGAGAGCCTTAGGGACTGCATCACAGGTTACAGAGTGTACATATTCCTCGGCAACTTGCTGATGCTTGGTGATGGTGAAACTGTTGGCAGGATGTCGACTGATGTAATCAGCGGGATTGCCTGCACCTGGCTTGTATTTCACCGTAAAGTTGTATGGTTGCAGACGAAGAGCCCATCTCTCAATGCGAGCTGGTGGTTTGGACTTTGGATTATTGAAGATGGTCTCCAACGGTTTGTGGTCAGTGACTATCGTGGTAAAGGGTGCACCAAGCAGATACACATTGAAGTGTTCACAGCCCCATACAAGAGCAAGAGCTTCCTTCTCTGTCTGACTGTATCGTTGCTCAACATCTGTGAGAGAACGGCTGGCGTAGGCAATTACTACTCTTGAATCTGGTTGACCAGGTTTGTGTTGGGCTAACACAGCACCTAAACCAACAGGACTAGCATCCACCGTTAACTCAGTGTCCATTGATGGATCAAAGTATGCAGCAGTCGCATTTTCTACTAGTGCATCTTTCACAGCATCAAATGCATTTTGCTCGACATCGCTCCAGTACCATGATGCATTTTTCTTCAGGAGCTCACGTAGAGGCTTCGTAATGGTAGCAAAATCTGGAATGAAGCGAGAACAGTAGTTTGCCATTCCCAGAAAACTATGTACTTCAGTGGATGTTGAAGGAGGTGCAGCATTCTTGATATCTGCAACTTTCTTAGGATCTGGAGACAGACCTTTGTCACTAAGTACATGTCCAAAGAATTCAATTTTATGTTGATTGAACTCACACTTTGCTCGGCTTAGCGTCAAATTCTTTTCTCGTAAGCGTTGCAATGTTGCACGAAGAGCTTTGTCGTGTTCAGCTTGGGTACGGCCATAAACAATGATGTCATCAGACATGTTGTCAGCATTAGGTATATCTTGCAATACCTGGCTGATGATGTGCTGGAATACTTCAGCAGCACTGTTAATACCAAAACTCAGGCGCTTGTACCTATACAGACCTCGATGTGTCGTAAACGTTGTGATGAATCGACTCTCATCATCAAGTTCAAGCTGATGATAGCCCTTGTTTAAATCTAACTTGCTGAATACAGTTGCACCATTCAAGCGGTAAATCATATCATCTACAGTGGGTGTAGGATGGCGTTCACGCATTATTGCCTTGTTGGGAACACGCATGTCTACACAAATGCGTATCTCATCTGGATTCTTCGGCTTTGGTGGAGTGACAATTGGGCTTACCCATGGTGTTGGGCCTGTTACCGGTTCAATGATATCTAGTTCTATCAGCCTATCCAGTTCGGCATCGACTTTCTTGCGAGTATGGAATGGTTGTCGGCGATGTGGTTGGGCAACTGGAATTACATCTGGGTTGATATGCAGATGTACCTTGCTATCAGTATAACAACCTATGGATTTAAACCGATCAGAAAATTCAGCAACAATAGCATCAACATTGTTTGCAGATTCCACTGCTACAGCATTAGAAAGCTGAAGTAGCCCCAATTTGGTTGAAGTCTTGTAACTGAGTAAAGACTCCTTTGCATTCCTAACAACATGGAATGTAGTAATGAGCATTGCATTCTTTGACTTAATCTCTGCAGTGAAAGTTCCAATCACTGGTAAGGCTACCTTTGAAGCATAGGCAGTGGCTTTGCCATTGTATTTTTCAAGCTTTGGGAACTGTTTTTTAAATTTTTCATAGTGGCACTCAGCAATGGTGTCAATGTTTGATCCAGTGTCAATGAGAATTTTGAGACAAATGCCAGCAATGTATACTATAGTCTCTGGGTTGTTTGGAAGATCATTCCATTCTGTGATTGATTGTACTCCATAAATATAATCACATTCACTGTCATCTGAGACTGGTTGTAATGAAATGTTGTCTTGTATATTATTAACATTCTTGATTTGAGGTGCAATATTGTGTTTGCCACCTCGACTCCTATGACTTGATCCTCGTACATTGCTTTTATTTATTGATTGTGGTTTCTTTAGTGCGGAACGACACATAGCACCAAAATGATTTAGTTTTCTACACTCATAGCACTTCTTACCTTGTGCAGGACAAACATTATCTTGGTGTGGGTAGTCTCCTCCACAATTGTAACATTTATTATTGACAACCTCTGATGTGAGTCGTTGTGACTGCTTGAGTCTTGTTCCATGACTCCAGTTGTGATGTGGTTCTCGGCTCAATTTAATGTTAGGTTTGGCATGATATCTTCTATGATCATGGTGTACTCCCTGAACCTTACATACTTCATGACTGTTAGTAACAGTGGCAGAACCGTTGTTGGCACTGCACTCCATGACACGAGCATCACGTGCAGCATCTTCCATTCGACGAGCCATATCCAGTATCTTGGTAAGAGAACTTTCATCATCAACAAGTTCTAGAGCTCTTCGACGAAGACGTGTAGATGTGCATGTTTCAATTATTTGCTGTTTGATTTCTTTGTCAACATCAGCAAACTCACAATGGGTTGCTAAACCCTGCAGACGTGTATGGTATTGATCAACAGTTTCATTAGAGAGTTGTTTTGCTCTCCTGAAATGCATAATTTCCATAGCAGTATTTTGCCTTGGTTTGAAATGCTCAGTTAATTTGGCCTTGGCAGTGTCATAATCTTTGGCACCACCAGTATCTTTCAGTGTATCAAAGATATCACAAACTCTATCACCTGCATAATGAAGCAGAAAGGCACGCTTTCTTTCAGCACTTTTGATGTCAGAAACTATCAACAAATTTTCAAACCTTTTAAGCCATTTGACCCACCTCTGTGACAGGTTTGTCTGGTCACAGTCAGGATCAAATGCAGGAAACTGAGGTATATTTGCCATTTTTACTGAATAAATTTAAACTTATCACTTAAAATGTTCCTCAGAATATATAACACTTACTGCACTGTATATGTTATTTAAGAATTCACTGTAATTACTTTAATTTTGCAAAGCACACAAGCATTTTAATGCAAAAGTTCACAACAGTGCACAACACAGCAGCAACTGACTTCTTACCTAGCCCTTGTGTACATGTGTTGTTCCTACTCACAGCAACACAGCAGTTGTTAGCAGTTGGTACAGCAGTTGTCAGCAGTTGGTACAGCAGTTGGCAGCAGTTGGTACAGCAGTTGGCAGCAGTAGGCAGCAGTAGGCAGCAGTAGGCAGCAGTTGGTTCACAGCGTGAAGAATTTTGTAGCACGAAGCGTCGTTTCGTAACCAAAACATCGGTTTTGTACACTGCATCAAAGCGTCGTTTCGTACACAGCGTCGGCAGATTCCTCTCACAGCAACACTCAGCACAGCTTGGGTAGCACACAGCATTGGCCAGCACACAGCAACGGCCAGCACACAGCAACGATCAGCACACAGCAACAGTCAGCACACAGCATGGGGTTGCATACAGCATCGGGTATGGTGCTCACAGACAGCTTCTCCTTCCTCCTCTGGGCGAGACAGCATGCTCCTTCCTTGTGTTTTGTTGAACAAAATACCTGCGTTCCCAGTTCATCCTCGTCGCCAGTGTGGTGTCTGTGTATAGCTGAGATAGTCTTGGTAGTAAGGTTGATGTAAAGTCATTCCTGGTTACTGACTTTAATACTTAAAAACGATTACATGATAGAGTAGCTCCCAAGCTTGGCAGGCGTCCTGTGTGCTGTTTACCTTCTCTAGTGGCGTCCAGCCGCCGCACATAGAAAACGGATGGTACCATTTTCTGTGAACATGACAACACCCTGCTGTCATTAGGTGCTGTCACAGTGAGAGGTCGTGTTAGCTGGAGCTCCGAGTGAAGCAATATTATTCAGCAATAATGGAGGGTTTGGTGAGGGAGTTGGTGAGTCTGGTTGGAGCTCTGAGGACAGAGCTGGATTCGTTGCGGGAGGAGGTAAGGCAGCTTAAGCAACGACAGGATGAAGCAAAGGAGGAGACCGGCATTAGGGAGACCCCGTCTTGGCATATTGTAAAAGACAGGGGTCTTAAGAAGACCTTGGCAAAAAAGACACCTAATACCATAAAGATTACAAACGCATTTGATGTGTTGGAGGACGAGTGCTGTGGTGAACCTATGGTTCAGCGTGGAGGTAAGGGCATAGCGGTGAGGAACATTGAAGCGCGGGTCCCTCAAAGTGCCCCAAGAGAAAAGGGAGGATCGAAGCGAATTTTGGTTGTGGGAGATTCCCAGGTGAGGTATTTGGACAGAACGTTTTGTGCCAGAGATAAAGGGAACAGATTAAGGGTTTGCTATCCTGGAGCTGGTATTGGTGATATTGTTGGAAACATGAAAGATATTATGACGGGAAATGGGAACAAACCCATTATTTGTATTAGTGCAGGGGGTAATGATGTTGGGAGAGTTAGAAGTGAGGAACTAATACAGAAATTCAAGACAGCAATAGAATTAGTTAGGAGCAAGGGAGGAATCCCGATCATATGTGGCATTCTTCCAAGAAAGGGAGTGGGAAATGAATGGATGTCGAGGGCACTTGGTGTCAATTGCAGGCTGGAAAGATATTGCAAATCTAATGCAATATCTTATATAGACAACTGGGAACACTTCTATGGAAGAAATGAAATGTATGCTCGGGATGGGGTGCATCTATCGAGAGCTGGGGTTGTTGCTGTTGCAAACTCGTTGGAAGAAGTGGTTAGAGGTGTTTGTTTGGGTTTAAACTGTTAGTAGATAGAGGTATGGGAATTGATTTGGAGGAAGGATGTAATAAAAGTATGTGTTTGCGGGAGAAAGGAATTGGCAAAATGATCAGGGAAAGAGAAGGGCCTCAAAATAACAATTCACTTAGGGTATATTACACAAACAGTAGAAGTCTAAGAAATAAAATTAACGAATTAAATGCTCTTGTCTGCACAGAAAAAATAGATATTATTGCACTTACCGAAACGTGGATGAATGTTGATAATAGAGAACTATTAGCTGAATATCAAATAAATGGATTTAAACTATTTCACACAGATAGATATATTAGACGAGGAGGTGGAGTAGCCATATACGTTAGGGACAATTTGAAATGTAGTCTCAAAGAGGGAATCAAAACTGAGCCACACACAGAAACTATTTGGATAGAATTAAACGAAAAAGCAAATAATATTATATTAGGAGTTATATATAGGCCACCAAATTTAGACAGAATGGAAGCAAAGCATCTATGGGATGAAATATCTAGGGCATCTAGATCTAACAGTATTTATGTCATGGGTGACTTTAATTTTAGTGGAATAAACTGGTTGAACAAAACAGGGAATAGTGAAGCAGAAGATTTTCTAGAATTAATTGACGATTGCTTTCTTACGCAACACATTAAGGAACCAACACGGGAAAATAATATTTTAGATTTAGTGTTAACTAACAGGGAAACACAAATTAATGACATCGAAATAGGGAGTGAGCTAGGGAACAGTGATCACAAAGAAATCAGATTTAGCATAGAATGGAATAGACCTGTAGGAGAAAATTCTGTTAAAGTGCCAGATTTTCGAAAAGCTGATTTTAATAGCCTAAGAAATTTTTTGGGTCAAATTGATTGGAAAGTCTTGGGTATGGGGTGTGGGCCGGTCTTGGAGCGAGACATGAACCCAGCGATAGGTGATGTAAATGGGGATTTCGATGTGGATTCAATATATAACTTATTTAAGAATATTCTAAACAAAGCACAGGAACGTAGTATACCACACAAATTGAATAGATCGATACTAATGACCCAAAGTGGATAACAAAGAATTTGAAAAACCTTATAGGTAAAAAGAGAGCTTGGTACAAAAGGATTAAAAATGGGGAGGTCACTTTAGAACAGGAATTCGTACAACTGGTTAAAAATGTTAAAAAAGAGATAAGGAAAGCAAAAAGAAACTATGAAGTTCGTATAGCAGGGCAAGCAAAGACAAATCCTAAAGGGTTTTTTCAGTTATATCGAACTAAGACTAGGGAAAGGATAGGCCCATTAAAAACTGAGACAGGTCAAATAACAGATAGTGATGAAGAGATGAGTAGTATTTTTAATAAATATTTTGTATCTGTATTTACTAAAGAGGAACTTAACAATATGCCTTCAGCCGAACAAGTCTATGTGGGTGGGAACGAGGACAGGTTGACGAGTTTAGCAGTTACCAGGGAGGATGTTCTTAAACAAATAGAAAAACTCAAACCAAACAAATCCCCAGGGCCGGATGAAGTGTTTGCCAGGGTGCTTAAAGAATGCAAAGGGGAGCTTTGTGACCCACTGTCAATCATATTTAATAAATCAATAGAGTCAGGCAGAGTGCCAGAGTTTTGGAAAGTTGCTAATGTGATACCAGTTTTTAAGAAAGGAGATAGATCACTTGCGTCTAACTATCGACCAATTAGCCTAACGTCTATTGTGGGAAAGTTACTCGAATCTATAATAGCAAATAAAATTCGTCTTCATCTTGAAAAACATAAATTAATAATTGAGTCGCAACATGGTTTTATAAATGGCCGTTCATGTTTAACAAATTTGTTATCTTTTTATTCTAGCATAGTTGAGGCAGTTGATAGTGGTAAGGATTGTGATGTTGTGTACCTTGACTTTAGCAAAGCTTTTGATACAGTGCCACATGAAAGACTGATTAAAAAGATAGAGGCTCATGGTATTGGTGGTGCTATATTAAGCTGGATTAGGGCATGGCTATACCAAAGGAAACAGAGAGTTAGTATAAATGGAGTCAAGTCAGAGTGGGAAAATGTTGTAAGTGGAGTGCCTCAAGGCTCTGTCCTGGGACCTCTGTTGTTTATAATATATATAAATGATTTAGATTCAGGTTTGAGTAGCAACATTTGCAAATTTGCCGATGATACGAAAATCGGTAGGGAAATTAATTCGGAGGAGGATTGGGTGGTTATAAATAGGAGCTGCCACGTATGGGCCAATAGGCCTTCTGCAGTTGCCTTTGTTCTTATGTTCTTATGTTCTTAAAGAACAACAATAAGATCCCTTTCGCAATCCGACTTCGCAATCTCAACACCATCTAGCTCGTATCTTGTAACTCTATCATCATACCTAGCCTCAGAACTTTACATTTATCAGCATTAAACTGCATCTGCCAGTCCTTTGACCATTTCAAAACCCTATCTAGATCAACTTGAAGTGATAGTGAGTCCTCCTCCGAATTAATTTCCCTACCGATTTTCGTATCATCGGCAAATTTGCAATGTTGCTACTCAAACCTGAATCTAAGTCATTTATATATATTATAAACAACAGAGGTCCCAAGACAGAGCCTTGAGGCACTCCACTTACAACATTTTCCCACTCTGACTTGACTCCATTTATACTAACTCTCTGTTTCCTTAGGTATAGCCATGCCCTAATCCAGCTTAATATAGCACCCCCAACACCATGAGCCTCTATCTTTTTAATCAGTCTTTCATGTGGCACTGTATCGAAAGCTTTGCTAAAGTCAAGGTACACAATGATCTTTCCCTGATCATTTTGCCAATTCCTTTCTCCCACAAACACATACTTTTATTACCTCCTTCCTCCAAATCAATTCCCATACCTCTATCTACTAACAGTTTAAACCCAAACAAACACCTCCAACCACTTCTTCCAACGAGTTCGCAACAGCAACAACCCCAGCTCTCGATAGATGCACTCCATCACGAGCGTACATTTCATTCCTTCCATAGAAGTGTTCCCAGTTGGCAATGAAAGATATTGCATTTGATTTGCAATATCCTTCCAGCCGGCAATTGACACCAAGTGCCCTCGACATCCATTCATTTCCCACTCCCTTTCTTGGAAGAATGCCACATATGATCGGGATTCCTCCCTTGCTTCTAACTAATTCAATGGCTGTCCTGAATCTCTGTATTAGTTCCTCACTCCTAACTTGTCCAACATCATCACCCCCTGCACTAATACAAATAATGGGTTTGTTCCCATTTCCCGTCATAATATCATTCATGTTTCCAACAATATCACCAATTCCAGCTCCCGGATAGCACACCCTTAATCTGTTCCCCCTGTCTCTGGCACAAAACGCTCTGTCTAAATACCTCACCTGGAAATCTCCCACAACCAAAATTCGCTTCGATTCTTCCTTTTCCTTTCGAGCAGTTTGAGGGACTTGCGTTTCAATGCTCCTCGTTGCTTTGCCTAAAGAGGCAAAGGCTATAATTAAGAGGCTATTATCAATAATTGTGTATATTATTTCTCCAAAAAAGAGAATTATTTAATATATATTGCACTAGAGTTCTCAATATAATATTTACTAATTGCCAACCCACAACAGGGTAGGATATTACCATTGACTAGTTGAACTATTTATTGTTCATCCTAGTCCCATTATTACCATAGTCTAGTTGTACTATATTGAACAACCTAACACCATTAATGAATGGTGCAGACTCTATTTTGGGTATAATTGTTACCAGCTCGAGTTGAGTTGTGTATATATAATAATTTACTTATGATCATTACACCTTTGAGTGATTAATTAGTGTCTATACCATCCTAGGGTGATTTTGAGGAGCTAACCTAAAGGTACTTCCAGTGACACTGGTTTATCACTCAAATCATTAGTGTGTATGATTATATATATATAATGTGTATTAATTTTAAGTGCTAACCTCTAGTAGAGGTAGGATTATAGCCTAGTGATTGCAGAATTTTACCCTAGGCTACCATTAGTGCTTGTTCAGCATTATGAGCAACCCAAGTACAAGCCCCACAAGGCTTCACCAACTAGCCAATATGAATAATGCAGGAAGAATGAAAAGAACCCTTGCAGGTCTTAAACGCCACTTAACAAGACAGATCAAGAAATGTGAAGATTTGTCACAACAATCTCCAGTTGATTATGCTGAGCTGGAAAGCTGTTATCAAGCAGCTGCAGGTAAAATTGAGCAAATTAAATGCCAAATAGCAACATATGTGGCTGAACTTGCCAACACCAATTTATCAGAAACAGAAATAGACGACATTATGGTTGATCTAGCGAGTTACAAAGATCAGACTCAGGCCACGTTACAGCCTTACGTCAAATTAATTGCCCAGAACAAGGCAGCAACAGTAACAACAACAACAGTTGCATCTAATGCGAGTCAAGCAGAAGCTCGACTCCCTCCAATTAATTTACCCACTTTCTCAGGAAAAGACGAGGAAGATTGGGACGAATTTTGGAACAAATTCGTTGACCTTGTGGACTCAAAAACAATCTTTACCAAAGAGTAGTAAATTCTCTTATTTGCAAGGCCAATTATTAGGTGAGGCTAAAACAGTAGTATCCCATCTGAGATTAACTAATGACGGCTATGATCTGGCAGTAAAACTCTTCAAGGATAATTATGCTGATCCAGACGTAAGAACATCACATTTAGTTCATGAGCTGTTGCATTTACCCCCACCGGAGGCTTCAGCTGATTCACTCAAAGTCTTCAAGCTGGAGGTAGAATCAATGATCAATGCCCTCAGCCTGACAGCAGATACAAACGGGGCTGAGTGGGTTTTGAAAATAATTGTCCAGGAGAAAATACCAAGGGTATTTTCTCAAATATTGAGAACATATTGAGACAAATGAGTGCTCATTACAATAGAAGCATCTTATCCACGAATGAAATATCTGAAGGTTTAAAGTCAGTAGTTCATCAATTACGAACACATGACAAATTAAAACCACCAAGTAAACCCTCAGAAACCAATAATAGTAAACCACAGAGTACCAAAGGTACTCCAAATCAATCTAGACAATATAATTCAACACGAAAATGGAACAGTGGCAGTGTGGGCTTATATGCAGTGGGACCCTCCAAGCCTATAGTTACTGTGTCACCCAAGAACGTGACACCAAAGAGCACTGGAAGCTATGGAACATGTTTGTTCTGCAATGAGAAACATTCAATGTAACATCTCAGGGTTTATAACAGATGCAGAACCTCAACTCTACCAGGTGGTACAACCATCAGTACGTTTAGGCAGGTACGCCTGTCAAGTACAAGCCATTTTGGTGGACAAAATACCAGTAGACCTAGAAGTTCAAGGTCTGAGAGCAACAGCCAAATTCCTGAGAAATAGAGGAATACAATTGGCAGATAATATAAAGTCTGATCACCTCACCAACTTCGATCTCCTTGTAGGGACAGACTACTACCATCGATTCATTGGTAGCCCTACTAAATATCAGGGCATAACCATGCTAAATTCTGCAGGAGGCAAATTACTCTCAGGACCAGTATCAAGCCTGAGGAGACCTATGCCTGCAGATAAACAATACCAATACAAATCTAATTTTGCCAGCTGATTATATTTCTCCAGTAGCATTATACTAAGGAGATTACAGCTGACTATACCAACAGAGGTTGATGTTATTATCATCATTTGAAGCTGAAGATGAGTTCACGAGGCCTCAGTGGCAAATCAGTGAACAGTAGCCTAAACAGCTACAAGTCACAGCGACCAATGTCACTGAACCCACTGCAGTCTCAGAACCATATTTGACTTTAGTGATGGGCTATTCAATCCTCTGAATCAATTAACTAAACTAAACCCCAATAAATCTGACGACTGATTTTGATACATTTATTATTTAATCAAGATGAATTCCATGGCCTCAGTGTTTATATATCAGTGACCAGTTACCTAAACAAGCTTCAAGTTATATCTAAGGTCACTGATCTCACTGCAGTCCCTGAATTATACTTGACTGTAGTACTTGATCACATTCAGTCTTCTGGGTTAAATAATATGTATTTAGGCTTGAATTTTAGCCTTTCAAGAGTTAACAGGGAAATGAAATCGCATTAGACTTCTAACCTCTGCAACTCAAGTACGGGACATCCGTCCTGTACGAACAGACGCACAAATGTGTGATTACTAACAACTAACATCAAATTAATCTAATAATTCGAAGGAGGAGTATCAGTGTTCGTCTGTTCTAAATAGGACTTCGACCCATGAGCAGCCCCCGGGGAATTATGTCGGAAAATCCGACACCATTTAAATTAATAATATCACATTCAACAGGCAGAAATATTGCTGCTGCTGTTGTATACACAAGTTACCCATAGAAATGTAGTTTGTAGTGGAATTTAGATCTATAGAAAACAGGATATCATAGCCACATACTATTATAATTCACTATCTATTCTGCTGGGAATTATTCTTAAATACATTAGTCTTTGGACTTTTACCATCATAAAAACATCTTATTTTAATTAACTTAATTATCAGAATCAAAATAGAGTAAATGTGACCCTTCTATCAAGTTACTGACATCTCTACAAAGTGAGGGAGGCGTTAGTTGTGAGAAGGGGTCAGCCATTGCTGTTGTCACCACAAGGCAGCCATGTTGTCACCTCCGAGATGCGTGGAGCGAATTTAGCTCCTATCATTTCTGGACAATGTCGGCCAGAAGCGTCAATAGTATGGAGTGTCAGCCATTATTTAAGACCAGAGGCGCAAGAGAGCAAATTCAGCTCCTATCAATTCTCTTGACGAAGTGTTATGGAAGATCAGAGTAGTGAACTCCCATTATCACACGCTGTCATCAATCTCAAGGGAATTGGTTTTCCGAAACCTGTTTTCTATTCTTTTTGGCCATTATGTGATAGGGTGTACCGGTTAGAACACGAATGATCGACTCAAAAAAGGTAATTAGCCTTGGTCTTTATGGTCAAGTACAGTGTTTTTCTCTGACATAGCTGTCATATATTAGGATTCTGGCTTTATAGCTAGCTCCCTTTTGACAGGTTAAGACGAGGAAGCATGCTTTGTGTATCAGTTACCAGGGTGATGGAAGCTACCTCACATGAGGAAAATTTGGTGTCTACATCCTAGTTTTACGTGGTGGACTAAGGCCTGCTGTA
>WNGS01022360.1:0-10455 GCA_020271785.1 Procambarus virginalis
CCTTGACAACTTCTACCACTGACAACTTCCCTTGACAACTTCTATCTCTGACAACCAGCCTCTCTGACACCACTTGCCTCCGACAACAACTCTCTCCACCAATGCCCCCCCCCCGACACCCATTTTATCACCATTTCAGCTGGCTGGCTGACAACCTGCTTCCCTGAGAATACGTAACTTACACCACCTGCCCCCTAACAAAAAACCCTAACCACTGACACCACTTGCCTCCTCACAACAACTCTCTCACCAATGCCCCCCCCCCCTGACACCATTTTATCACCATTTCCCCTAGAAACAATGGGTAAGGATAATATAACACTATATAACTGTTTACACTCTGGCGAATCATAGTTGATGACAGCCAGCTCCACACACGGCCTCGGTGACCGCTTAGACGAACATTCCTCACTTAATCGAATTTGTATTTCCACTGAACATTTGGTACCGAATTCAATTTGTTCGGCTCTTCCGGGAATTCAATAGAGCGAGGTTCGTTAGTCTGAGGAAGCACTGTATTTCAAGTCTCTGATTGATTTTCGTAGTTTTTTTTGCTGTAATATTATTCATAGTGTGTAGTGTGATATATTTATATAATAAAATGAGTGAATCATCGCTGTACTCAAAAATATGGTGTGCATATTGTTGATTCAATTATGTTCATCAAACAGTGAACAAATACTTTGTCGTTATTACACTATATACACAGGTTATATATAAATATCGGCATGTTTTTTTCACCATAACGAACCATAAGTTGCTATTATGAGTCAAAAAGTAACGAGGAGTGACCTCCGTGTACCAGCCAGCCACTCCGCCCTCCCTCAAGTCACCTGACTCACCACATTCTCCTCCCACAATACTGTTTTTTTTTTTATTCACTATACAGACGCTATATATAAGTATCTACATTCGTGTTCACCATAACAAACCACTAAGTTGGTATGCTGAGTGGCAGTGGCAGCCAGTGGCAGCCCGCCACTGGCTGCCACTCCCTCCCTCCCTCCCTCACCTCACCTGACTTGCCACCATTCTCCACCCACCATACTGTTTTTGCTTTTATATACAGACGTTATATATAAGTATTTACATGTTTTGTTCACCATAACTGTACATCTAAGCTTGTATGGTGAGTAAAGGCACAAAGACGTAGCTACCCACAGTCAGCTGATGGCTGCCGCCCTCAAGGCCAGACACACTAATATTTCTCCTCCAACAATACTGCTTGTGGTGTTATTACGCTATATACACACATATATATAAATATCTACCTGTTTTATTCACCATACTTGTACAAGTAAACTGGTATGGTGCCCAAAGACCATCGTGGTCATCAGTAAACAACATGGTAAGTCCTGCAGACGACATCCTCCCTCACCAAATGGCGGCTCCCAACCTACTCCTCTTGCTGTTTATACCCTCTATACACATGTTATATATAAGTATCTACATTTGTGTTCACCATAGCAAACCACTAAGCTGGTATGGTGAGTGCAATCAATAAAAGGTGGCCACACACAGTCAGAAGACATCGCCACAACCCTCCCTCCCACAGCATTACTCCTCCCTCCATGGAGCACAGGGCTAAATATCACCACAATCCTGCTATTATCAGAACCCTGGTCAGTTTTATCACAGTCAGGGGTCTTCTGTAATATATCATCGCTACATAATAGCATGAACAAGTACATTATGGCATTTTTAGGCGATGCTGTGGTCACAAGCTGAACAGCAGTGCTGTGAGATGCTGCGTGCGTCAGGCTTGGTAGCTTACTCAATACTGAGGCCCCTAACACCCAGGAGTTTGGCCCACGATTTTTAAAAAAAATGGCGTCTGTTTACAAGAGCTCTGATGAAGGTGTGGTGAACCCCGTGTATCCGTGGGCCGTTTAAATCTTGCGTAGTACTCCAAAGCATCACATGATGCGATGCGCAATTTACTGCAAGTCGGTCAAAGCATCATATGATGCGATGCGCAATTGAAGGATTAAGAGTCATATCTCTATAATCTGTACGTTCTCTGATGCCTAGGGAACAATTTGGTACTGTATATGTGAAGGATGGCCTGAGTTATCATGTGGAGACAAATTACGGTTTTATTTTTAGGTTCGTATGTGGCTTATGCCTATTACAATTGCCAATATGGCACCGGGGAAGAAAGTTCCTGCCAGAGGAAGCCAGGATGCATGGCATTGTGGGAGTGGTGCCAGCCACCTGGCGATTGGTCAGTGCAGGTCATGTGACAGCTATGTCACATGACCTGCACTAGCGCCAGCCGCCTGAGGATTGGTCAACGATGCAGGTCATGTGACAGAGTTCCACCAGCCACGACCAAGTGCAGAAGTGCGCTTGTGAGCGCTCCAGTTTGAAAAGCCAGGGAGCCTCAGAAGGTGGAATATTCAGCTACAGTCATTACCACAGAAGTCAAGGAAGACTTGTAAACTCCAGGGGAGCATAAGAAGGCATAGTTCAGCTGGTGAAGAAGGCACCAGGAGCCAAGGCCATCAAGTCTACGACCGTGTGGGCGGATGCTGGGAGGAGCTGTGCAGAGTTTCCTGTGGGGTCGTGCCCGGTACGACTGAGTGGATCTGAACCTGGTTGGTTGATACCTGATTGATGGGGTTCTGGGAGTTCTTCTACTCCCCAAGCCCGGCCCGAGGCCAGGCTCGACTTGTGAGAGTTTGATCCACCAGGCTGTTGCTTGGAGCGGCCCGCAGAGCCACATACCCACCACAGCCCGGCTGATCCGGGACTTCTCTTAGGAAACAGTCCAGTTTTCTCTTGAAGATGTCCACGGTTGTTCCGGCAATATTTCTTATAGTCGCTGGGTGGACGTTGAACAACCGCGGACCTCTGATGTTTATACAGTGCTCTCTGATTGTGCCTATGGCACCTCTGCTCTTCACTGGTTCAATCTTGCATTTTCTTCCATATCGTTCACTCCAGTACGTTGTTATTTTACTGTGTAGATTTGGGACCTGGCCCTCCAGTATTTTCCACGTGTATATTATTTGGTATCTCTCTCGTCTCCTTTCTAGAGAGTACATTTGGAGAGCTTTGAGACGATCCCAATAATTTAGGTGTTTTATCTCGTCTATGCGTGCCGTATATGTTCTCTGTATTCCCTCTATTTCAGCAATCTCTCCTGCTCTGAAGGGGGAAGTGAGTACTGAGCAGTATTCGAGACGGGACAACACAAGTGACTTGAAGAGTACAACCATTGTGATGGGATCCCTGGATTTGAAAGTTCTCGTAATCCATCCGATCATTTTTCTGGCTGATGCGATATTTGCTTGGTTATGCTCCCTAAACGTTAGATCGTCGGACATCATTATTCCCAAATCCTTGACATGCTGTTTTTCTACTATGGGAAGATTTGATTGTGTTTTGTACCCTGTATTATGTTTCAGATCCTCATTTTTGCCGTACCTGAGTACCTGAAATTTATCACTGTTAAACATCATATTATTTTCTGCTGCCCAATCGAAAACTTTGTTGACATCTGTTTGTAGTTTTTCAATGTCTTCAGCAGAGGTAATTTTCATGCTGATTTTTGTGTCATCTGCGAAGGATGACACGAAGCTGTGACGTGTATTTTTGTCTATATCAGATATGAGAATAAGGAACAGTAGCGGTGCAAGGACTGTACCTTGAGGTACAGAGCTTTTAACATCGCTTGGACTCGATTTTATCTGATTGACTGTTACTCTTTGTGTTCTGTTCGACAGGAAATTGAGTATCCAGCATCCTACTTTTCCAGTTATTCCCATTGACCATTTTGTGAGCTATCACCCCATGGTCACATTTGTCGAACGCCTTTGCAAAGTCTGTGTATACAACATCTGCATTTTGCTTTTCTTCTAGGGCTTCTGTGATTTTGTCATAGTGGTTGAGTAACTGTGACAGACAGGATCTTCCCGCTCTAAATCCATGTTGTCCTGGGTTGTGCAATTCATTGTTTTCCATAAAACTAGAAATTTGATTCCTAATCACTCTTTCAAACACTTTTATTATGTGTGATGTTAGTGCAACTGGCCTATAATTTTTTGCCAAGGCTTTACTCCCCCCCTTGTGCAACGGAGCTATATCTGCAGATTTAAGTGCTGCTGGTATCTCCCCTGTATCCAGGCTCTTTCTCCATATTACGCTGAGTGCTCTCGCTACTGGTACTTTACATTTCTTTATGAATATTGAATTCCATGAGTCAGGCCCAGGGGCTGAGTGCATGGGCATATTGTCAATTTCTCTTTCAAAGTCTTCCGAGTTTGTGGTAATATCCGTTATATTATCTGCAGCTTGAATGTCATTCATAAAGAAGCTGTCTGGGTCATCAACTTTCATGTTGTTAATTGGTGTGCTAAACATAGCCTCATACTGGCTTCTTAGAAATTCACTAATCTCTTTGTTGTCCTCTGTGTACGTACCTTCATTTGTAATTAACGGTCCAATACTGGTCGAGGTTTTGGATTTTGATTTAGCGTATGTGAAAAAATACTTCGTATTTTTCCTTATCTCTTGTATAGCTCTCTGTTCCAATTCCATTTCCTCAGACTCATATGATCGCTTCAACGTTTGTTCGATTTCTTCGATCTCCCTGCTTAGGCTTATTTTCCTTGCTTGTGATAGTTGTGTCTGCCGAAGCATTTCCGTTATTTCTATATATAGACCCTGAAGTGACAGGGTCTAATCCACTATATAGTAAAAAGGGGATGCTGTGATCAAGACTTCTGGGAAGTGGCAACGAGTCCAAGTGTGCTAGAGAGGAAAGTGCGAGCAGTGCCGGCCTGCGGTACCAGGAGGAGGACCTGCAGTGGAAGACACAAGCACAGAGATGGCGAACTAGCAACGAGATGTCGTGGGGAGCCTACACGAGCCAGACTTCGTCAACGAGGGACCAACCAGTGAGCAGAGGGCCCCAGCCACCATCACAAGGAACTTGCGATTATTGTAGCAGAGAGATTTAAGGTAGATTAACTTTCCCTCCTCTTTTTCCCTCCTCGTTAGGTGAAGTTAGTTCTTCATTATTATTAGTAGTATATATTGTTAGGAGACTGCCAGTAATTACATACAGTATATGTAATGCTATAAATATACATGTACAGTATATAATTCTTGTACAGCTACAGTATAGTGGTACCTAGGAATACGAGTGTCCCTGTATACGAGTTTTTCGGAATACAAGCAGGATTTCCTCTGAAAATTTCCTCTGAATGCGAGGGTGTTAATACCTTGAGGTTATCTTGAGATGATTTCGGGGCTTTAGTGTCCCCGCGGCCCGGTCCTCGACCAGGCCTCCACCCCCAGGAAGCAGCCCGTGACAGCTGACTAACACCCAGGTACCTATTGTACTGCTAGTAACAGGGCATAGGGTGAAAGAAACTTGCCCATTGTTTCTCGCCGGCGCCTGGGATCGAACCCAGGACCACAGGATCACAAGTCCAGCGTGCTGTCCGCTCGGCCGACCGCTCCCTTCGGTCGTACAGGCCGACCTAGCGTGTGGTGGTATGGCAATCGCCTCTCATTTACCAGTGCCCCGCGCCCAGTGACTATCCCGCCTGAATTCTTCAAAAGGATTTTCAGTGTTTTGTTGGATTTTTGGTCATTTGACCATAAAAGTTATTATATATCTCACCATGGGTCCCAAGAAAGCCAGTGGTAAGGGTCAAGGCAAGAAAGCGTATGCGAGGATGACAATAGAGGAAAAACAAGAGATCATTCGGAAGCATGAAAATGGTACACGTGTTGTTGAACTTTGTAGGCAGTACAACAAAGCTACATCAACGATATGCACTATACTTAGCAAGAAAAAGGACATTATGAGTGCTAAAGTGGCAATAGGCGTAAGAACAATCACGAAACAAAGACCACAAATACTTGAAGAAGTGGAAAAGTTGTCATTAATTTGGATACACAACAATGAGTTATCATGTGATAGTGTTTCAGAGGCCATCATTTGTGAGAAAGCCAGGGTATTGCACGAAGACCTTGTAAAGAAAACCCCTGGAACGAGTGCAGATACGATAGACTTAAAGGCAAGCAGGAGATGGTTTGAAAAATTTAGAAAAAGAAGTGATATCCATAGTGTTGCGAGGCATGGGGAGGCAGCCAGCTCAGACAAACCAGCAGCTGAAAGATTTATTGAAGAATTTAAAGAGTTTGCAGAGGCTGAGGGATACCTACCGCAACAAGTGTTTAATTGTGATGAGACAGGACTGTTCTGGAAAAGATTGCCTAAGAGGACATACATTACCAAGGAGGAAAAATCATTGCCCGGACACAAGCCTATGAAAGATAGGTTTACCCTTGTGCTGTGTTCAAATGCGAGTGTCGATTTGAAAATTAAACCCTTGCAAGTGTATCATTCTGAAAATCCAAGGGTTTTCAAACAGTATAAAGTGCAGAAAACCCAAATGTGTAGGCGATGAGTCACAATAATGTGGCTAAAGTATGTTGACCAGACCACACACTAGAACGTGAAGGGATGACAACGTTTCAGTCCGTCCTAGACCATTCTCAAGTCGATTGTGATGAGGAAGTAGAGAGACAGGCAATAAATAGGCAAGAGAGAGCTGAGGAGCAAAGTAAGGTGTAGTAGAGGGGATAGTAATATTAATAAGAGCTGCAGAAGGCCTATTGGCCCATACGAGGCAGCTCCTATTATAACCACCGAAAGAGAAGGAGATAGGAATAAGAAGAGGATAGCAAAGGAGCGTGGGAGAAGAGAGAAAGAAAAGGAAAGAGAAAGAAAATAGAAGGGGTAGGCTTATGTTAGATCATGTTTGTTAGAAAGATTAGAGCATTTGAGTATATACTGTGAAAGGGAAGAGTCCACAGCAACAAAGCCAGGACTCAAGTTCATGTTGGGTACATTGTGTATTAGAGCCGATTCCACAAGACGGCGTCTGTGTAGAGTAGAGGCAGGAAGATTATTTTGGAGGAAGACCAATCAATGGAATGATTAGAATCCCTTACATGGCAGAAGAGAGCATTGTTAGTGTCTGCAGACTTAACACTTCTCTTGTGTTCTTTAAGTCTGTCATTCAGTGTACGGCCAGTTTCGCCAAAGTATTGGAGAGGACAAGACGAACAGGAAATAGAAACCCTGACGCCTTACCTTGGCACTTTCTCCCCTGCCCACCTTCGTCACTCTCAGGACTTCATAGAAAGACTGCGCCTGCAACCCTCTTGTAAGATGCTTAGTCTTGATGTCGACTCTCTGTTTACTAATGTTCCGCTCGATGACGTTCTCTCTTTCCTTAGACAGAAGGCGTCAGAGGGCCTTCTTCCTCTCCCTCTTCCCACTGATGTTTTCCTTGATCTCATTAGACTCTGTGTTGACTCTAACTCTTTCTCTTTCAACGGTAAATATTACACTCAAACTTTCGGGGTTGCTATGGGTTCCCCTCTCTCCCCTGTTCTTGCTAATTTCTACATGGAATACTTCGAAACTGTTCTTCTTCCTTCTTTTGATACTAGTCCCTCTCTTTGGCTTCGCTATATTGATGACATTTTTGCTTTATGGCCTCATGACCTTAATCTTTTCCAGCCTTTCCTTGCCTCTCTTAACAATCTGGCTCCTTCTATCCATTTCAAAGTTGAGTGGGAATCTAATTCCCTCCTTCCTTTTCTTGACGTTCATGTTCACAGCTCTGTGTCTGGGTTCTCTTTCTCTGTCTACCGTAAACCCATGCATAGTGGCATGTACATTCACTTCTTTTCCTACCATCCTCCTTCTGTTAAGAAAAGGGTCCTCGTCTCTCTCTTCCTCCGCGCTCTACGCATCAGCGACCCTCAGTTTCTTGATTCTGAAATTGCCTTTATCTACAAATCATTCTCTTGCCTTGGTTACCCTTTGCATTTCATCAACTGTGCCTACTCTCAAGCTAAACGAAATTTCTTTCATCCTAAACCTGCTTCCAACACTAGTAGCACTGTACTATGCCTTCCCTTCATATCTGAACTCAAAACTTTTACCAATACCTTTCGTCCTCTTGACATTAAACTCGCCTTTCGACAAACTAACACACTTCGTAGCAATCTAGTTCATACTGCTCCTCCTGCTTCTAATGCTGCTGGTGTCTACTCTATTTCCTGTTCGTCTTGTCCTCTCCAATACTTTGGCGAAACTGGCCGTACACTGAACGACAGACTTAAAGAACACAAGAGAAGTGTTAAGTCTGCAGACACTAACAATGCTCTCTTCTGCCATGTAAGGGATTCTAATCATCTCATTGATTGGTCTTCCTCCAAAATAATCTTTCCTGCCTCTACTCTACACAGACGCCGTCTTGTGAAATCGGCTCTAATACACAATGTACCCAACATGAACCTAAGTCCTGGCTTTGTTGCTGTGGACTCTTCCCTTTCACAGTATATACTCAAATGCTCTAATCTTTCTAACAAACGTGATCTAACATAAGCCTACCCCTTCTATTTTCTTTTTTTCTCTTTCTTTTTCTTTCTCTCTTCTCCCACGCTCCCTTGCTATCCTCTTCTTATTCCTATCTCCTTCTCTTTCGGTGGTTATAATAGGAGCTGCCTCGTATGGGCCAATAGGCCTTCTGCAGCTCTTATTACTATTACTATCCCCTCTACTACACCTTACTTTGCTCCTCAGCTCTCTCTTGCCTATTTATTGCCTGTCTCTCTACTTCCTCATCACAATCGACTTGAGAATGGACCTGGACTTCGGTCCAGGACGGACCGAAACGTCGTCATCCCTTCACGTTCTAGTGTGTGGTCTGGTCAACCCAAATGTGTGTCATGTGGAGGGCTAATAAAAGGGCATGAGTGACTAGGATTTTTTTTTGGAGTGGGTGAATGAAGTGATGTGCCCTGCCATAGAAAAATATCTGCAGGAGAAACAATTGCCACTCAAGGCCCTGCTTCTCCTCGACAATGCTCCTGCTCATCCTCCAGGCTTGGAAGATGAATTGTTGTACAGATACAGTAAATTTCTCACAGTAAAGTTCCTTCCTCCTAACACCACTCCTCTAATTCAGCCTATGGACCAGAAAATCATAGCGAATTTTAAGAAACTTTATGAAAGGGCACTTTTCCGGAAATGTTTTGAAGTGACTGAAGCCACAAACCTCACTTTCAAAGAGTTCTGGAAAGACCATTTTACATATTTGTAGTGCTTTAAAACTCGTTGACAAAGCCTGGCAAGAAGTGACTGAAAGAACCCTGATCTCTGGCTGGAGAAAATTGTGACCTGAATGCATGCCAGAACTAGACGTTGAGGGGTTTGAGCCTGTAAATGATGCGCCTATTGTTGAGGAAATTGTTACTCTGGGCCGGCAAATGGGCTTGGAATTGGATAATGATGATGTGGCGGAGTTAGTGGAAGAACACAACGAAGAATTGACCACCGAAGAACTCCAAGCCCATCAAAAAGAACAGCAAGACGACACAGCTAAGGATGTTTCTCCGGTGGAGGAGGATGAGGCAGTACAGAATGTCCCTTCTGCAGACATTAAGAAGTGGTGTCAGATGTGGGAAGAAATGCAAACTTTTATTGAAAAGACTCACCCAGAGAAAGCTGTAGTAGGCCATTGCCTTAACCCTTGTGTGGTTTCGGGCTATTTAGCATTTGTCACCTACAGGCGCATAAAAAAAAAAAAAATTTCTAAACCTGTTATGTGTGTTCTCTGATCATGGGAAAAATAATAAAAAAATCTTAAGTGGCATATATTGCCCACTATAGGGCAGGGAAGTCTGGCAAAAAACAGCGCCGACTCAGCGTGCGTCCCAGACGATCTGTTGCTCCCAGCTGTCAGGCCGAGTTGCCACAAAGAGATATATTACCTAATTATTTCAATGTCTCTGATTGATTTTTCGTATTTTTTTTTGCTTTAATATTATTCAATAATGTGTAGTTGATATATTTATATATAAAATTAGTGAATCATTGCTGTACTCAAAAACATGATGTGCATATTGTTGATTCAAATATTATGTTCATCCAGCAGTGAACACTACTTTGTCAGTTATTACACTATATACACAGGTTATATTGACCAGACCACACACTAGAAGGTGAAGGGACGACGACGTTTCGGTCCGTCCTGGATCATTCTGAAGTCGATTGTCTTCAATCACAATCGACTTCAGAATGGTCCAAGACAGACCGAAACGTCATTGTCCCTTCACTTTCTAGTGTGTGATCTGGTCAACATAAATTTAGCCACATTATTGTGACTCATCGCCTGCATACACAGGTTATATATAAGTAAGTATCTGCATGTTTTGTTCACCATAACAACCACAAGTTGATATGGAGTCAAAAAGCAACGAGGACTGACCACCACACACCACCAACCACTCGCTGCCACTCACTCCCTCTACACCCCACTCGCCACATTCTCCTTCCACCATACTGTTTTCGCTTTAATTCAATATATACAGACATTATATATAAGTATTTACATTCGTGTTCACCATAACGAACCACTA
>WNGS01022360.1:17171-47019 GCA_020271785.1 Procambarus virginalis
CGCCCGGCGAGTCCATTCTCTGTCTTCCCTGGGAGCCTTCCGCCTCCGGGCCAGCCCGCATTCAGTCGCCCGCAAGCACCCAGCGGGATTTGTTTTCCAACACTTGTTGAAACTTGTTGTACACTTGTTATACACTTGTTTCCTAACAAGTGTAATAGGGGAATGTGGATTGAGAATTAGTAATAGAGAAAGTGAATACTATTGCAAGTCGGAAATAAAGCAGAAAATCCCGTATTGTAATACAGGCGAATTAATATATCAGTGTTATAACCCAAGTAACTGGCAACTGACGGCCTCCAGCCGCGGCCTGGGACAACAACGTGTCAACTGTACAGCCTCTGGGACCCTCACCCTCGACTGTGCGATAAGTACTGACCATACAGTAGAACAAATAAACATATATATTATTACAAATATACGTTATACATATAATATTATAAATATATAGATATATACAACAAAACAAGGCAAAATGGGAGTAAATAAACAAATTTGTGGCCAATGTAACAACTCCTTAAAGTCGAAGGCAACGGGAATTGAATGTTATATCTGTAAGAATATTTTTCATTCGGCTTGTACAGGAGTGAGTAACATCATGGCACTGAGAGCTGGCCACTTGCTCTGTGTGTGTAAAAATGACCTGCCAGCTTGGAATATCCTAAAAAACCTTCTAGATAACATGACGCATGAACGGAAAACATTGTTCATTGAAAGCCTACCAGCCATCCAGAAGGAGTGGGAAAGAAACAACAACACTTCTAATATACCAGGGGCGGAGGCTATAGTCAGGGATGAAACTGGAGCTGAAACTCAGGAAGTTGTAAACTCTGACTCAGTAGGCTCAGATGTAGATGACAGTAAACTAGAAAGTGTAACAGACAGCACTGACAGCTCGATAGGTCCAAACACTACGACGGTTCCCGATAGAGCAAGTCAGAACAGAAGGACAGACTTATGCAAATTTTATGCAAAGGGCATATGCAGACATAGATATGCTGGTAATAAGAAAGGATTAGAATGCAGTTACCAACATCCCAAAAAATGTTTAAATATGCTTAGGAAAGGTGAGTGTCGATTTGGATCAATATGTAGGTTTTTCCATCCTGACATGTGCCAAACCACACTGGAGGACAGAAAATGCTATGACCTCAGCTGCCCATACTTTCACGTGAAAGGCACGGAATGCTACATAAAGAGTGGCAAGCAGGATAATGAATTTGGAGGAAACTCGATAAATTTTTTATACCAGACGGAAAGAGAATTCAATAGGAGGAGCATGGAGAATGTATGGAACTGGATGCCAGATCCACTTGCATTCCAGAATTACAGATACAATTACACACCGAAAGGGAACTACAACTACGACAGGCAACTGTCCTACAACAATCAGCACTGGTCAGAACAAACTCAATATGTCCACGCATAATGGGCTTGCCGAAAAAGTCTCCCAGTCAAACTATCACTAATAGAGTAACCTCGTTCATCTTTGCCAACATACGTGGACTGAAAACAAGAACAAACAACAAAGTACAGTTCATAAATGGCCTCCTCACGGAGTCAAATGCAGTACAGGTATTTGGAGCTTTCACAGAAACCCATGCAGGGGGAATTCTTAGACAATAAGATCTGGATTCCAGGATATAACCTATACAGGTGTGATAGGAAAATCAGGTCACATGGAGGAGTGGATCTGTATATTAGGGAAGACCTTGTGTGCTTGGAGCTCCTTAACGTTACAAATGAGGTGGTAGAGGTACTGGGATTAAAAATAGAGAAAATAAATTTAGTTATTATTCTAATATACAAACCGCCAGATGCAACGACTGAGGAATTCACAGAACAGATAAACAAAAATAGAGAATAGCCTTGATAATTTGGAGAACCTGATACCTGATATTATCTTCCTAGGTGACTTCAACTTGCCTAGTCTCAGGTGGAGAATAACAAACAATAATATTATACCAGGGAATCTATCAGGACCTAACCAACCACAGATTAGAGAACTACTTAGATTCTGTGACAAATTTTCAAGATGACAAGAGAATTATTAATTGTAATCTGTGATAGGATGGGAAAGTTTTCCACCAGTCTGTGAACTCTGTCTGGACATCGTAAGCAAATCCGAACATCCCCCGCTTCGGCCAACCATTGTTCGTCGAACCGGGTGAGTAAATCCGGCCTGAAAAGTGTGCGAACTAGCCGGAGATTCGTTGAATCGGGGTACGTTGAACCGAGGTTGTACTGTACGTGCAAGTTTGATTTTTTTTTACATACCCATACTGAGGGAAGGGTTTTTGACACTTTAAAAAAAAAAACAATTTTTTCAAGAGAATTTATTTCCTGCGCACAGGGGGGGGTGTCATATTTAGAGACGGCGCAGTTAAAGGGTTAATGCAGAACAGTGCAGTGGTTAATGTGTCTAACCTCTCCTTGTAGTTTTTGTCTTTCAGTTTCATGAGCCATTAAGTTGCATGTCTGTACACCTTTTCCAGTTTGTTAATATGCTTCTTCAGATATGGGCACCATCAATCTGCTTCATATTCCAGCTTTGGTATAACAAAAGTCGTGAACACTTTCTTTAGTATTTCACCATCCATATATTTAAAAGCAATTCTGACGTTAGAAAGTGTAGCATAGGCTCCTCGCACAATGTTCTTCATGTGGGCCTCAGGTGATAGTTTTCTATCTAGAACCACCCGTAGATCTCTTTCTTTATCAGAATTTGTTTAAAGATTTTTCACATAATTTGTAGGTTGTGTGGGGTCTGTGTTCCACATTCCATAACATGCCATTTATTCACATTAAATTCCATTTGCCAAGTGATGCTCCATTTGCTTATTTTGTCCAGGTCTTCTTGAAGGGCATGCCAATTGTCTAAGTTTCTTATCTTCCCTGTTATCTTAGCATCATCAGCAAGCATGTTTATATAATTCTGTATTCCATCTGGTATGTCATTTTTTGTAGACAATGAACATTACTGATCCAAGAACTGAACCCTGTAATTACCTAAGTGTAGTTACAGGATGAGAGCTACGCTTGTGGTGTCCCGTCTTCCCAGCACTCTTTGTCATATAACGCTTTGAAACTACTGACGGTCTTGGCCTCCACCACCTTCTCCCCCAACTTGTTCCAACCGTCTACCACTCTGTTTGCGAAAGTGAATTTTCTTATATTTCTTCGGCGTCTGTGTTTAGCCAGTTTATATCTATGACCTCTTGTTCTTGAAGTTCCAGGTCTCAGGAAATCTTTCCTGTCGATTTTATCAATTCCTGTTACTATTTTGTATGTAGTGATCATATCACCTCTTTTTCTTCTGTCTTCTAGTTTTGGCATATTTAATGCTTCTAACCTTTCCTCGTAGCTCTTACCCTTCAGTTCTGGGAGCCACTTAGTAGCATGTCTTTGCACCTTTTCCAGTTTGTTGATGTGCTTCTTAAGATATGGGCACCAAACAACAGCTGCATATTCTAGCTTTGGCCTAACAAAAGTCATGAACAATTTCTTTAGTATATCCCCATCCATGTATTTAAAAGCAATTCTGAAGTTAGAAAGCATAGCATAGGCTCCTTGCACAATATTCTTTATGTGGTCTTCAGGTGATAGTTTTCTATCTAGAACCACCCCTAGATCTCTTTCTTTATCAGAGTTCTTTAAAGATTTCTCACATAATATATAGGTTGTGTGGGGTCTATGTTCTCCTATTCCACATTCCATAACATGACATTTATTAACATTAAATTCCATTTGCCAAGTGGTGCTCCATATACTTATTTTATCCAGGTCTTCTTGAAGGGCATGACAATCATCTAAATTTCTTATCCTTCCTATTATCTTAGCATCATCAGCAAACATGTTCATATAATTCTGTATACCAACTGGTAGATCATTTATGTAGACAATAAACATCACTGGTGCAAGAACTGAACCCTGTGGTACTCCACTTGTGACATTTCTCCAGTCCGATACATTGCCTCTGATCACAGCCCTCATTTTTCTATCAGTCAGAAATTTTTCATCCATGTTAGAAGCGTACCTGTCACTCCTCCAATATTTTCCAGTTTCCAGAACAACCTCTTATGTGGAACTCTGTCGAAAGCCTTTTTTAGGTCCAGATAGATGCAGTCAGCCCAACCATCTCTTTCCTGTAATATCTCTGTTGCTCGATCATAAAAACTGAGTAAATTCGATACACAGGATCTACCAGATCGAAAACCATACTGTCTGTCTGATATTATATCATTTCTCTCCAGGTGTGCTACCCATTTAGTTTTAATTATTTTTTCCAATATTTTGACTATTACACTTGTCAATGATACCGGTCTATAATTAAGGGGGTCTTCCCTGCTTCCACTCTTGTAAATTGGAACTATGTTAGCCTTTTTCCACACATCAGCTACAACTCCTGTAAACAGGGATGCCTGAAAGATCAGTTGAAGAGGGATGCTGAGCTCAGGTGCACATTCTCTCAGAACCCATGGTGAAACTCCATCTGGACCAACTGCTTTGTTCTTATTTAGCTCTTTGAGCATTTTTTCCACTTCGTCTCTAGACACCTCTATGTGCTCTATGTTGTTCTCTGGAATTCTTATTGTATCTGGTTCCCTGAAGATTTCATTTTGTACAAACACACTTTGGAACTTTTCGTTTAATGTTTCACACATTTCCTTTTCATTTTCCGTGAATCTATTTCCCATTTTCAACCTCTGAATATTATCCTTTACCTGCAATTTGTTGTTTATGAATTTATAGAATAGACCTGGTTCTGTTTTACATTTGTCTGCAATCCCTTTTTCAAAATTTCTTTCTGCCTCTCTCCTCACTGCCGTGTAGTTGTTTCTCGCATCTTTGTATCGCTGGTATGATTGGGGGTTTGGCCTCTTCCTGTATTGATTCCATTTTGTGTCTTTTGGTCTCTGGCCCTCTCGCACTTTCTGTCGAACCAATCCTGTTTCCTAGTTCTGCTTCTCTGTTTTGGTATAAATTTTTTTGTGCCTTTATCATATATTTCACAAAACTTGACATACATCTCATTCACTTCCTTGCCTAGCTTCCTGTGGTACCTCACTCGTGACATTTTTCTAGTCCATCATCATTGCTTCTGATTACTGCCCTCATTTTTCTGTCAGAAAATCTTTCATCCATATTAGAAGCCTACCTGTCACTCCTCCACTATGTTCCATTTTCCAGAGCAACCTCTTCTGTGGAACTCTTTCAAAATCCTTTTTTAGGTTCAGATAAATGCAGTCATCCAACCATCTCTTTCCTGTAAATCTCTGTGGCTCGATCATAGAAATTGAGTAAATACGTTACACAGTATCTTCCAGATCGAAAACCACTGTCTGTCTGTTATTACATCGTTTTTCTCCAGGTGTTCTACCCATTTAATTTGAATTATTTTTGCCAATATTTTTACCCATGCACTTGGTATGGAAATAACCAAGGGATAGGCATGAAAGTAGGGTTTCATTCCACTCATTGCCTTATTATAATATTTCCTTACTGTACTTTTTGTTCTTTGTTTTGGATTACTTCATTAAAATCATAATTTCAAACCTATCTTTCAGGTTTATCTAAAACTCCAAGTGAGGCCAAGTGGTTAAATAAAACATTGGATGTTGGGTCTGTTGTTGGTGTCGACCCCTATCTACTAGAGGCAGAATGGTGGCGAGACTTTGCCAGGGAATTACATGGAGGTGGACACTCAATAATTCCTGTTCCAGAAAATCTTATTGATCTCTTATGGGATGATCGGCCACTTCGTCCTGCCAAGCCTGTTGTTCCTCTTGAGGTGAGACAAATAATAGATAAGAATATAACAACCCTGCTGAAAAATGAATGTAATATAATTTGCAAAAGTAGCAGATTATAGTTTATATACAGTGGACCCCTGATTTGGTGAACCATTTGGGACCAGCCCCAATTTGTTGGAGTGAGGGATACGTTGATTGCAACCAGAGATACCTTCAGGAGGCACTTATGTAATGCATTTTTGTAGTAATATAAATCAAGAATAATTCAATGTACAGTGACAGTACAGTGACAGTACAGTGACACCTCGGCTTATGAATGCCCCTGTTTATGAACTTTTTGGGTTACGAGCCCAATTTCTTTGGAAAATTTGAATCTGGTTGCCAACTTTGCCTCGGAAAACGAGTTTGTTGATATGCGTATGGTCGACATAGCGCGTGGTGGCGCGGGGATCGCGCCTCAGTTTACCAGTGCCTCCCGCCTAGTGACAATCATTCCTGAATTCTGTGTAAAGAATTAGTTTTTTCTGCGGGAGCCCCTTCGGCTCCCAGGAGCTTATCCAGGCTGATATGCAAATTTCAGACTATGGCATCAGTCATGTGTGTATGGAGTTCAGTGAGCCTACCAGGGACCATGAGCCAGAACCTGGCCCCCTTAGAGAGGCATGGGGAGCAATGGCCTATAGAAACCCCCGTGTGGTTGGAAGCATTCAATTGATGGCAGAAGTCTGCCATTGACCGGATCAGGCACCCAGAAAGGTAAGCGTCCCAAAACAAACTCCTATTCTGGTGAAAATTGCTACCTGTAGCCGAACAAGTGGATAAACTCCCCAAAAAGAAACTAGCAAACGAGTATGACGTCAAACGTCGCCGCGCCGCTGTGTGTGCAGCTCTCCCCTCTCCGGGAGGGGAAAGGGGGAGCCCCAGACCCCCGTGCCGGCCATCCACCCATCAGTTCTAAGGCTGATGCTAGAGGCAGAGGTCATGTGCTCTGGCTCCAATGATTTTCCAGCACTGTGTTTAGAGTGTGGTGGCTGTCTTACCTGCTTGATGGTGTTCTGGGAGTTTTTCTACTCCCCAAGCCCGGCCCAAGGCCAGGCTTGACTTGGTGAGTTTGGTACACCAAGCTGTTGCTTGGAGCAGCTTGCAGGGCCACATACCCACCACAGCCTGGTTGGTCTGGAACGTCCTTTAGAAAACAGTCTAGTTTTCTCATGAAGATGTCCACGGTTGTTCTGGCAATATTTCTTATTCGCTGGAAGGATGTTGAACAACCACAGACCTCTGATGTTTATAGTGTTCTCTGATTGTGTCTATGGCACCTCTGCTCTTCACTGGTTCTATTCTGCATTTTCTTCCATATCGTTCACACCAGTACATTGCTATTTTACTGTGCAGATTAGGGACCTAGCCCTCCAGTATTTTCCATGTGTATATTATTTGGTGTCTCTCGTCTCCTTTCTAGTGAGTACATTTTGGAGGGCTTTGAGACGATCTCAATAATTTAGGTGCTTTATCGCGTCTATGCGTGCCGTATAGATGCGGTCTTCCAGGGGTGCAAGAGCCAGTAGTTTTTCTACAGTACTCGGACTGCATGCGCCTAGAGTTACCTTCCCTAGGGGTCCTGCCTCTGCTGCGCTGTTGAATTGCTCGATTTTTCGGCCACCCTTTGGGTGCTTGGGTGTTTTGTCTCCCTTGTTTACCTTAGGGTAAAAGTTGGTTTGCACTGGTAAGGGGGCGCAGGGTACTGCGCAGCTTATTTTCACCATTCATAGTGGCCGGTTGTGTTCCTTGGGGTGCGTTGTCCTCTTGCGGGGTTTTATTTTTATTTTTATTATTGCCTTGTGCGGGGGTCTGCCTAGCTTGCCCCTTGGTGCCCGACCTAATATGGTGTTCTTTTGGTGGTGCCCTCTGCTAGGTCCCTGTGAGTGTACACATCCCTGAGGTTTAGCTTTTGAAAGTTGCTTGGTAGTGTTTGGGTGCCTCTTGGCACCCAAAAACTCAAAAAAAAAAAAAGTAGTCCTCTTGGCTCCGTGGAAGCTGGCCCAGCTGTTGGTTTCAGGCGCTGCTTGCTCGGTGTCAGAACCCAGAGGTTTTCCCGCAGCTCCGTGTCTTCCATCAGATCGGACCGGAGCATCACGTGGCTGGATCAATCTTCTCCTCCAGTCTTCGCGTATGGTATTTTTTACTCGAGTTTATCATCATCTGTATGGTGATCAGGTGGCTTCCTTGTTAGTGTCCCACCTGCGGGCTTCGTCTCGGTGGGAGTATGAAGTTTCCTGATGGTCCTTCCGGTTCTTTTTGCATCTTCGTTGTTGTACTTCGCTTTCTGTTAGGGTAAGGTTGTCCTTTCTCTCTTGGTTGTTTCAGGACCATATAACATTGTTGCCTTGTATCGTGCGGCGCTGGCAGAGCCGCTGCAGTTTGCTTTCTGTATCTATGATACTTCTGCGTCGTTTTGCAAGCTGTCCCGTGTGATGTTTCACCTCTGGCCTGCTTATGCGCCGCCTGAGCCGTCTTGGTCTTTGGACAGAGTGCTCTCCTATCTTTCTTCTCTTCGGTTTGTTGTGGCCCCTTCGGTTCAGGATTGCTTTGCTAAGGCTCTTTTTTTCTGTTGGCATTGGCCTCTGGGGGTCGTGTGGTGGAGCTTCATGCTCTTCTTAGGCGCAGAGGTTTTTGCTCCTTTGGTCGTGGTCATTGGTATGTTTGTCTGCAGCCGTCTCCCTCTTTTCTGGTGAAGAATGAGACTGCTGCTTTCCGGAGGGGTCCTTGAGTTGTTGACGCTTGGTTTGTCAGGCCGGGGGTTCACCATGTGTTGTGTCCGGTTGCGTCCCTCCTCCGTTATCTGCGCACCACGGCTTCTGTGTCCGGGGATGCGCTTTGGGTTGATCCGGTTTCCCTTCTTCCCTGTTCGCAGATTCTGGTTTCTCAGGTCGTCTGCAGGGTTATTAAATCCAGCCAGTCTGTGGTCTATCCCCGTGCCCATGACGTTCGTAAGTTTGCTGCTCTTGCTGCCGTCTTCGGCAATATGTCTTGGGCTGACATTGGGGCACGGGGTTTTTGGAGGTCGAACAGGGTTCTGGCTGCATGCTACCTTGTGAACATTTCTGGGCCCAGTCGGGCCTGTGTTGCTTTAGGTTGGCGGATGCGGCCCGTTGTCTAGACTTCGAGTTCAGGAGTGGAGCACCGACCACCTCCCGGGTAAGTCCCCTTTTTTCTTAAGTAGTCTTTGGTGAAGTAGGTCCGGGGATAAGTAGGGGCTCCCTCCAGAAAACCAACCAAAATTGAATGTAATGAAACACCATTTTTTTGGGTGAGTCCCGGAGGCTCCCCGGCAACCCTCCCGCCCTCTGGTCGGCGCTTTTTTGCGATTTTGATATCTAGCCTCAAAACTGGAGCAGGGATCACTGGCGTGGGGGTCTGGAGCTCCCCCTTCCCCTTCGCGGGGAGGGGGGAGCTGCACAGACATCCGGCGCTCGTGTGATGTCATGCTTGTTTGCTCGTTTTTCTTTTGGGGGAGTTCTGTCCACTCATTTGGCGATTTTCGTTGTTAACCAGAATAGGGGTTTGTTTTGTGGCGCTTACCTTTCTGGGTGCCTGTCCCGGTCGATGGCAGATATAGAATGCTCCAAATCACATGTGCATTTCTATGGGCCATTGCTTCCTGTGCCTCTGTGAGGGGGCAAGGTTCTGGCTCGTGGTCCCCGGTAGGCTAGAACTCCACCCACATCGACTGATGCAAAATAGTTAGGGTATCCATATCAGCCATGGATAGCCCTGGGGAGCCTCCGGGACTCGCCCAGAAAATGGCGTTTCGTTACATTCAACGTTGGTTTTTTGGTCGTTGTGTTTGGTTTGTTCAGTTCCATCCATCTCCTTCTTTACTCACGAAGAATGTGTGCGCTGTTTTCACAAGGGGTCCTTGGGTTCTTGATGCTTGGTTGGTCAGGCGGGGAACGTATTATATGTTGTGTTCAGTTGCGGCTCTCTGATGTTATTTGTGCATCATGGCCTCCGTGGACGTGCTTTGGGTTGCCTGGGTTCCTTTCCTTCCTTCCTTTCCTTCCCTTCCTGTTCCAGGGTTCAGGTCTCCCAGGTTGTCCGCAGGGTCCTTCGGTTTTGCCAGTTGTCTTGATTTTGAGTTTAGGGAGCATGGCATCCTCCTCCTGGGTCCCTCCTTCTTTTTCCTTATCTTTGGTGAGGTAGCTTCGGGAAGTCGATGGGGCTTCCCCCAGAAAACCAGCATTGAATGTAATTAAACTCCATTTTCTGGGTCAGAAAGAGAGGTTCCCTCCCTGGCATCCTCCCTCCCCTCTGGTCGGCCATGTTTTTCACGTATTTTGACATCCAGCCTAAGAACTGAAGGGTGGATCGCCGCCACGAGTGTTTGGGGCTGCTCCTTCCCCCCCCCCCCCGGGGGGGGGGAGGAGCAGACAGCGGCATGGCAACGCGATGACATCATGCTTGTTTGCTAATTTTTGTTTGGGGAGTTCTGTCTACTTGATCGACTTTCGGTAGCAATAGTTTCACCAGAATAGGGGTTTGTTTTGGGGTGCCAGATCCGGTCGATGGCAGACATAGAATGCTCCCAACCACACGGGGGTTTCTATAGGCCATTGCTCCTTGTGCATCTCTGAGGGGGCCAGGTTCTGGCTTGTGGTAGGCAAGAAACCACATGCACACTGACTGATGCCAGAAAGCTAATACAGTATATCGATATCAACCTGGATAACTCCAGGAGCCTCCATGTCTCGCCCAGAAAATGGCATTTCATTACATTCAACGCAGGTTTTTGAATTGTGCTTCATTTACATTGCTTGAATTTGGAATGTATTCCAGTCCTGCCCTGAGTTGTGGATATGTGGTAGCTGCTTGGACAGTTGATTTTTGTTTCTGGAACCTCTGCTGCAGTGGTCTGTGGAACCCATTTTAACTTGGCTACTGTTTTCTACACCTGGGCTATAATTGGGCTATTCTGTCTTATTCCGGAGCATATTGGAAGTTTTGGCTTCAATGCCAAGTGTTGTGGCCATGTTGCCTGTGGTGTGGTTTTTGGAAACTTTGCCCAAGTGGCTTCAAACCTTCGTTCAGTAGGCAGTTGTAATCTTTTCTGTGGTTCATGCATGCTGTGCTTATCCGTGTTTTCAAGTAGGGCTGTTTTGTTCCAGCACTACCTTGGTGGTGTTTCATAGTGACTATACCAACTACTCGGGTGGGAATGGGGGGAGTTCTTCAATTGGTCGAGGTAGGCTTCCCTGAGAGCCAGTTTCTTGGAGCCAGCTCCTGGTCCTGCATTTTGGGGTTTTCTGGAGGGGCTGAAGGGTGGTGGTGGTGGTGGGGTTATAGAGGCTAGCAAAGCGACATTGTCGTGTGCTGGTCCAGTGGTTTCTGGCTCAATGGAGACTCCCAGAATTATCTTAGAAAGTAGTGTTTCACTCTTCTCAACATTTGGATCATAGGAAACTGTATATCTCATTTTTCCATAAGATCCTTAATACAGTAAAATAATGTATCTACATAGATTAGTGAAAGACAAGGTGCCTAAGACTGCATCTTGGCAATGAATCATGAGTACACTGGCATTCTTCTACTTGTTTCTTTGCAATACTTGGCACTTGCATGAGGGTACAACAAACACTGTATTACGATGTATTCACTTAGTTGTATTTACGGGGGTTGAGCTTTGCTCTTTCGGCCCCTCTCAACTGTCAATCAAACTGTTTACTACTTTCCCACCCCCCCCCACTCCCCACCCCCACACCCCCCCACCCCCCCCACCCCCCCCACACACCCCCCCCCCCACACCCCCCCCAGGAAGCAGCCCGTGACAGCTGACTAACTCCCAGGTACCTATTTACTGCTAGGTAACAGGGGCATTCAGGGTGAAAGAAACTTGCCCATTGTTTCTGGGGTGCGGGAATCGAACCCGCACCACAGAATTACGAATCCTGCACGCTATCCACCAGGCTACCTGGCCCCCCCTAACCAGGTGGGGGGGCCAGTCAAAGATATTCAGTTCATCTTGGCACAAAACAACATAATGCAGTCAATTACACATACATGTGTGAAAAATATCTGATGCCTTAAACTTCTTTGTGATGTGTTTAGTTAATCTAACGCTTTTAATTTGTTCTTTCTTCATAGATAAAATACACTGGCCTCTCTCTTACTGAAAAGGTGAAACACCTCCGAGAAGACCTTGTGGAAGAGAATGCCTCTATGATTGTCATCACTGCTCTTGATGAAGTTGCTTGTAAGTCATATTTATTTATTTATTTATTTACTATACCAGTGTACTTAGTGATTGTAGTTTCTCACCTACAACGTGAACTTGCTTCAACTCTATAAAGCGAGGTTGATTCGTTCCATGAAAAATTTTGATAGACTTGTCAGTCCCCCAGGTAATCTCCAGGCCCCCCACCTTCCCCAAGGTAAACAAAAATTGACTGTGCTTACTTTCACTATAATTCATATACATGTTTGTGACTTACCTTTCCAAGAGAAAGAGTGTAGTGAAATATCTTCTTTACCCTGAAGTACATTTATGTACAGTGGCACCTCGATTAACGAGTTTAATCCGTTCCAGCACCGAGCTCGTCATGTGGAAAACTCGTCTTATGAAACAACAACAAAACGGTTGTGAAAGGTGTCCGAGAACCGGCAGAAACGCTCGTCAATCGAGGAAAAGCTCGTTAGTAGAGACAAATGTTCTGTGAGTGGCTTGCTCGTTACTTGAAATGCTCATAGATAGAGTCGCTCGTTAATCGAGGTGCCACTATATAACCTGTCAGTTACCTTGAAGACGAGCAAAACGTTTATGTAATACACAGATTTTGCAAGAGTTTTTGACAGATGTGACCATGGAGTTATTGCACACAAAATGTACTCAAAAGAAATTATTGACAAAGTAGGAAGATGGATTTTTAACTTCCTAATGATCAGAACCCGGAGTGTAATAGTCAATAAAGTAAAATCTGGATCATTCACCTTGAAAAGCTCAGTGCTTGCTCCAGTACTTTTTCTCGTCTTCATATCAGACATAGAAAAGGATGCAAACTATTGCACTGCATCATCCTTTTGCAGATGACATTGGAATTCTCGTGAGGGTAGACAATATTCTGTAGAAGACACAATGATCCTTAATCTGATGTTAATCAAGTCTTTCAGTGGACAATAGAAAATAATATGGTGTTTAACCACCGTGCTGCACTGAGTTTATTGTGAAATTTCCCCTGTGCGCATGAAATAAAATGTTCCCCAAAAAGTTGACTGAGGGAGTTGGTTACAGTGTCGCCTCTTGGCAAGCTTGCCTCAAGGCGTCACTACTCTGACCTTCCCAGGCGAGCGCACCTGTAGCGTTCTGGTCCGAGATTTGGGACCTTATTTGGGTATTGTGCCTGCTAGTTTATTTTCATGTAACAGTATGTATTAACATGGATCTTTTCTACTATTGTTCAACATGTATACCAGGTGGTAGGTGATTTTTATATGTCTTAGTGAGGCGATATATTCTGAGGAACTTGAGTAATGCCAAGGTGCTGTATATGATATTATTCCTCTTACCTCATGTGTTATTGGTTGTGACACCACCACACTTTTTTGGTATTAGCAGCATAATAGGCGCTAGTGTCCCACTGTGCCAGGGTAGCCTGGTGTTAGCTAGTGCTGATTGTATGCAGTTTACAGACTTGTTCATTGATCATACTCAGCTGCTGGGCATGATCATAACATGATCATATCCCTGACCATAACAAATAAGGGTTATAACTCCATAAGTTCTATAATGAGGGAGTAACCTTCAGTATCACTGGAAACATAGCCTAGCCAAATATCCATCAATTGTCTAGGGGAGTGAAAGGCTAATCACCAATATTCCAGTTTACTGGTTAATAATATAAATCCACATAACAAATAAAAAAGAATACATTCTATAAACCTACACACTATTACTTAATCCAGCTTCTCAAAAGCTGGGTATGATCAATCAACAAGTCTGTAAACTGCATACAATCAGCACTAGCTGACACCAGGCTACCCTGGCACAGTGGGACACTAGTGCCTATTATGTTGCTAATACCAAAAAAGTGTGGTGGTGTCACAACCAATAACACATGAGGTAAGAGGAATATCACAAGCACCTGTATTGATAAGTAGTCCTGCTGTATGTTGAGTATTACAATACAGTTTATGAAAACTGTTTTACACTAAAATTACTGTACTGCAGCCTTAATTTGAACACTAACATGTAGGTAATATTTCAAGTAACATTCAGATAAGATATATTTTGTACAGACAGTCACTTGGTCCACCACTCTAGTGCCGTCTACCCTGTGACGTCACAGATTCACGGCACATTGTTTTGATTTGTCATGAGGCTGGAGTGTTCATTCTGTGATTTTGTTGGACATATCTGCACAGGGATGGAGGGAGGGAGGGACGGATGGATGGAGGGATGGGTGGGTGGATGGAAGGAAGGAAGGATGGATGGAATTATGGATGGATGGATGGATGGATGGAGGGAGGGAGGGAGGGATGGATGGATGGAGGGAGGGATGGATGGATGGAGGGAGGGATGGATGGATGGGTGTTGAGTTGAACTAGTGACCAGTGAGAGAGAGATTATATTAGAGAGAGAGAGATACAGATATTAACACCAAGTAAAGCATCCAGCACTTCCACAAACATAACATCATTTTTATTTGCCAACATTCAGGGTATAAAAACACGTAAATGTAACAAAGTGCACTTCATAGATGGCCTCTTACATGAGGCAAATGCAGTGTTTGCAGCCCTAATGGAAACCTCACACAAAGGACTACCATGATGGTGAATTATGGATCTCAGAGTACAATCTTTTTAGATGTGATAGGAAACACAGGCTACAGTGTGGGGCCAGCCTGTACATCCAGGACACCCTCATCTGTACTGAGCTGCTAAACACCACAAATGATACGGGGGAAGTGCTAATAATAAAATTAGAGATCTTAAATGTAGTTATTGTCCTTGTATATACGTCACCGGAGGCAAATCATCAGCAGTTTAAAGACCAACTAATGAAAATAGAACACTGCTTGGAAAATCTCACAAATCCAGCCCCAATCATCATCCTGCTTGGGGACTTCAACCTACGGCACCTGAAATGGAAGCACCTGGCTAATACAGTAATATCAGAAAGAATACCAAGAAGTAGCCTAAATGAACAGGCACATGCAAATGACCAGCTATGGATGTACAACAGGTTTGCCTTAAACCAGCAAATAGTAGACCCAACTAGGAAGGAGAACACGCTGGACCTCATTTTCACTAATAATGATGAATTGATCAGGAACATAATGATTACAAATACCTCTTATTCAGATCATAACTTATTTGAAGTTCTGTCTAGCATGGGAAATAAACATTCAAAACCAGTCCCGATTCCCGGTGGAGGAGATTTCAGCAAATTCAACTTCAATAATAAACAGATAAACTGGGAGCAAATAAACCAAGACTTCACAGAAATAAGCTGGGAAGAACAGCTAGAAACTGCAAACCTGAACCAGTGCTTGGAAAAAATAAGCTCAGTAGCATTAGAAATATTCTCAAACCATATATCTTGAGGTTATTTTGAGATGATTTTGGGGCTTTAGTGTTCCCGCGGCCAGATCCTCGACCAGGCCTCCACCCCCAGGAAGCAGCCCGTGACAGCTGACGAACACTCGGGTACCTATTTTACTGCTAGGTAACAGGGGCATAGGGTGAAAGAAACTCAGCCCATTGTTTCTCGCTGGCGCCCGGGATCGAGCCTGGGACCACAGGATCACAAGTCCATACCCCTAAGAAAAGTCCATACCCCTAAGAAAAAAAGAGGAAGAGATGCAGATTGGGACTAGAATGTCGTTCCCTCTATAGGTGAAGAAATGAATCGTGGAACAACTTGAGTCGCACCCTATCTAAAGAACGGTGAAGGTGGTTAGGTAGAAAAATAGAAAGAATTGAACTAAAGCTACAAGAATCATATAAAACCCAGGAGAGGCAAAGAGAGCAAAAGGCCATCAGTGAAATAGAGACAAATCTGAAATATTTTTCTCCTATGCAAAATCAAGATAAAAAAACCACATCTAGTATCGAGCCCCTGCGAAAGGGAGATGGAACTTTCACTGATGTCAACAAAGAAATGATCAAAATACTGAAGAATCGGTACAACTCTGTTTTCAGTGAGCCAATAAACACACTGAAGATCGATAACCCAAATGAATTTTTCATGGATATGATACCAACATCAAATCATATATCAGATGTCACCCTATCCCTACTGTATTTTGAAGAAGCCATAGATAGTAGGCCTATGCACTCTGCACCAGGCCCTGATTCTTGGAACTCTATATTCACCAAGAACTGTAAAAAACGCTATCACAGGCCCTTCACATTCTTTGGAGACAGACTAGGTACTGGCATTATCCTTGACATTTTAAAAACAGCAGAGATAGCACCACTCCATAAAGGAGGAAATAAGGCAGAGGCAAAAAATTACAGACCGATAGCACTAACATCGCACATCATATAAATCTTCGAGAGAGTGCTAAGAAGTAAGATCACAAAATACATGGAATTGCAGCATCTCCATAACTCCGGACAACATGGTTTCAGAACAGGGCGCTCTTGCCTATCACAGTTGCTGGACTACTATGACATGGCACTAGATGCCATGGAAGACAAACAAAACGCTGATGTAATTTACAGAGATTTTGCAAAAGCCTTTGACAAATGTGACTATGGTGTTATTGTACATAAAATGCGTTCAAAAGGAATTACCGGAAAAATAGGCAGATGGATCTGTAACAACTGAAGCTATTTTAAAATAAGTAATTGTATGGGAGGCAGTGGGATACGCCCTTGTACTAAAGTCAGAGGTAAATGGTAGTTGACTTGACCCGACATCACGGAGTATCTCCCCAGGGATTAGCAGTTGAGATCACAAAATGGCTGGCGCCTTTGTCTTGAGCAACATATAATGAATTATTTTACAGAATTCAGTAATTTAGAAAAATTCAAGTCTTCATTCAAATTGTATTCAATAGTATTCCTGTTTAAAGTATCAAGAGTATCCTCAATTGTCGGAATACTGAGTAAGTCACCATCAGTGACGTCATTAGCCAAGGACTAGCCTCGGATGCGGAGCAATTTTGGCGACCCGCAACCCGTTCTCGCACTTTCGTATACTCAATATTGACTTATTAAATATGTGCATATGTGACATACTTAATATACTAGTTTACCTTGAAGAGCTTCATAGAAAACACTGACCTTACCTAACCTTCTTAGTATGTTAACATAAGCATCTTATTGCTTCGTAATTACAATTATTACTTAACCTATACCTATAATAGGTTAAGTAATAATTGTAATTATGAAGCAATAAGATGCTTATCTTAACCCTTAAATGGCGCATAGCTATATACCATTTGACACCCACAGGCGCATACAAAAAAAAAAAAAAAAAATTATTTTTCTTCCTAACCTGTTAATTTGTGTTCACTGATCACGGGAAAAATAATAAAAAAATCGTAAGTTGAATATATTGGCCGCTATAGGGCAGGGAAGTCTGGCACAAAACAGGCGCTCACTCAGCATGCGTCCCAGGCGGTCTGTTGATCGCCAGCTGTCAGGCCGGAGTTGCCACAAAGAGATAATTGCCTAATTATTTCAATGTCTCTGATTGATTTTTCGTAGTTTTTTTGCTGTAATATTATTCAATAGTGTGTAGTGTGATATATTTATATAATGGGTGAATCATCGCTGTACTCAAAAATATGGTGTGCTTATTGTTGATTCAATTATGTTCATCAAACAGTGAACAAATACTTTGTCGGTTGTTATACTATATACACAGGTTATATATAAGTATCTGCATGTTTTGTTCACCATAACGAACCACTAAGTTGCTATTATGAGTCAAAAAAGTAACGAGGAGTGACCGCCGTGTACCAGCCAGCCACTCACGCCCTCCCTCAAGTCATCTGACTCGCCCACATTCTCCTCCCACAATACTGTTTTTGCTTTTATTCACTATATACAGACGCTATATATAAGTATCTACATTCGTGTTCACCATAACGAACCACTAAGTTGGTATGCTGAGTGGCAGTGGCAGCCCGCCACTGGCTGCCACTGCCACTGATGGACCTCACAGTCAGCTGATGGCTGCCGCCCTCAAGGCCACACGCACTAATATTTCTCCTCCAACAATACTGCTTGTGGTGTTATTACGCTATATACACACATTATATATAAATATCTACCGGTTTTATTCACCAAACTTGTACAAGTAAACTGGTATGGTGCCCAAAGACCATCGTGGTCACCAGTAAACAACACGATAATTCCTGCAGACGACGCTCCTCTCACCAAAATGGCGGCTCCCAACCTCCTACTCTTGCTGTTTATACTCTCTATACACACGTTATATATAAGTAGCTACATTTGTGTTCACCATAACGAACCGCTAAGCTGGTATGGTGAGTGCAGTCAATAAAAGGTGGCCACACACAGTCAGATAACAACGCCACCACCCTCCCTCCCACAGCATTACTCCTCCCTCCATGGAGCACAGCGCTAAATATCATCACAATCCTCTTATTATCAGACCCATGGTCAGTTTTATCACAGTCAGGGGTCTTCTGTAATAATATTATCGCTACATAATAGCATGAACAAGTGTATTATGGCATTTTTAGGCGATGCTGTGCTGTGAGCTCATGCTGCATGCGTCAGGCTTTGTAGCTTACTCGATACTGAGGCCCCTAACACCCAGGAGTTTGGCCCACGATTATTTTTAAAAATGGCGTCTGTTTACAAGAGCCCTGATGAAGGTGTGGTGAACCCCATGTATCCGCGGGCCGTTTAAATCTTGCGTAGTACTCCAACGCATCATATGATGCGACGCGCAATTTTCTGCAAGTCGGTCAACGCATCATATGATGCGATGCGCAATTGAAGGGTTAACATACTAAGAAGGTTAGGTAAGGTCGGTGTTTTCTATGAAGCTTTTCAAGGTAAACTAGAATGTTTAGTATATCACATATGCATGTACAGTATTTAATAAGTCAATATTGACTGTAAGAAAGTGCGAGAACGGGTTGCAACCCGAGGTCATGGGTCACCAAAGCCTTCCACATTTAGTAATTCTCAAAGGTCAAATAGCCATTTTGTAATTGGAACTAGCCTTTCCCTAAGATGCCTGTGCAATTACCTTCAGTTTAAGAGAGTTCAACCATCTGGGTTGTTCAGTACAACGGAGATTAGTTGCTCCACTTAAAACCTTGCTAGTAAGCTTAGTGAGCCTGCCGTAGGAATAACCCTCCAGCCTCGTGGTGAGGAGAGAGAGGTAGAATTTGGTGTGGACCGGTCAACAACTGGGAGGTGTCATCCATCGCCACCTCTCCCCACGATCAGCACTACATCTAGCTGGTTGCAGTAAACGGTAGTCTGATATAGTTTTGTATAGGAAATTAGTTCATATCATGCCTCTTAGGGACTGTTAACTGTAGGGAGTGCTTTTATTTAGATTTTGTTTAGATTTTGAATAAATAAACCAATTAGATTGTTATTTGTATTTCATTATTTCCATATTTTCATATTTCTCATTGTCCTTGGCATGTGGTCTCCACGAGTCTGAGTTTAGTTGGGCCGCAAGCCTAACAAAGCATAAGAGTTCAGTTATCCCTTTGTATGCTGTAATTTCCCACACTTAATGTAGCTTCTTCCCTCCTCTTCCAAATAATTGGGGATCAAGCCCCAAGGTGTTGATGGGTGATTAATCGGTCCAGACCCTGATTAAGTAACGCTTCGTGTTAATGGTCTGGTGGTTGCAGCAGCAGGAGATTCTAGAGTTTGCTAGGAGTCTAGTACCACGTTGTGAGGCTGTAGAATCTTAACCGGTCAAAACAGGTAAGATCACGTGGCGTGGGATTCGGCTAGAATAACTTTAGGGTCCCTTGGTATAAACGAAGTAAATAGAATACAGGTAGGGGTAAGGGTGATTTAAGAGATCAGAGACAATAACCCCCCCCCCCGTGTTACAGATCTACAATTTCCTGACTAATAGAACCCAATGTGTAATAGTCTACAAAATAAAATCTGGGCCATCAAACGTAAAGAGCTCGGTCCTCCAGGGTACTGTGCTTGCTCCAGTACTTTTTCTCATCCTCATATTGGACTAAGACAAGGACACAACCTATAGTACTGTATCATCCTTTACAGATGACACTAGGATTTTTATGAGAGGAAACACATAGAGGACATGGCAAATCTCCAATCAGATGTCAATCAGGTCTTTCTATGGACTACAGAAAATAATACGATGTTTAACGAAGATAAGTTTCAGCTCATGCACTACGGAAAAAATTAAAATATAAAAACGGAAACCACGTACAAAACTCGGTCAAATCATAATATAGAACGGAAAGGCAATGTAAAGGATTTGGGTGTACTGATGTCGGAAGACCTTACATTTAAAGAACACAATAAAGTAGCCATCACAACTGCAAGAAAAACAACAGGTTGGATAACAAGAACCTTTCACACTAGAAATGCTATACCGATGATGCTTTTCAAGATGTTAGTGCTCTCTAGAGTGGAATACTGCTGCACAATGACAGCCCCTTTCAAAGCTGGAGAAATTGCTGACTTGGAGAGAATGCAGAGATCCTTTACTGCTAGAATCCACTCAGTAAAACATCTAAACTACTGGGACTGACAAAAGAGCCTAAATCTGTATTCTCTTGAGCGCCGACGGGAGAGATACATAATAATTTACACATGGGAAATAGTAGAGGGGCTGGTCCCAAACCTGCACACAGAAATAACAGCACATTTCCCTTTCAAAGCTGGAGAAATTGCTTTGAAAGGTGCAAAGACATGCTACTAAGTGGCTCCCAGAACTGAAGGGCAAGAGCTACAAGGAGAGGTTAGAGGCATTAAATATGCCAAAACTAGAAGACAGAAGAAAAAGAGGTGATATGATCACTACATACAAAATAGTAACAGGAATTGATAAAATCGATAGGGAAGATTTCCTGAGACCTGGAACTTTAAGAACAAGAGGTCATAGATATAAACTAGCTAAACACAGATGCCGAAGAAATATAAGAAAATTCACTTTCGCAAACAGAGTGGTAGACGGTTGGAACAAGTTAGGGGAGAAGGTGGTGGAGGCCAAGACCGTCAGTAGTTTCAAAGCGTTATATGACAAAGAGTGCTGGGAAGACGGGACACCACGAGCGTAGCTCTCATCCTGTAACTACACTTAGGTAATTACACTTAGGTAATTACATGAGACCAGAAGGCATGGCAGGATGTGCAGAATACCCCCATTGAAGAGCAGAGGTGCATCAGGTACTCCGAGAGAGAACTCTATCAACATCAGAGGCCTGAGACTGTTCAACACACTTCCACTACTCATAAGGGGCATAAATGGCCGACCCCTCACAGTGTTCAAGAGAGAACTTGAGAAACACCTCCAATGGATACCTGATCAACCAGGCTGCGACTCTCACATCAGGCTGCGAGCAGCCGCATCCGACAGCCTGGTTAACCAGTCCAGCAACGAGGAGGCCTGGTCAACGACCGGGCCGCATGATCGCTGAGCCCTGAAATCACCTCAAGGTAACCTCAAGGTAAGGAGACTATGGGATGTAGGGATGGTAGGGCAGGTGTCAGTGGTGGGGGAGGGACCGGCTCACTCTCATAAGCCAATCGCACTCGAGCCCATTAGCCAGATTTGTTTCTTAAACTCTGGATGTACATCATCATAAATATTTTTGGTTACAGATTTTGTTTAGTAATATTATTAGGATAACAAAATGTTATTCAAATACTGTTTCATGAATGCTTTATTGTATTAGATGAAGTTTCTCCAGGCAATCTACTGAGTCACCTCCCAGAAGGGGCTCTTGGGGAGGGTGGAGGAGGAAGGGGAGAGGCAGAAAGTGAGGGTTTGTAGTATAACAAATATTTATTTTAGAACCAATTTATTAATTTTATTATTTCGAAACTGTAGGTCACTGAACTATGGCGACCAAATCGAATGAAACACGCATAGAGCTGTGTGCACACGGATTAAACCTGTCCCTCGCGCTGGTATTGTGCTACCAATAACATGAATAACATCTCAAATACCAGATGTCTATCTGGTATAATATATTACAGTATATTTTTGGTTTTACTTAGTTTAGTTTAATTAGGATACTAAAGAGCTATTAAAACACCAGTTTTAGAAATGATTTAGTAATCTGAAACTTTCGAAGTCATGCGTCACTGAACTATGATGACACAGACGAAAGTGAGTGAAACTCACTGTAAAGTGAGGTTTACAGTACAGTTTTTCCTTATTTGTCCAACCTCACTCATCTTATTTCATCACAGAAATTGTATTTAAGGAGATTTCAACACATTAGCTAGCTATTCATGCTTAAGCCTTTAAATTGATTTGCAAAGATACATGTGCCACAAATCGGTGAACGAAAATCATGGAAATAGTCATTCACTTGTTGTGTGGACCACTCAGGTTGGTGTTTGGTTAATATGCTTCACTTGATATGTGGTCCACTTGTGTGATCCAACTTGTTATATTAAGGAATTATTAATTGTAACCTGTGATAGAATGGGAAAATTTTTCACCACTTTATGAACTGTCCCAACATCATAACCTTGTGGACCACTTGTGTGGTCCACTTGTATGATCTAACTTGTCATATGAGGGAATTATTAATTGTAACCTGTTTTAGAATGTGAAACTTTTCCACCAGTCTGTGAACTCTGTCCCAACAACGTAAGCAAATCCGCACATCCCCCGCTCTGGCGAACCATTGTTCATAGAAACGGGTGAGTAACTCCGGCCTGAAAAGTGTGCAACCTAGCCGGAGGTTCGTTGAACTGGTGTACGTTGAATCGAGGTTATACAATGGTACCTCGGTTTAAGAGATTAATCCATTCCTGGAGACAGCTCGTATTCCGAAAACTCGTAATTCAAAGCTAATTTCCCCATAAGAAGTAATGGGAAATAAATTAATCTGTTCCTGTCTACCCAAAAACCTCACTTCAAACTAAATTTTATACCTAATTCATCTAAATAAACCTACAAAACTATGTTCAAGTTATTACTTACCCTTGCTGATGAATGCTGAAGGCGTATGGAAGATGGTGAGGAGGGGGGAGGAGGAGAGGTGTTACTGTTTGGAAGGGGAGTCCCCTTCCATTATAACATCAAGCAGTGAGGACCTTTCTAGAGTGCAGTCCCTGGCACATTTTGCCTGCATACCACTAGGTCCTGGTTGTGGCTCACTGCTCGATTTTCTCGCAACAAATCTGTCCATGGAAAATTGTTTTTCCCTTCTTTGCAAGATGTCTCTGTAGTAAGGCATCACATTGTCATTGCAAAGATTAACCCTTTAACTGCGTAACACATCATAGGATGTGTTCAGTGACTTGCAGTAACTTGTGCTCCACATCATATGATGTATTGGAGTACTACGCAAAATTTAAATGGCCCGCGGATACACGGGGTTCACCAGGGCTCTTGTAAACAAATGCCTACCTTACCTTGAGGATACCTTGAGGTGCTTCCGGGGCTTATCGTCCCCGCGGCCCGGTCATCGACCAGGCCTCCTGGTTGCTGGACTGATCAACCAGGCTGTTGGACGCGGCTGCTCGCAGCCTGACGTATGAGTCACAGCCTGGTTGATCAGGTATCCTTTGGAGGTGCTTATCCAGTTCTCTCTTGAACACTGTGAGGGGTTTGCCAGTTATGTCCCTTATGTGTAGTGGAAGCGTGTTGAACAGTCTCGGGCCTCTGATGTTGATAGAGTTCTCTCTCAGAGTACCAGTTGCACCTCTGCTTTTCAACGGGGGTATTCTGCACATCCTGCCATGTCTTCTGGTCTCATGTGATGTTATTTCTGTGTGCAGGTTTGGGACCAGCCCCTCTAATATTTTCCACGTGTAAATTATTATGTATCTCTCCCGCCTGCGCTCAAGGGAATACAGATTTAGGCTCTTTAGTCGGTCCCAATAGTTTAGATGTTTTACCGAGTGGATTCTAGCAGTAAAGGATCTCTGCACGCTCTCCAGGTCAGCAATTTCACCAGCAGTGAAAGGGGCTGTCATTGTGCAGCAGTACTCCACTCTAGAGAGCACAAGCGTTTTGAAAAGTGTCATCATCGGTATAGCATCTCTAGTGTGAAAAGTTCTTGTTATCCAACCTGTCATTTTTCTTGCAGTTGTGACGGCTACTTTATTGTGTTCTTTAAAGGTAAGGTCTTCCGACATGAGTACACCCAGATCCTTTACATTGCCTTTTCGTTCTATGTTATGATTTGCCTGAGTTTTGTACGTGGTTTCCGTTTTTATATTTTCATTTTTTCCATAGCGCATGAGCTGGAACTTGTCTTCGTTAAACACCATATTATTTTCTGTAGCCCATAGAAAGACCTGATCTACATCTGACTGGAGGTTCGCCGTGTCCTCTATGTTGCCTACTCTCATGAAGATCCTAGTGTCATCTGCAAAGGATGATACAGTGCTATAGGTTGTGTTCTTGTCTATGTCCGATATGAGGATGAGAAAAAGTACTGGAGCAAGCACAGTACCCTGGGGGACTGAGCTCTTAACGGTTGACGGGTTGGATTTTATTTTGTTGACTATTACACATTGGGTTCTGTTGGTCAGGAAATTGTAGATCCATCTGCCTACTTTTCCGGTAATTCCTTTTGAGCGCATTTTATGGGCAATAACACCATGGTCACATTTATCAAAAGCTTTTGCGAAATCTGTGTAAATTACATCAGCGTTTTGTTTGTCTTCCATAGCATCTAATGCCATATCATAGTGGTCCAGCAACTGCGACAGGCAAGAGCGCCCTGTTCTGAAACCATGTTGTCCGGGGTTATGGAGATGCTGTGATTCCATGTATTTTGTGATCTTACTTCTTAGCACTCTCTCAAAAATTTTTATGATGTGCGATGTTAGTGCTATCGGTCTGTAATTTTTTGCCTCTGCCTTATTTCCTCCTTTATGAAGTGGTGCTATCTCTGCTGTTTTTAGTATATCAGGAATAACGCCAGTATCTAGGCTTTGTCTCCACAGAATGTGAAGGGCCTGCGATAGTGGTTTTTTACAGTTCTTGATGAATATGGAGTTCCAAGAATCCGGGCCTGGTGCGGAGTGCATAGGCATACTGTTTATGGCTTCTTCAAAATCCAGTGGGGATAGGGTGACGTCTGATATATGATTTGATGTTGGTATCATATCCATGAAAAATTCATTTGGGTTATCGATCTTTAGTGCGTTTAATGGCTCGCTGAAGACAGAGTCGTATTGCTTCCTCAGTAGCTCGCTCATTTCTTTGTTGTCATCGGTGAAAGTTCCATCTTCCTTTCGCAGGGGCCCGATACTAGATGTGGTTTTTGATCTTGATTTTGCATAGGAGAAAAAATATTTCGGGTTTCTCTCTATTTCACTGATGGCCTTTTGCTCTCTTTCCCTCTCCTGCGTTTTGTATGATTCTTGTAGCTTGAGTTCAATTTTTCCTATTTCGCTACCTAACCTTCTTCGCCGTTCCTGAGATAGGGTGCGACTCTCAAGTTGTACCGCGATTCGTTTTCTTCGCCTATATAGGGAACGACGTTCTCGTTCCAATCTGCATCTCTTCCTCTTTTTTCTTAGGGGGATGCGGTTTGTACATATTTCTAGTGCTACTGAGCTTATTTTTTCCAGGCACTGGTTCAGGTTCGCATTTCCTAGCTGTTCTTCCCAGATTATTTCTGTGAAGTCCTGGTTTATTTGCTCCCAGTTTATCTGTTTATTATTGAAGTTGAATTTGCTGAAATCTCCTCCACCGGGAATCTGGACTGGTTTTGAAGGTCTATTCCCCATGGTTGTCATAACTTCAATTAAGTTGTGATCTGAGTAACAGGTATTTGTAATCATTATGTTCCTGATCAATTCATCATTATTAGTGAAAATGAGGTCCAGCGTGTTCTCCTTCCTGGTTGGTTCTACTATTTGCTGGTTTAAGGCAAACCTGTCGCACATCCGTAGCAGGTCATTTGCATGTGCCTGTTCATTAAGGCTACTTCCTGGTATTCTTTCTGATATTACTGTATTAGCCAGGTGCTTCCATTTCAGGTGCCGTAGGTTGAAGTCCCCAAGCAGGATGATGTTCGGAGCTGGATTTGTGAGGTTTTCCAAGCAGTGTTCTACTTTCATTAGTTGGTCTTTAAACTGCTGAGGGTTTGCCTCCGGTGACTTATATACAAGGACAATAACTACATTTATAATCTCTATTTTGATTATCAGCACTTCCACCATATCATTTGAGGTGTTTAGCAGCTCAGTACAGATGAGTGTGTCTTTGATGTATAGGCTGACCCCATTTAAAAAAATCATGGGCCAAATTCCTGTGTGTGAGGGGCCTCAGTACTGAGTGAGCTACCAAGCCTGACGCACACAGCATGAGCTCACAGCACTACTGTTCAGCTTGTTGAACACACTCGCCTAAAATGCCATAATATACTGTTCACGCTTTTATTTAGCGATGATATTATGACAAAGACCCCTGACTGTGATAAAATACAAGGATTCTGATAATAGCAGGATTGTTGTGATAATTAGCGCTTAGTGGAGGAGTAATCTTGCGGGGAGGGGGCACATTGTCTGCTGACTCTGTGTGACCACCTTTTACTGTCTTGACTCTCTATACAGCTTAGTTGTTCGCTATGGTAAACAAAACATGCAGATACTTATAATTAACGTCTGTATATAAAGCAAAACAGTATGGTGGGAGGAGAATGGTGGCGAGTCAGGTGAGGTGAGGAGGGAGGGAGTGGCAGCCATGGCGGCTGCCACTACCATTGCCACTCAGCATACCAACTTAGTGGTTCGTTATGGNAATCCATACCGTCTATGTTAGTTTATAGTTTTCTCCAGATGTTCTCCATTTAGTTTTAATTATTTTCCAATATTTTGACTACACTTGTCAATAATACAGGTCTGTAATTGAGGGGGTCTTCCCTACTGCCACTTTTTGTAGATTGGAACAATGTTAGCCTTTTTCCACACATCTCTATGACTCCTGTACACAGGGATGCCTGGAAAATCAGTTGAAGTGGAATGTTGAGGCTCAGGTGCACATTCTCTCAGAGGCCACGGAGAAACTCCATCTGTACCAACTGCTTTGTTCTTACAGTGGAACCCCGGGTTACGAGCGTCCCAGTTTATGAGTTTTTCGGGTTACAAGCCCGATTTGGTTGGAAAATTTACATTGGAATACCAGCATTGCATCGGGTAACGAGTGTGTTGATATGCGTACGGGCCGACCTAGCGCATGGTGGCACGGCGATCACTCCTCAGTTTACCAGTGCCTCGCGCCCAGTGACTATCCTGCCTGAATTCTTCACAAGGATTTACAGTTTTTTGTTGGATATTTAGCCATTTGAGCATAAAAGTTGTTTTAATATATTTCGCAATGGGTCCCAGGAAAGCCAGTGGTAAGGTTCAAGTCAAGAAATTGCATGTGAGGATGGGAACAGAGGAAAAACAAGAGATCATTCGGAAGCATGAAAATGGTACACGTGTTGTTGAACATTGTAGGCAGTACAACAAATCCACGTCAATGATATGCACTATACTTGCCAAGAAAAATGACATTATGAGTGCTAAAGTGGCAAAAGGCATATCAACAATCACAAAACAAAGACCACAAATACTTGAGGATATGGAAAAGTTGTTATTAATTTGGATACACAACAAGGAGTTAGCAGGTGATAGTGTTTCAGAGGCCATCATTTGTGAGAAAGCCAGGGTATTGCACGAAGACCTTGTAAAGAAAACCCCTGCAACGAGTGCAGATTCAATAGACTTTAAGGCAAGCAGAGGATGGTTTGACAAATTTAAAAATAGGAGTGGTATTCATAGTGTTGTGAGGCATGGGGAGGCAGCCAGCTCAGACAAACCAGCCGCTGGAAGATTTATTGAAGAATTTAAAGAGTTTGTAAAGGCTGAGGGATACCTACTGTAACAAGTGTTTGTGATGAGACAGGACTGTTCTGGAAAAGATTGCCTAAGAGGACATATATTACCAAGGAGAATTATATATATATTACTCATTGCCCGGACACAAGCCTATGAAAGATAGGTTTATGCTTGTGCTGTGTGAAAATGCGAGTGGCGATTTGAAAATTAAACCCTTTCTTGTGTATCATTCTGAAAATCCAAGGGCTTTCAAAAAGTATGGTGTGCAGAAAAACCAAATGTGTGTGATGTGGAGGGCTAATAATAAGGCATGGGTGACTAGGATTTTTTTTACGGAGTGGAGGACTGATGTGGTGTGCCCTGCCATGCAAAAATATCTGCAGGAGAAAAATTTGCCACTGAAGGCCCTGCTTCTCCTCGACAATGCTCCTGCTCATCCTCCAGGCTTGCAAGATGGATTGTTGAACAGATACAGTAATTTTCTCACAGTAAAGTTCCTTCCTCCTAGCACCACTCCTCTAATTCAGCCTATGGACCAGAAAATCAGCGAATTTTAATAAACTTTATGAAAGGGCACTTTTCCGGAAATGTTTTGAAGTGACTGAAGCCACAAAACTCTCCCTCAAAGAGTTCTGGAAACACCATTTTAAAATTTGTAATGCTTTAAAACTTGTTGACAAAGCTTGGCAAGAAGTGACTCAAAGAATCCTGATCTCTGGCTGGAGAAAATTGTGGCCTGAATGTGTGCCAGAACTAGACTTTGAGGAGTTTAAGCCTGTAAATGAAGTGCCTATTGTTGAGGAAATTGTTACTCTGGGTCGGAGAAAGGGCTTGGAATTGGATGGTGCTGATGTGGGAGGAGTTGGTGGCAGAACACAACAAAGAACTGACCACCGAAGAACTCCAAAGTTAAAAGTTTTTGAAAGAGTGATTAGGAATCAACTTTTTAGTTTTATGGAAAATAATGAGCTACACAACCCAGGACAACATGGATTTAGAGCAGAAAGATCCTGTCTGTCACAGTTACTCAGCCATTATGACAAAATCACAAAAGCTTTAGAAGAAAAGCAAAATGCAGATGTTGTATACACAGACTTTGCAAAGGCATTCAACAAATGTGACCATGGAGTGATAGCACACAAAATGAGGTCAATCGGCATAACTGGTAAAGTAGAACGCTGGATACTCAACTTCCTGTCGAACAGAAGACAAAGAGTAACAGTCAACCAAATAAAATATTCCGAATGCAGTTAAAAGCTCTGTACCTCAAGGTACAGTCCTTGCACCACTGCTTTATCTTATTCTCATATCAGATATAGACAAAAATACAAGTCACAGCTTTGTGTCATCCTTTGTAGATGACACAAAAATCAGCATGAAAATTACCTCTGCTGAAGATATTGAAAAACTTCAAGCAGATACTAACAAAGTTTTTGATTGGGCAGCAGAAAATTACATGGTGTTTAACAGTGATAAATTCCAGGTATCCTCAGGTACGGCAAAAATGAGGATCTGAAACATAATACAGGGTACAAAACACAATCGAATCTGCCCATAGTAGGAAAACAGCATGTCAAGTATTTGGAAATAATGATGTCCGACCACCTAAAGTTTAGGGAGCATAACCAAGCAAATATTGCGCCAGCCAGAAAAATGATAGGATGGATTACGAGAACTTTCAAATCCAGGGATCCCATCACAATGGTTGTACTTTTCAAATCACTTGTGCTGTCCTGTCTTGAGTACTGCTCGGTACTCACTTTTTCCTTCCAGAGCAGGAGAGATTGCTGAAATAGAGGGAATACAGAGAACTTATATGGCATGCATAGACGCGATAAAGCACCTCAATTATTGGGATCGTCTCAAAGCTCTCCAAATGTTCTCACTAGAAAAGAGACGAGAGAGATACCAATAATAGACACAAGGAGGATACTGGAGGGCCAGGTCCCAAATCTACACAGTAAAATAACAACATACTGGAGTGAACAACATGGAAGAAAATGCAGAATAGAACCAGTGAAGAGCAGGGTGCCATAGGCACAATCAGAGAACACTATATAAACATTAGAGGTCTGCAGTTGTTCAACGTCCTC
>WNGS01022360.1:59029-80511 GCA_020271785.1 Procambarus virginalis
TTCAGCAATATTTCTTATAGTCACTCAGAATCCAATGCTCCAACGAACTAAGGTCGGTCCCATATAGTACGTTGATATCGAGTTGTACTGTGTATATATATATATATTATATATATATATATCTATCAGTATATATATATATATATATATATATATATATATATATATATATATATATATATATATATATATATATATATGTCGTACCTAGTAGCCAGAACACACTTCTCAGCCTACTATGCAAGGCCCGATTTGCCTAATAAGCCAAGTTTTCATGAATTAATATATTTTCTCTATTTTTTTTCTTATGAAATGATAAAGCTACCCATTTCATTATGTTCGAGGTAATTTTTTTTATTGGAGTTAAAATTAACGTAGATATATGACCGAACCTAACCAACCCTACCTAACCTAACCTAACCTATCTCTATAGGTTAGGTTCGGTTAGGTAGCCGAAAAAGTTAGGTTAGGTTAGGTAGGTTAGGTAGTCGAGAAAACATTAATTCATGAAAACTTGGCTTATTAGGCAAATCGGGCCTTGCATAGTAGGCTGAGAAGTGCGTTCTGGCTACTAGGTACGACATATATATATATATATATATATATATATATATATATATATATATATATATATATATATATATATATATATATATATATATATATATATATATATATATTTTTATTATATGTACGTGTATATACATAATATATATGTATATGTGTGTATATGTGTATGTATACTTTTAATTTTGGATGGGGCTCTGTTCCCTTCTCTGTTGACGGGGTGCTGGGGGAGCAGCTTGCTCTGTTGACTCTCTCATGGTCCTGCAGTTAGTGGGGGCTTTTGGTTGTCTTCTGGCCTCTGGTGGCGGCGGCGGACGGCTTCTCCCCCTTTGGGGTGTTCAGGGCTGGTGGGGTGGGCTTCTTCCCTTGCGCTTTGTCATGTCATCTTGGTGGGTGTGTTGGACGTGGTCGATCCGCCCCATCCTTTTGGGGTTCCCGTCTGCTCTTTGCAGACATGGGCCTGGCGAATCTGCGGTTCTTCTGGACTTCTTCAGTCTGTGCCCTGGATTTTATGGCCTCATCGGAGGACTGTTGTCTCCTGTCCAGCTTCTGTTGGGGGCCAGGTGCCTGGATGGTGGCCCTGGACGTCCAGGTCACTTCTTGGCACGTTCCTCTCCAGTTTTCCGGGATTGGCACAGTTGATGGTGGGGCTTCAGGCTTGTTGCTTTTGTTGCCTTCCCTATTTTGTAATTGGCACTTGGTGTATTTACGCATCTTTACCGGATCTTGGTGATCTTGGCTAGTGTGGTCTCCCAGTCGGTCCGCTTGTCTACTCGCCAGGGGTGTGATTCTTTCCAGATCGCCGGGTTTGGTTTCCTGGTGATCTGGAGGCCGTTCCATCTGTTTCCGTCTCGGGTTTGGAGCTGGCTGGGTCTTGTATAGGGCTCTTGGGCCGCTCCTTGTCTTTCCCTCCAGAAGTGTTGCTGCGGCTGTGGTCCCACCTTCGGCTGTTCATGAGGGGGTCCCGGGTTGCTCGGCGGTTGCTCGAGCAGTTGTGCGGGTGTCTGAACTTCGACGTGCTGGTCTGCCCGCAGGGTCGGGTTTGGCTTCGGCGTCTGTTTGGTTCCTTCGGAGACTCCCCTTCCTCCTCTCTTGCAATCGTCGGGTTCGTTCCTCTAGGGATCTTGTGTTGGTGCTGCATCACCAGCTTGCTCTTTGGGGTTTTTGGAGTTCCGTGCCTTGGCACCTCCCCGAGCCTTCGCTCAATGTGTTTACAGACGGGTCATCTCTCGGCTGGGGCTTTCTGACCAGTGCTCACCAAGTCGACCAGGGATGGTGGGGTCTGTCCGTCCGTCGGGCTTACAGCACGGTTCGGGAGTTCATGGCTGTCTGGTTTGTGCTTCGGAGGGTTCGGGTCACTCGGTGCTCTATCATTCAGCTCCGGATTCTCGGGGTTTAGCTGACCATGAGGTTCATATTCGGGGTGTGTCCTATGTCCTGGCAGACAGCTGTCTCGGTTCATTCCTCTGTTTGCGGATTGGCCAGTCGTCGCCGACTCTTTCTGTTGGCTGTGCCGAACGTATGGACTCCTGGCCATGGACGTCTTCAAGTTGGCGTGGTCTAGGCGTTGCCCATTCTATGTAGCGCCCTTATCCGCCTGTGAGGCGTTCATGGTGGATGCCTTTCGGCAGGACTGGTCGAGGTGGGGGTACCTGTTCCTCTTTTCCCGGTCCAGCTGTTGCTTCGGTTTCTGGCTCGGTTACCTGGTTGATACCTGGTTGATGGGGTTCTGGGATTTCTTCTACTCCCCAAGCCCGACCCGAGGCCAGGCTTGACTTGTGAGAGTTTGGTCCACCAGGCTGTTGTTTGGAGCAGCCCGCAGGCCCACATACCCACCACAGCCCGGTTGGTCCGGAACGTCTTTCAGAGAACAGTCTAGTTTTCTCTTGAAGATGTCCACGGTTGTTCCGGCAATATTTCTGATAATTTCTGACGGTTGGAGCCCATTCCCACGAGAGTAGTCCTTATGGTCCCTTGGTGGCCGGCCCAGTTTTATTTTCAGACGCGAGGCGTTTTCCCGTGGCTCCGCCTCTTTCGGCAGGTCAGACCGGTCCTGTACGTGACTGGTTCTGCCTTCTCCTCAGCTCTTCGCGTCTGGTATTTTGACGCGGGTATCACCATCTCTGTGGTGATCAGGTGGCTTTGTTGACGATGTCCCACCTGCGAGCTTCATCTTGGCGACAGTATGAAGTTCCTGGTGTTTCTATGCACCTTTTTTCTTTCTCTTCGTAGGTTGCCTTCTCTTTCGCATCGGGTTGTCTTGTCCTTTCTTGGGTTTTCAGGACTACATTTATTTGATGTTTCATACTGTTGCCTCGTTTTGTGTGGTGCTGGTGGAGCTGCTCCGGCTTGCGTTCGGAGTGGACGTCACATCTGCCCCGTTCCGTACACTTTCTCATGTTTTGTTTCACCTCCGGCCTGCTCATGCATCGCCTGAGCCATCCTGGTCCCTGATCAGGGTGCCCTTTTATCTTTTCCTCAGTTTGTGGTAGCCCCTTCAGTTCAGGTTTCTGCTCTTTGGTACCGGTGGTAGGTTTGTACGTTAGCATCCTTTCTCCGTCCTTCTGGCGACGGTCGAGACGGCTGCTTTCCGGAGGGGTCCTTGGGTTATTGAGGCTTGATTGGTTCGGCCGGGGGTGCGTCCTGTGTTGTCCGGTTGCGCTTTTTTGCCGTTACCTGTGTACCGTGTCTGGGGATTCGCTTTGGGTTGATCCGGTTCCCCTCGTTCCCTGTTTCAGGGCTCAGGTCTCCCAGGTCGTCCGCAGAGTTTTTAAGTCTTCCAGCCTGCTGTCTGTCCATGCGCCTGTGTTGTTCAGACGTTTGCAGCTTTTGCTGCTGTGTTGGTGACGTGTAGGGCTCATTTCGGGCGCTGGGATTTGAGGGTCGCACAGGTTCTTGGCTGCCCATTCTTTATGTGCGTGTCTGCTCCTGTGCGTTGTTGTCGTCTTGGGTCGCAGGATGCAGCCTGTTGTCTCGTGCGGAGTTTGTGGCGGCCGCCTCCTGGGTCAACCCTTTCTTTTCCTTCTCTTTGGGTATGAAGCTCCAGGGAGCTGTAGGGGCTTCCCACAGAAAACCAGCGTTGAATGTAATGAAACGCCATTTTCTTTTGTCATCTTTCTATATACTATATTTGTTAATGAATTTGTCCCTTCTATAGCATGGAGACAAAATGAAATTTCATGATCTAAATGGAGTCTAACAAAGACAAAATATAGCTGGAGGAGTCTTTTGTTATGTACAGTATTTGAAGCACCCTGTATGTTTTGCATATACTGTACTGTGCACGGAATAATTCTTTTCATTATCAATAGGTTTGATTAATGTGAAGTATCCACTATTAGAGAAGACCATGGCTCCAAAAAACACAACTTGCCTTCTCAAGCAACTTCGTTTGTTAATGAAGAACACAGCCCACGTTCCACAAGCACTCAATGCTTACATCATTCCTTCAGGAGATGCACATCAGGTTAGTTATTAATAATAATAATAATATAATAATAATAATAATAATAATAATAATAATATATAGGAAAGTGCAGAAGGCCTAGTAAACCATGTCTACTGGTCTACAGCCATCAGCCATACACCCTTGTATGGCTGTGCCAGCTGTGTAATTACCTAAGTGTAATTACCTAAGTGTAGTTACAGGATGAGAGCTACGCTCATGGTGTCCCGTCTTCCCAGCACTCTTTGTCATATAACGCTTTGAAACTACTGACAGTCTTGGCCTCCACCACCTTCTCCCCCAACTTGTTCCAACCGTCTACCACTCTGTTTGCGAAAGTGAATTTTCTTATATTTCTTCGGCATCTGTGTTTAGCCAGTTTATATCTATGACCTCTTGTTCTTGAAGTTCCAGGTTTCAGGAAATCTTTCCTGTCGATTTTATCAATTCCTGTTACTATTTTGTATGTAATGATCATATCACCTCTTTTTCTTCTTTGTGTGTGTGTGTGTGTGTGTGTGGTGGCCAGGTGTTCATGGTACTTCGAGCTACATGTGCTCTGGGTACCCTTCCTAGGGTGCTGTTATAGAGTGTGATGCAATTAACACTTTCGCATGCCAGGGACTCTCCCGCGAGTCCTGTTTCGACTACCCGCTCATGCACACAGGACTCAAATTTATGTCTTCGTAAAAAATATTTGTATAAAATTCAATTTTTATCCGATTTACTTCTGGTTTGTTTCAAACTGAGCGCCATGAAGTTCTCTCTCACTGCTAGGGCGCATGGCGCGTCGGCCTACCCGGTCACGTGACAGGCCCAATGTTTTCTCGTCACGTTTCGTGAGTCGATCACGTTTCCCTCGCGCGCCAAACTCGAACGGTTTTCTGCATTTATACCCGTTTCCGTGTGTTTTATACCCAATACATTCATCAACAATGGATCCAGGTCAAGGCCCAAGCCGTTCTATGCCCAAGGAAGTGTCCAAGTCCTCGAAAGAGGACAGAATAACTATGATTTATCAAAAGTTCAAGGGAATGAAACTCACACCCACGAAAATTCCTAAAGTTGTGGCAGCTTTATCAGAAGCTGAGTATGATGCAGGTGATGTTGAAGGACTTGAAGATGATTTGGATGACTACAACGATTATAGTGGCGTCCAAAGAGCGAATGATACAGCAACGAGTGATGAGGAGACCGAGCACCTCACAGAGGAGGATGAGGCACCTCTACTCCCTCCTCCTCCTCCATCTAGGCACACACGTGGTGCATGTAAACCACCTAGAAAACTACCAGAAATGTTTCTCGACGTAGGATTACACGACCAACTGTGCCAAGTGATTCTAGCAGTGATGAAAGCATGGAAATTGAAAGTGATGACGAAAGTGAGGAAGATTCACAAAGCCGTACACGTACAGGACGTACTCGCAAGGGTGGGGACAGTGTTGGCTGGAGTCGTGACAATACTCCCCCAATTGTTGAAGATTTTATTGGAAATCCTGGCCTGAAAATTCCCACACCTACTAGTGCATTAGGATTTATCCAATTATTCATTACCCGAGCCCTGCTTCAATTCTTGACAACAGAAACTAATTTGTACGCGTCGCAGATTTTCCGGATGGCTAATGAAAATGTCTCAGATATTTGGAAACCAGTGAGGGTGAAAGAAATGGCGCGATACTTGGGACTATGCATATTGATGGGCATAAACAGGCTGCCAGCTATGAGGATGTATTGGCAAACAGGAAAACCATGGCATGTTCGTTTCTTCAACTTGTTTATGACGTCAAAACGTTTCCAGCATATAAGCCAGTTTTTCCATACATTCAATAATAATGCAGTGCCCGTGAACAATACTGATAAGTTGATAAAAGTGAGATCGGTGATGGACTATTTGAAAGAGAGGTTTGCAGAAGTTTACATTCCCAAGAAAGAGTTGTGCTTGGATGAAGGTACAATGGCATGGCGCGGCCGACTATCGTTCAAAGTTTACAATCCAAACAAACCAGACAAGTATGGTGTGAAACTATATATGCTTGCTGAATCAGTATCTGGGTACTTATATGACTTTGACGTATACTCAGGTATTGGTAAGACGATAGTGGAAACAGTAACGGGGTTGATTCAGCCTTTAGTGAACCAGGGTTACCATTTGTACATGGATAATTACTACAACTCGGTAAACCTAACAGAAAAATTGAGAGAACTTGGGGTGTACACATGTGGCACAATTAGACTGCTACGCGCGGGAATTGCAAACTATAGCCAAGGCTAAATTTCCACTGGATACCACCATATACCGCCGCAAAGATAACACCTTCATTCTACTGTGGAAAGACAAGCGAGTGGTCTCAATCATTACAAACATCCACAATGCTGACACTCAGCAATGTCAGCGAAGGAAACGATTGCGCAATCGCGACGGAACAACTCGACTGCAACAGGTACCAGTGAACAAGCCTACTGCAATTTGTGAATACAATAAGTTCATGAAAGGTGTGGACCACTTCGATCAAATGGTGAAGTATTACCATTTTACCAGGAAAACTCACAAGTGGACCAAAAAGATCACGTTTTATTTTCTGCAAATGGCATTGCATAATGCCTTTGTTTTGTACAAATACTATACAACTGATCGAAAAAAGCTAACATTGCTACAATTCCACGAGGTGGCAATTTGGGCCCTATTGCACTGGGACACGGAAGATTGGCCTGAAATAGCAACAGTATCTCATCACTTGCAGCACGCTCCAGACATAAATGATGACACAGGTCCTGCCTATGCTCACGCCGTGCAAACTCCTGGACCATCTGGTGTGAGGCGGCCTTTATTTACTTCAACACCTCAAGCTGACGCAGGAACGGACTCAGAACCCGAGATGTCTGGCACACTGCCATTTGACGAGTCGGTCTTGTCAGATGACTCTGACTCAAATGCTCAACCAACACCGAGAAGACGTGGCCCTATTGTTGATTCTGAACATCGCATGAACTACAAACTGAAACATGAACTTTACAAACTGCCAAAACGTCTCAAGTGTCATGTCTGTGCACGGTCCAGTAAAAGGAAGGACACCAACATAGGATGCAAGACCTGTAACGTTGCACTCTGTGTTATTCCCTGCTACACCAGTTACCACCGGAAAAGGGTGTATTGGGTGATGAAGAAGTAACCACCCGCAACAGCTTCACTCCACCTACAAAACATCTGTTGAGCAACTTCAGGAATGTTGACCTGAAGAAGGTGGAGTGAAGAAAAAATGCTCAACTTACTGTTCCACAACCAGTTTTTTCTTGGTAAGTACACCTATTTTGTCCAATTTCTTGTAGTATAAGTTATTGGGAGTATTTTGATACCAGAATGAACACTGTATCCCATAAACTGCCGTAAGTAGACTCGAAACTTCATAGATTTTTTTCGGGGTGTTGCGTGTCTGCAAGAGTGTCCCAAACGGGTTGCAGGTGGGTGACTTTAGCCGTTTATACTGGGCATGTTTACACCTTATCATTTATTATATGCATATGTCTGTTTAGGGAATTTTATTCCCATCCATGTACAACCAAAAATAACTGTGTGCAACAAGTATAAACTTGAAAAACATAACAATAGTAAAAACATTTTGTGTGTGTTTGACGCTCACTGATATGTTCCAGCGTTGTTTTATATTTGGCGCTATTCTAACTTACGCTTTGTTGATCTTTTTTACCTACGTGCTTATAGAACATTCTATTGCGAACACATTGACACAAAAATGAATGATGTACATACAAAAATAATGTCAGGACAGTCAAATAAGTATAAACTTTCGAAGCACCGTATCGCGCATGTGTCGTCGCGTCACCGATACCGGGTAACAGTTCCACCACTTCCCACCCTCTTGCGGGTAAGCCGCGACCATGATTCTACATTTATATTCATATCTCTGTGTTGGGAATTTCATTGCGAATCCATTGATACCAAAATTAACGCTGTAGGACAAGTGTGGAGTTGACAACAATCCCAAGAGTAGAAACATTTTGTTGCCGTTTGGCGCTCACGGCGAGTCATCTACGTAGTTTTTTATTTGGTGCTGGTCTCCCTATACTTTTAGTGACCTTTTTTACTGATGTTCTTCTAGAGAATTTTATTGCGAACACATTGGTACCAAAATGAAATACGTAGCTCGAGAACTAACGTCAGAAGAGTAAAAAGAGTATACACATTTTTGTTTGGCCGCTTAAGCGACAAAAATGCCGCGCGCACATACGGTTTTCTGTCCCTCGTTCGCCGGGTGGCTGAAAGTGTTAAGGCTTGAGAGCAATAGTCACACAATGAAAAATTCCCCAGCTCTATACTTTGACATGTAAAATGGGGATACTATTAAATCAACTGACTCCACTTTCTCCAGTATAATCACCAAGACTTCACATACACAAATAAAATAAGCTCACCCACAATCAACACTTAATGAAAACCTAGTGAACACCACGTGACCTGCTCAGGAATGGAGACAGAATCTCAGGCAATTGGCTATTTATCTGATAACACAATAATGAAGAATTCCCACTCAACTGGGGAATGCTAAAAGGATTTGGCTATTGACTCCACTTAGCTGATACACTTGGAAACCTTATATCCTACTAACTTCAATGGGCCATACCCTGAGATCACCATCCCATGTCCTCCACACTGCAGCTCCAGGGTACAACTGACTTCAAAAGCACACACGACTGCCTGCATGCAGCATGTGTACGGACAAATGCATTTGAATGCCCAAGGCTTAATTCCTTACTAACCATTACTCTGCAAAGCTAGCCTTCATTTACTTAGAAATGATAAGCAAAATTAGCTGATTACTACTGGGCCAATATCTAAGTAAATGAAGCAGTACTAACTAATTACATAATGTCTAACACTAGGCTTCCACACAGGCTGGGGGTGGCGGGCTTGTCCTGGCTCTGACTGCTGCGGTACACAGGTCTGAGAGTAGCATGACTGTTACACAAGACTAGTAACTTAATATACACTCACAGGTGAAAGGTATAGGTAACACAACTTCCATAATGTAAGCCTATAACTGAAATACTGACATATACATAAGTACAGTAACTGACATGCATAAACTTGGCAGCGTACCGCATGTACGACATGGGGGAGGTGACTCGCTCTCTTCCCCCTCAGTAACTGGTAAATCACTAACTAAACAATAAACAGTATGCAACAATATATTTGACAAGCTGCCAAATCATCCACACATTATACTGACGACTCCACAACCACAGCTCGGGGTCAAGGAAACGGCCAGCAACATAGTCAATCGCCTCACTCATACAACAAGGTTGGCAATTCCGTAATCCCTGATACCCGGTCAGCCTCTTGAAGCAGTCTACAGTACCGCCTGCCTCCTCACTGGCTTGCACTCTTGTCCACCCTCACATATCCAACAATGCACAATACATATTAAATCATCCAAGACCCATGAATAATACTCTCGTTTCTGGGGGGAGCCCCGTCGGCTCCCCGGAGCTATCCAGGCTGAATGGATATGTATAACTTTCTGGCATCAGTCAAAGTGCTAGGAGTTCTTGCCTACTGGGGACCACGAGCCAGAACCTGGCCCCCTCAGAGAGGCACGAGGAGCAATGGCCTATAGAACCCCCTTGTGGTTGGGAGCATTCTATGTCTGCCATCGACCGGGATAGGCACCCAGAAAGGTAGGCGCCCCAAAACAAACCCCTATTCTGGTAAAAAATAGTGCTACTGAAAGCCGAACGAGTGGACAGAATTTCCCAAACAAAATTATCTAACTAGCATGACGTCATCACGTCACCGCGCCACCGTCTTTGCAACCCCCCCTCTCCCCGGGAGGGGGAAGGGGGAGCCCTAGACCCTCCACGCCGGCGATCCAACTGGCAGTTCTTGGCTGATGGAATTAATGGCTTGGCGAGTGCCTCTGGCTCCAGTTTTTGTTTCAGTTCTGTGCCTTGTGGTGTGGACTGTCTCTACCGGTGGGGTGTGAGCCAGGAGTAAGATTCCACGGTACTTGGGCTGCATGCGCCTAGGGCTATCTTCCCTATGTGCCCTGTAAGTACTGCCCTTGGGGCCACCTTCCACAAGTCACCTTGGGTTCTACCTCCGCTGTGTCCTTTACTGCTCGGTACTGGGCCGCCCTTGGAGTCGGCTGGGGGTTTGTTGCCCTGGTTTGTCTCTGGGTAGGTGGTAGTTTTCATCACTGGTAGGGGCGCGGGGTACTGCACAGCTAGTTTTAACCATAACAGCGGCCGGCTCTGTTCCGCCTGGGTACGTTGTCCTCTTGCAGGGTTTTTCTTTTGTTTTTGTTTTTGCCTGGTGGGGGGTCTGCCCTTGTGGTCCCCCATTCCTGTTCTAGGTGATTTCTTTAGATTCCTTCTGTTGGTGGTACTCCCCGCTTGGCCCCCGTGAGTGGACACGTCCCGGGGGTTCAGCTTTAGCAGTTTGTTGGTAGTATTGGGCGCCGGTTTGCGGTACCCTGCCTGGGCTTCCCTTAGCGTGTACCAAATTACGGGAAGTTGGTGTTTACACATGTGGCACACTTAGACTGCAACGTGGCACCCCCAAGGATCTGCAACAACTGGCAAAGGGTAAAATGGCAACAGATACCACCGTACACATGCGTAAGGATAACACATTTATTATAGTATGGAAGGACAAGCGCCCTGTCTCTGTCATCACCAATCTCCACAATGCCGACACTACTGAAGTACAGCGCAGGAAACGCGTTTGTAAACGTGACGGGAGAACTGGACTCGTAATTGTGAAAATGAACAAACCCAAGGCCATATGTGATTACAATCGGTTCATGAAAGGTGTTGATCATTTCGATCAAATGATCAAATATTACGAGTTTGCCAGAAAAACACACAAATGGATCAAGAAGATCACTTTTTACTTTCAGTAAATGGCTTTGCACAATGCATTCGCGTTGTATAAAAACTACTCCACTGATGTAAAAAAAAACTCACATTTTTAGAGTTTCACGCAATAGGAATTCGATCCTTATTGATGTGGAACAGTGAGGACTGGCCTACAACAACAAGCATACCCCATGCTCCAGACATAGATGCCAACGTAGCTCGTCCTGCTGACGCGGCACTTTCAACACCCGGGCTATCTGGTGCGAGGCGGGCTCTTTTCACCTCAACACCTCAAGCCCAGTCGTCGTCAGCAAATTCTGATCAGGAGATGGATGACACAGAACCCCTTGACTTGACGGATGTGACAGAAGATTCAACCACAAGTCTTGTCGTTCCTGAGGAAGACACGATTACTGATGTTCATAGAAGAAACACACGAATTGTAGATTCAGAACATCGTCTGAGCTTCAAGTTGACCCACGAAATTATCAACCTGTCAAAACATATAAGGTGCCGTGTTTGTTACAAGTCTGGCATAAGGAGGGACGTGAAACTCGGATGTAAAACTTGTGATGTGGCACTGTGCGCTGTACCTTGCTACACAAGGTACCGCCGCAAAAAGGTATATTGGGTGGAGAAAAAGTAACCACCGGCAACAGCTTCACTCCACCTACGAAACATCTGTTGAGCAACTTCAGGATCTGAAGCCTGAAGAAGGTGGAATGAAGAAAAAATGCTCAACTGTTGGTCTACAATCAGCATAGACATGGTAAGTACACCTATTTGGAATTATTTATCATCAATAAGATATTATATTATATACGTATTGTAGAGAATTTATTCGTGATTGTTTTCTTACCAGAAGGAATATTATATCACAAACTTCTATGAGTAAACAGGAACAATCACAAAGTACTTTTTCGGGTGTGGTGGGTGTGGCTCTGGGTGTGGCGACCGTGTTGCAGTGGGTTCCCTTTAGCCGTTCATATTGCCAAGACGTGGCAAATATTTTTATTTGTTATGTATATGTCTCTGTAGGAAATTTTACTGCAATCATTGTCATACAAATAAAATCGTGTTTAGACAAGTATAAACTTGACAAATATGGAACGAACGAAACCATTGCGTTCGATTTTGCCGCGCACGCATAGTGAGCAACGTTGTTTTATATTTGGCGCCGTTCGTACATATGCTTTGTACAATTTTTATACTTTTCTTCTTATAGAAAATTTTATTGCGAACACATTGGTACAAAAAAGAAATACGTACATAGAAAATTAAGGTCAGGACACGTATAAATGAATACACTTTTCAAGTGTGATTTCCCACATGTGTTTTCGCCTGTGCGCTCGCGGGTAACTCCTTGTCCACTTCCCACACTCTTGCGGGTGGGCAACGACCTTGATTATACATTCATATGCATATGTCCGTATAGAGAATTTTATTGCGATTCCAATGATACCAAACTTAACGATGTAGGACAACTGTGGGCTTCACAACCATTAAGAGAGTGGAAACATTTTGTTGCTGTTTGGCGCTCTCGGCAAGTGATCTGAAAAGTTTTTTATTTGGTGTTGATATGCCTTATGCTTTGGCAGCATTTTATAGGTATGTTCTTATAGACAATTCTATTGTGAACACAGTGATACCAAATTTAAATACGTACGCCTACAATTAGTGTCAGGACAGTCAAAAGAGTATACACTTTTCGGTCTTACCGCTTAGGCGCGCGAACCGCCGAAAGCACAAGGCGGATGATTTTTTTCAGAACGCCGCAAGCGCGAAAGTGTTAATGTTCCTGGGCCTCGTCGAGCTTGTGTCGCTTTTGGTCGGCAATTGCAGCCAGTTGTCTCGACTTTGTGTTGAGGAGCGAGCAATGACCACCTCCCGGTTAAGTCCCTCTTATTTTCGTCTTTTGGTACGTTGCTCCGGGCATCCGACGGGACTCCCCTCAGAAAACCAGCATTGAATGTAATGAAACGGCATTTTCTAAGTGAGACCTGGAGGCTCCCCGGCAACCCTCCCTCCCTCCGGTCGGTGTTTTTTTTGTGCCTTTATCCGGCCTCAGAACTGGGGACTTGGGTAGCTGGCACGAGGGGTCTGGGTCTCCCCCTTTTCCCCTCCCCGGGAGGGCGGGAGGAGGAGCTGCACAGATATCGGCGTGGTCCACTAGTTTGGCTTTCAGTTGCAATTTCTTAACCAGAATAGGGTTTTGGGATGCTTACCTTTCTGGGTGCCTGACCCGGTCGATGGCAGCCATAGAATGCTTCCATCCACATGGAGGTTTCTATAGGTTATTGGTCCTCGTGTCTCTCTGAGGGGGGCCTGGTTCTGGCTCGTGGTCCCCGGTAAGCCTAAGAACTCCATTCACACTGACTGATGACAAAGTCTAATATTAGCAGTATCAGTCGGATAGCTTTGGGGAGCCTCCGGGTCTCACCCAGAAAATGGCGTTTCATTATATTCAACGCTGGTTTTTTAGGTCCAGATATATGCTGTCAACCCAACCATCTCTTTCCTGTGAAATCTCTGTTGCTCGATCATAGAAACCGAGTAAATTCGTTTCACAGGATCTTACAGATTAACCCTTTAACTGCGCAACGTGCCTGCAGGACTCGAGTCTGGTTTGTGCAACGCGCCTCTGGGTATTTGTATTTTTCACGTTCGATTCAAAACTCCCGCAGCTACATGGGGTTTACATCAGCTTCCTCAGGGCTCTTGTAAACAGACGCCATCTTTAAAAAAAATCGTGGTCCACATTCCCGGGTGTGGGAGCCTCAGTAGTGAGTGAGCAACCAAGGCTGGCGCTCGCAGCATAAGCGCACAGCACTGCTGTTCAGCGTGTGACCACAGCATCGCCTAATAATGTCAAAATATATATATAACTTGTATTATTTAGCCATGATAGTATTATAGAAGAGCCTGAGTGTGATAATGACTGGGTACAATGTTCAAATATCAGTCATTCAATGCTGTTCACGATGTTCACAGCGCTTGCCACAGCACCACAGCATTATTTCGTCCATCTAGGAATCTTCAAACAATTTCTTAGGTTCCTTTTCAAAATAAACGTATGGTCAATTATTCATTTACAGGAATTAGTGACCAGGATTGTGGTTATAATTAGCGTTGTGCGTAGTATTGTGGAAGGAGGAATTTTGGTGAGGGAGGGAGGGCGAGAATTGAGGTAGCCTCATTGCGTGTGTGTGTGTGTGTGGCTGCCACTCTTGTTTTGCTCACCATACTAGCTTAGTGGTTCGCTATGGGCAAAACATGTGTACATGGGTATATATAGTGTGTATATAGTGTAAGAACAGCAACAGGAGAATGTTGAGAGGAGCTATTTTGGTGAGGGATGTGACGTAATCGTAGCGTCGTCTGCTGTGTGATTTTTCATGCAGTGTATGGTGGCCACTGTACTGTTTGGACACAATTCTGGCTTACTTGCATAGTTCTGGTAAATAAAACATGTAGATAGGTATATAGAACATGTGTAATAAGAACTATAACAGTATGGTGGGAGGAGCAATGTTGGCGAGTAAGATGTTGGAGTGAGGGAGACTGGCTGGGTGTGGCTGCTCTCACTCGAGGTGTTCTGAATGTGTTCATGGCCAAATGCTCCTATTGGCCCATACGAGGCAGCTGCTATTGGCATATACGAGGCAGCTGCTTTATTGGCCATATGAGGCAGCTCCTATTGGCCCATATGAGGCAGCTCCTATTGGCGAAGCAGCTGCTACACGATGTTCTGAATGTGTTGATGGTAAATGTATATGGTGTGTGACAGTGTATAGTGTGTACATATGTTGTAAATATACATAAATGAACATGAAACATTGGTGTGAATAACTGTATGATGGGAGGGGGCAAAGTTGGCGAATACAATGTTGGAGAAGTGAGGGAGGGCTGGCTGGGTGTGGCAGCTCTCACTCGCGGTGTTCTGAGTGTGTTGATGGTGAATGTATATAGTGTGTGACAGTGTATAGTGTGTAAATAGACTGTATATATACATAAATTAGCATGATACATAGTAAATATGTGCTGCAAATGTGTACACAAGTGTCATGCACGAAACACAGTGTCTTCGGACAGTACGGATGTTTTACATTCATAATATAGTGTACGTGTTCACTATACATAGGATTAGCACGTAAAAACAAATAAAATGTATTTGGAACTGTGCGAAAAAAATGAACGAAAATATATTCGCGGCAACTCGCGCGCCCCGCCCCGAGCACCCCACCCGCCCGGGAGCTTACGGCACGGGAGCACGGGGAATGATGACGTCACGCCCCAACTTACGGACCCCATAGCAGCCAAAGTAAGTACAATTTCGACCTTTTTTTTACATAGTGTGACGGTAATGAGTTGGAAATGGTGGTCGGCAGTCTTCCAACTAGCAGGTGTCAGTGCTGGGCCACATATAATATATAAAAAAAAGAAAAGGAAAAAAAAGAGAAAAAAAAGAATGACTGCGTGATTGGTAATCTGTGGTAAGGTTGGAAAGACGAAAGACAATAATAAAAAATGGATTTTAATAACAATAAAAAAACACAAATTGAAACAAATGCAAAATCTTGGCTTAATGGTAACAAATGTCAAGTGGAAAAAAAATACATAAACATGAAAATAGATTACGTTAATGGGGAGGAGAATTGACATACAAAAGTAAATAAAATATGAATGCTGGAATATATGTACTAACTATAAACCTCTATTTGACCACACAAGGTGAGTCACTTAGGAGTTCATAGCTTGCGAGCACACAATATTCTGGCTGGCAGAAACGCAAGGGACTCCAACAATAACTGGCGAGGTCTTGTGATTGGCGAGGAGCCGGAGTGGAGTGTTGGTTGGCGGCCAATGAGGAAGCTGGATGGCCGCAAGTCGCTAGTTAGGCAGTTGAAGGGTTCGGCGCGTCGACCAGGTGCAGCAGGTGCTGGAGTGGGGGGAAGGAGGGAGTTGCTGGTACGTGTGGCTATCTTACAATACGTTTAGCCACTACAAAACGTATCTTGTATATTGATGAGGACAGGAGTGAGTCGTAGAAATAGCAGGCTAAATCTCTGATAAGAGATTATCGTCACAACTCTCCCCCGAAGCCTGCTGTTTCGGGTGAATCATGTCCACTGGAGGTAGAGTGGGAGGTGGAGCTGCCTCTACCTCATGCACTCTGGAGAGGGCATCAGCGATGATGTTGTCAGGCCCCTTGATGTAGCAGATCTTTAAATTGAAGCCTTGAAGATATAAAGCCCATCGCAGCAGACGTTGGTTATTAAATTGGGCTTGATGTAAGAATCTCAGAGGGTTGTGGTCCGAATAGATGGTAGTGGACCTAGCACCGTGCAGATATGGTGCAAAGTGTTGTAAGCTCAGGACGATGGACAGGAGTTCCTTCTCTATAGTACTGTAGTTCTTCTGATGAGGCTTCAACTTGCAACTGTAGTAGCTGACAGGTAGAACCTCCTCGCCTCGCTGCTGCATTAAGACACTTCCGATGCCGGTACCACTGGCGTCGACATGGAGGATGAAAGGCTTCTTGATATCTGGTGAGGCGAGAATGGGATTAGAACAGAGGAGGAATTTGAGTTGTTCGAATGCAACGGTTTGCTCTCTGGTCCAATTATACCGTTGCTTGGGACTGGTTAAGGTGATTAATGGGGTTGCAACAGTGCTAAAATTCTTCACAAACCTACGGTAATAGGAAGCAAGACCAAGGAAGCGCAGGAGCTGCTTCCTGGTAGTAGGCTGTGGATACTGTTGGATTGCTTGAATGTGAATGTTTAACGGAGCCAGGCTGCCACTCCCTATAACATGACCCAGGTACCGCACTTTACCTTTCGCGAAGGTGGACTTGCCCAATTGATGGTGAGGCCGGCTTTCAGGAGCTTGTAGAACAATCGTTGTAGCTGGAGCAGGTGTTCGCTCCAGGTGTTGGATGCTACCACGATGTCGTCCAAATAGGCATAGGTGTTTTCCAAGCCCTGGATGACGCGGTTGACAGCTCTCTGAAAGGTGGCTGGGGCATTGCAGAGTCCAAAGGGAAGGCGATTGTACCTGTAGAGACCAAACGGGGTTATAAAGGCGGACAGTACCTTAGCTCGCTCCGTTAAACTCACCTGGTAGTAGCCCTTTAGTAGTCTACCTGAGACAGGTAGCGGGCATTACCAATGGCATCCAAAATGTCGTCTACCCTGGGTATTGGGTAGGCGTCCTTCACTGTGACCTGGTTCAACTTCCTATAATCCGTACACAGACGGATTTTGCCGTGAGGTTTGGGTACCAGGATGCATGGTGAGGCCCAGGGGGACTCACAGGGGGTAGCCAGTCCATGGTCCAAGAGATACTGTACCTCAGCCCGCATGACTTCCGTTTTGCTCGGGCTGATTCGGTAGAATGGTTGGCGAATCGGCTGGGTGTCAGGTAGCAGTTGGATGTCGTGCTGAGTTACAGTACACTCTTGGGGGTCATCTCGAAACAACTCTTGATATTCTCTGACGAGTTTGATTAGTGGAGCACTATTATCGTCCTGAAAATGATGTTGAAGGTTAGTAAGGATTTCCGAGTTAGAGAGCGCTGTCTCAGTGTCAGTGCTCTCGGAAGGAGAAGCAGGGAAGGTCTCACTGTGGCTGTATGGACCTGTAAATGAGGTGAAATTGGTTAACACAGTGGGAGGAACCCCATGGTAGGGCTTGAGTAAATTAATGTGGCACAGCTGGGTCTTCCGCCGCCTATCGGGGGTCTCGAGAACGTAGTTGAAGTTGTTCCGGCACTCCTTAACACGGTAGGGTCCTGAGAACCTGTTCTGTAAAGGAGAACCTGGGATAGGGAAATAGGCAAGCACTAAGTCTCCTGGTGTAAACTTCCTTACTTTACAGTGCCGGTCGTAACGAGTCTTCATCCTCTCCTGGGCTCTCTGTAGGTTGTTGCTGGCAAAGGAATGGACCCTCTCTAGAATGTGTCGGAGATTTTGAAGATACTGGGGCACACTCTGATGCTCACTGAAGGTGTCATCACGTAGAGAATCCTTGAAAGCCTTGAGAGGTGTACGGCACTTACGTCCGTAGAGCATCTCATAAGGAGATACTCCTAGTGACTCGTTGGGAAGACTTCTGAAAATACACAAGATGAGATCAATTTGCCTATCCCAATCCTTTGAGGTCTCATTACAGAACTTTTTTAAGAGTGCCTTGATGGTTTGATGACTACGCTCGAGAGAACCCTGTGAAGCAGGATGATAGGGGCTGGACAGTACCTGTTTGATGTTGAACTCCTCCAGAGTCCGTTTGAAGAGATCACTGGTGAAGTTGGTACCACAGTCGCTCTGAATCTCCCTCGGAAATCCATACTGGGTGAAGATTTTCAGTAGATTCTTCACCACTGTAGCAGCTGTAATATTTTTTACTGGAACTGCTATCGGAAATCTGGTGGTAGGACACAGGATGGTTAAGATATATGCGTTGCCTGCACTGGTCCGAGGCAAAGGACCAACGCAGTCGATAATGAGCTTGTGGAACGGTTCCTCAGGCACCTGGATGGGTATCAGTGGTGCTCTGGGAATGGAAACGTTCGGTTTCCCGGCTAACTGACACACGTGGCATAATTTGACATAAGTTTTGATGTCGTTTACCATACCTGGCCAGTAGTAGTCTTGTCGAATTCCATGGTAAGTCTTGTTGAACCCATAGTGTGACAAAGCGCCGTGGGCCAGGTGTAGAATCGTGGGCCGCAGGCTGGTGGGAATCACTAGTTGTTCAACGTTTGCCCAATCGTCCTCGTCCTTCAGTTTACTGGGTCTATACCTGCGATAGAGTATTTCGTTCTCCATAAAGAACCCAGGAACACTGTCGGATTGGGTTTCAGCCTGAAAGAATAATGGTGTCAATGTAAGATCATCTCTCTGTAACTTACGGAACTCCACCGCGGTCAGGTTAGGGGGTAGTTTCGAAGGGTCCTGAGGGACAGCGGTAGCAGTAGAGTCGGCTGGCTGTGGACGTGCAGCTTGAGCACGGGTGGTCACCATAACAGGAGGAGAACCTTCATCACTCTCTTGAACCTTTACTGGGAAATGTTCAAAAATCGGGTTATCCACCACAGAGTTGCTTACCTTGATATGTCCTTGACGATCAGGTTGTTTGGTTGTTGGTCTTCTGCCAAGTCGTTGCCCAGGAGAAGTTGCACTCCAGGCATGGGAAAAGGCTTTTCCCTGACGGCGACTTGGACTTCACCGGTCACGAAGGGACAATCCAGGTAAACTTGGCAAGGGGATAAGGAGTTGTAGCAGTAAGGTCAGTGATGAACACAGTCTCTCCTGTGTAGGCGACGTTGGGCACAGCCGATTTCAAACGATCGATTGTAGAGCCGCTGTGTCCCGTAGGATCTTAAGTCCGAAACGTCCCTCTGAATCTGAACCGTGGGTAGAGATAGTTCCTGGATATAGATGCTTGGTAAAGAGAGAGAGATCATTAGCATGAACACCAACATTCATTACAGGCTTACCGGACTTAGGGTGAGTAGTTTAGACTTAGGGGTTCGACGTTACCTTTAGATTGGGACTTACCACATTTGTCAATGGTGTGTCCATATAATCGACAATACCTGCAGTACAGTTGAGAGGTACCTTGATCTGGGCTCGCTTTCTCGTAACTGTACCAAGACTTCTTGCTGGTAGGATCTGGAGTCAGCCGGTGGATGAGGCTGTAAGTGTCAGCTGACTTCGCACACTTCACTAACTCCGTCTCTTCCTTGTCTGCTAAGTATAGGCGGACAGGAGGAGGTACACGTCTCAAAAATTCTTCAACCAGTATGAGGTTGACAAGTTCTGAAAAAGTAGAGACATGTGCTGCCTCCAGCCATTTCATGAAATATCTTCGTTTGGTGTTAGCAAATTCTAAGAAGGTGGTGGTACTTGCCTTGACGTAGTCACGAAACTTTCGTCGATAGCTTTCGGTGGAGAGAAGGTAGGCGTCCAACACAGCTTGTTTCAGGTGGTGTAGTCGTTTTCCGAAGCCAAAGTGCTGAGTGTGACTGCTGCTCTACCTGTTAAATGTACTCTGAGAAGGGTAGCCCATTGGTCGTCAGGCCAATTAAGTTGAACAGCAAGGGTCTCAAAAGTGGTAAAGAACACATCAACCCCGTTTCGAGGAACGGGGGCATTAACTTACTTGCATGGGAGATATTGAAACTGGGAGGAAGACTAGCTGCCGCTTGTTGGAGTTGAGCTTGGTGTGCAGCGTCCCTCGTGAGTTCTCGGTCACGACAGTTTAGAGCTGCTTTGCCTGTCGTTGGTCGTGTTCCCGTTGTATCTCTAGTCGCTGTTTGTATAAGGCCAACTCACGTTCTTGCTGTCCTTTGAGGAGTAGGGCCCCCTTTCACTTTCTTCTTCAGGATGCAGCTGCTTCCTTGGCAGGGCGGCCTCACGCTCCTTGAGGCGGATTCTCTTTCTTGTTCGTCTTTTCTAATGGCAGCTTCACGCTCTCTGATTGCAGCTGCTTCCTTTTGTTGCTCTCGCTCGATCTTAGCAAGTTCTAACTTGAGTTGATTGCTGTCAAGTCATGTTATCTGAAATAGTGTATGGTCATGAGTATCAGAATCTAATTCCCTCATCCAAAAGATGATCTACAATTAGATTATTTACGGTATATTTGTTGGCGCCAGGGGGAACTTCCAAGTGATACTCGTGTGCAAGAGTTATCAATTCGACCCTTCTTGCGTGACGTAAGTTCCCTATTTCACCTGGATCTGCCTTGAAAGCTTGTAAGCGGAACATGGTGAAAATATAGCAAACAAAGGAGACGAATATAGTGAGAATATGGCGAGTGTCAGAAACAGGAAACGTGGCAACTGATACCTATCCTGTGGGGAATTATTAATAATTAAAGTTAATTCAAGATGGTAAATGAATAAGGTCGCAGGAAATCTTGTACTGGTACTCACTATGGGAGGATAAAGGCAAGAAAATCCTACTAATTAGTGAAAACTAAGTTTAAAATACAAGTGAAACACTAAATGGCTTCAAAATAATGAGGTAGTCCAAAAAATGTAGTCATACCTTGCCAAGTCACTATAGAACATAAGCAATGGTACCCACTGAAATTGAATATGGTATTTACAGAATTAGCGAACTTTGTGCTCAAAAGAAAGAACGCCAATTCCCTACCTTTTGGTAAATACCATCAGTCTGACCGACGAGTAGGGGTGCGAGTGTCAACTGGTGACGAGAACTATCGGCGAGGTCCCAATTCGCCAATAATAGTTCGTGCTAGAGGATCTAAAGCCCTCTTTTCCTCCTAGAGTCGGATTGCAGGACTTGGGTGCTATTGACCCGGAGACAGACCACAGTACCAGGGTACCTATGTGATAATCTGTCAAAAAGTGAGAAATATTGGGGGACAAAGATGTTAAACACGGAGGATAACACGGAAGGGGGAGACGACCAATTAAGAGTATGACTGCGGACAGTCACCACGTAATCCAAAGTTGTCTCACCCTCACCATATGCTATTCCCGTAATGTACAATATACACAGCACCATATAAAATAAAAAATGATTAATGTGAATAATGGAAAGCAAGGGAAATAAGAGCCAAGTGTGCTTACC
>WNGS01022360.1:81511-94379 GCA_020271785.1 Procambarus virginalis
TTTTTTGCATCATATCTACGATGTATGGTGAAACAATGACGGCATTTCAAAATGTGATTGTCTTCATTCTCTCGAATCATTAATCGGTATAAATAATAGTTCATTGCGCTGCATTTCGTACTTGTTTCCTCGCCACTGACTGGATTTATCATCTTAACGTTGAAGTGATACCCATCGGCACCATCCCAAAAAATGATTGGATATTGGAGGCATCGTAGCACCGATGAGTTTCTGCAACTTTTGTCAATTGATCGTTTCTCCGATGAAGAACAATGTCTCTTGGTTGAAATTGATCTCCGACTATTACAATTGCCACTTCGTCTATAGTTGGAGCATTGAATCTTCGCACATGTTGTCCAGCAGGCGTTTTGTCAGCTATGAATAAAATCTTGTGTGTATCAGATGGCATCATGTCAATTGCTGTTTTGAAAAAACGCACTAAACTTTTTTTTCGTGAAGAAGCTGTTGCAATTGGGAACGATGGACCTTTTATGCCGGTAGAAATTCCGCAGCGTGCATTCAATTCATCATTGCCATCACCGATGAAATACATTTGTAGGAATTTATGTTGAGCATCTGGGAACTGAAGCAGAGAGCCGGCTTTGTGATAAAATTGTTCTTTCACTTTGAAAGTTTGGAATGAATTGAGCTGTTACGATGTTTGCGCCGAACGACGTCATTTGAATGCATGAGTTGTATTTCCTGATGTTAGATAGGAAATGCTTTGATTCGGCTGTATATCCGGCAAGCAAAGTTTGTAATGGCTCTGGCGGTTCAGCAAGTTGAGGCAGTTTAGTTTTTCCGGCGGCGCAACACATTCCTTACGTTTTCTCCATTAAATTTGAGAGCCTTGCAATAAGGACACACTTCAGTCATAGCGCCGATGAGAACATCCCGGCTCAAACTATAATCATCAGCTGGGTTGTACCAGAATGCAAGGCGATTATAATCGCATGATTGGTGAACACGGAGTCGTATTTGACGGCGATTTGCTCTTACTCGTTGACGTCTTTCAGCCACTCTCAGCCTGTCGCGTTCATTCTGTTGAGAACGAAGCATATCTGAAGCTGCAGAACGTGATAGCCGTGCTCGCAACCGTGCATCCTCAAGTCTGGCGTGCAGCCAGACTTGAGGATGTCCTACATCTGCTGCTTCCTCGGCACGTATTTGAGCCATTCTTTGTCTGCTTCGCTCGTTTGCTGATGACCGTTCATCCTCAGTTTGAGTTGCAACTCGTCGCACTGCTTCTGCTCCGCGAGTACGACGACCTAAGTCTGATCTTCTGCGAGGCATTGTTTGGTTGAACTAAAGCAGATCGATTACACTGAAAAAGAAGAAAGAAAGTTAAAAGAAAAACATAAAATTGCAAAATATATAAAAAGGGTAGAATACGAACTAAAATACAAAGTAAAAAAAAAGAAACTAACGAAATATTTCAATTCAAGAGCAGATCAATCGACACAGCTCAATTCCACCACAAATTGCACTGAAAAATAAGAACAACAGTTAAAAAATGAAATGAAAAGAAATTAAAAATACAAAAAATAAGCTATACTCTCAAAACGAACAGTATGATAAACAACACGGCTCAATTCCAACACAATGTCACACAAAATAATTATATCAAAATTAAAATAAACGGAAATCTTTGAAAATTCAATTTATCAATGTAATCGGAAACATTGTAATGGAATCCTAACATATATAGTATAAAATGTGTTGCTCTTACGTGCAACAGATGGCGCTGTTTGTTTTTTTAAACATGTTTTTACCTGTCACCATCTATATAGTAGGTATATAAAAACACACGCATATTCAAATGAAACTTTGTGTCAAAATTTCAAAGCAATCGGTGAAGAACTTTCGGAGATTACAGCATGTGTTGTTCTTACATCCAACAGATGGCCACTTTCGCCCTTGTGGTGTTCTGAAAAAAAAACATTAGCCTTGCGCTTTTGGCGTTTCGCGCGCCTAAGCAGTAAGACCAAAAAGTGTATACTCTTTTGACTGTCCTGACACTAATTGTAGGCGTACGTATTTAAATTTTGTATCACTGTGTTCGCAATAGAATTGTCTATAAGATCATACCTATAAAATGCCGCCAAAGCATAAGGCATATCAACAACAAATAAAAAACTATTCAGATCACTTGCCGAGAGCGCCAAACAGCAACAAAATGTTTCCACTCTCTTAATGGTTGTGAAGCCCACAGTTGTCCTACATCTTTAATTTTGATATCATTGGAATCGCAATAAAATTCTCTATACGGACATATGCATATGAATGTATAATCAAGGTGGTTGCCCACTCGCAAGAGTGTGGGGAAGTGGACGAGGAGTTACCCGCCAGCGCACCGGCGAAAACACATGTGGGAAATCACGCTTGGAAAGTGTATACATTTATACGTGTCCTGATTTTAATTTTCTATGTACGTATTTCTTTTTTGTACCAATGTGTTCGCAATAGAATTTTCTATAAGAAGAAAAGTATAAAAATTGTACAAAGCATATGTACGAACGGCGCCAAATATAAAACAACGTCGCTCACTATGCGTGCGCGGCAAAAACGAACGCAATAGTTTCATTCGTTCCATGTTTGTCAAGTATATACTTGTCTAAACACGATTTTATTTGTATGACAGTGATAACAGTAAAATTTCCTACACAGACATATACATAACAAATAAAAATATTGGCCACGTTTTGGCAATATGAACGGCTAAAGGGAACCCACTGCAACACGCCCGACACACCCAGAACCACACCCACCACACCCGAAAAAATACTTTGTGATTGTTCCTGTTTACTCATAAACGTTTATGTGATATAATATTCCTTCTGGGAACCAAACAATCGCGAATAAATTCTCTACAATACGTATATAATATAATATCTTATTGATGATAAATTATCCAAATAGGTGTACTAACCATGTCTATGCCGATTGTAGACCAACAGTTGAGCATTTTTTCTTCACTCAACCTTCTTCAGGCTTCAGATCCTGAAGTTGCTCAACAGATGTTTCGTAGGTGGAGTGAAGCTGTTGCCGGTGGTTACTTTTTCTCCACCCAATATATCTTTTTGCGGTGGTACCTTGTGTAGCAAGGTACAGCGCACAGTGCCACATCACAAGTTTTACATCCGAGTTTCACGTCTCTCCTTATGCGCGACTTGTAACAAACACGGCACCTTATACGTTTTGGCAGGTTGATAATTTCGTGGGTCAACTTGAAGTTCAGACGATGTTCTAACATCTACAATTCGTGTGTTTCTTCTATGAACATCAGTAATCATGTCTTCCTCAGGAACGACAAGACTTGTGGCTGAATCTTCTGTCACATCCGTCAAGTCAAGGGGCTCTGTGTCATCCATCTCCTGTTCAGAATTTGCTGACGACGACTGGGCTTGAGGTGTTGAGGTGAAAAGAGCCCGCCTCGCACCAGATGGCCCGGGTGTTGAAAGTGCTGCGTCAGCAGGACGTTGGCATCTATGTCTGGAGCATGGGGTATGCTTGTTGTTGTAGGCCAGTCCTCACTGTTCCACATCAATGAGGAACGAATTCCTATTGCGTGAAACTCTAAAAATGTGAGTTTTTTTTACATCAGCGGAGTAGTTTTTATACAACGCGAATGCATTGTGCAAAGCCATTTGCAGAAAGTAAAAGTGATCTTCTTGGTCCATTTGTGTGTTTTTCTGGCAAACTCGTAATACTTGATCATTTGATCGAAATGATCAACACCTTTCATGAACCGATTGTAATCACATATGGCCTTGGGTTTGTTCATTTTCACAATTTCGAGTCCAGTTATCCCGTCACGTTTACGAACGCGTTTCCTGCGCTGTACTTTAGTAGTGTTGGCAATGTGGATTTTGGTGATGACAGAGACTGGGCGCTTGTCTTTCCATACTATAATAAATGTGTTATCCTTACGCATGTGTACGGTGGTATCTGTTGCCATTTTACCCTTTACCAGTTGTTGCAGATCCTTGGGGGCGCCACGTTGCAGTCTAAGTGTGCCACATGTGTAAACACCAATTTCACATAATTTTTCTGTCAGGGAAACCGAGTTATAGTAGTTATCCATATACAGATGATAACCCTTGTTGACCAGGGGCGCCATCAACCCCATGACGGTTTCCACTGTAGTTTTTCCAATTCCACAATACACATCTGTTACGAATCTTGTTAAGATCCTCTCATTACTCTTAATTATTGTATTACTGTATTGTCCTATTCTCTAATTATTATAGCATCCAGTTGTATGATATGAGATTTTGTATGTTATATGATATATATTATAGAATGTATTAGTGTGCTTGAGTTGCATATTATTGTATGAGGCTTTCGTGTTACAATTCTCATGTGTTTCTCTGTGGGGGTTGATCAGGTTGGATATGTGAGTAGCGTGGGAAAGTGTTGTCAAGCGAGTGTTTATGATTTAACCTTGATTTAAAACTCCTATTTATTTGTCTGTAAATGCTATTGTATAAATTAATGTAATTGTGTACTCTTATAATTAATAATGTCTTGATATTTAGTACTACCATTTTTATTAGTAATTCCACAATGTTATGTGGATAGTTAGTTGATTTGTTAGTAGACGCTTGGCCTGTGGACTGACGCGTGGGTCAGTAGCGTGGTGGCTGTGGTCGAGTGAAGACATGTATTAAGTTAAGTCCTTGATTTGTATATTTAGTCATTCAAAGTTTTTATTTCCTGGTCAGATGATATTGTATTCTCTCATTAAGTTTTTAAGTGCTATTAATATTGCTCATTGCTCGATAAGGATTTTATTTTAATTTGCATGCTGATAAATATTTCTGGCTATATTTACGTACCATTTAATTGTTATGTTTGTCCCCCTTAGCATAAATATATTGTTCCCCATTTTATGCAGTGCTTTATCTTATACCCCCTAGACTTGTTTTATAAAGGCCTATTTTAAATCTTTTATGTACACTGCTGGGAGAAGAACCTTATTTAGTCTCGAGGGTGGTAACAAATGGAGGCCTGTGTCCGGGATCTTATACCATTAATTCCCTGTAATGTTTGTACAATTAACAGTGCTAATTATTAATAGCAATTGCCTTCCTAGGTACTCTGTGATTATCTAGTGACGCCTAATCAAGCCTGTGTAATTATCTGTTCAATCTGAGCTGCTGTGAAAACTTTTCAACGCTTCACGATTTGAGGTAAGTGTTCAGCTTGTGCCAGGGGCCAAGCATAATTTTCAGTGTTGTTTCAAGTGTAAGTTGTGATTATTGAGCCAACCATGGAGGATCAGGTTGTTGCGCTGGTAGATCAGCCAAATTTTGGTAAAATTAAAGACTTAAAGAAGTCTGGTTTGTTGTTGCTGGCTGATAAATTGAACCTAGCAGTTTCCAGTAAAATGTTGAAAGCTCAAGTGTTAAGAGTTATTGTCACACACTTGGTGGAAGAGGAGAGACTTGACGAAGAGTGTTTGGGAGAGTTAGACGAAGAGTCAAGTGACAAGGTGGCAATCTTAAAGTTGGAGTTGGAGACTAAATTAGAAATGGCTAGGCTGAAAGCAGACAAGCAGAGGCTGGAAGCAGATAAGGAGAGGTTGGAGTTGCAGAACCAGCAAAAACAACTTGAGTTGGTAACTCAACAGCAGATGTTGGAGGCTCGAGTACAACTGGCAGAGCATGAGACTAAACAACTCGAAATTCAGCAGAGTATGGCTGAAAATAATAACAGGTTAGAACAGCAGAGGATTGCGGCAGGTTTGGGTAACACTAGTAATAATCCAGAGAGTACAAATAGTTCTTCTAAGTACAGTAAACGTGTAGATTTGCCTAAGTTTAATGAAGAAGATCCAGAAATATTTTTCTTGCATTTTGAGAAACTAGCAGTCAGCATGAATTGGCCTGTAGATCAATGGGTTAGCATATTACAAGGACAATTTAAGGGTAAAGCTCAAGAGGTATTTGCATCATTGCCTGCTGAGAATTCTTTCGATTTTAAATTTGTTCAGCAAAGTATTTTAAATGCCTACCAGCAGATCCCAGAGGCACATAGAATAAAATTCAGAAGTTTAAAAAGAGCACAGGACCAGACTATTTCTGATTTTGTAAGAGTAAAATTAAATCACTTTAACAGATGGATTAAAGCACTTAATATTACAGAGTTTGAGACTTTGAGAGACCTCATAGTAACTGAGGAAGTAATGGGATGTCTACCAGAGAAATTAGCTTTGTTTATGGCTGAAAATAAACAAACCAATGATCTTATAAAATTAGCCAAGCTAGCTGATGAGCATGAACTACTTACTAAAGTGCCTTTTAGAGCACCCATTAATCATTTCAATGTTAAAACTAATCATTATGCTCATAAACATGTTTTCCAGACTCGACCAGCTACTTCACCTTCTCCCCTTAACCCTTCTCCTGTAAAGCCTAAATCTGAGAAACAACCGACAGGGTTGTCAACCTTAAGTAATGTAGTGAATAAGCCTGCAGTGGGTTCGGCTATTCCGACCACTAGCAGGTATTGCACGCATTGCAGGAGAAGAGGTCATGTGGTAAATTCATGTTATGCTTTGCACCCAGAGTTGAGACCAACTGGTCTAATATTGAGTAGGGGTTTGCAAACCATTAATGCCAATGTTGCTTCAGTCATGCCCAAGTGGATGACTAATTTTGATCCATACCTACATTCGGGAACCCTATTATGTACTAGTGGAACCTGGAAACCAGTCCAGTTGTTAAGGGACACTGGTGCTTCCCAGTCTTTAATTTCTCGCCGTGTTCTTACTGATGTTAGCACAGAAGACACTGGAGAGGTAGTGTTATTGCAGGGACTTGGAGGGCTCATCCAGCGTGTACCATTAATTAAGGTTAACCTGAATTCTTCTATTACACCAGGTTGGTGCACTGTAGCAGTCAGTGAGCAGTTGCCCATTCCTGGGATTGATATAATTGTAGGTAATGACTTCGATAAATGTAAATTTAGTGGGACCGATTGTCCTGTTATGTATACTAAACCTAATGCAGTACTGGCTCAACCAGATGAGGATGATGGTGTCATTTATCCAGCCTGTGTTGTGACCAGATCCATGGGTAAGCAGAATGTGGTAAGTCCTGCTACTACCAAGGTGGATGTTCTCGAGGCCAGGACCCCTTCAGACAGGGAGGTGGAGGTGGACCTTGAAGATACATTTATAGCTCACGTGGATGTCGAGAGTGAGGCCGGTGCCAAAGCCCTAATTTATTCTGACCCAGATGGTCTGGAAGATGTGGCCCAGGTACCACTTCCTTGCCCGCTCGCTCCAGTTGTAGAGTTCCAGACCTTGCGTAAGTTACAGAGTACTGATCCCAGTCTAGCTGAGTGTTATGCAGAAGCAGCCGACTCCATCGATACTTTGGAGGAGAGTACGGGTTGTTATTTCAAGGATCAATGTCTGATGAGAAGATGGAGACCATCAGGAACTCCCTCATCAGAGGATTGTGAGTTTAACACCCAGCTCGTTGTGCCAACAGAGTATCGGGAGCAGGTATTGCAAGCTGCTCATGATGACCTGATGGGAGGCCATCAAGGTATTACCAGTATGTATCATAAGATCTGTAAACTTTTTTATTGGCCGAAACTTAAAAAAGATGTGGTCAGATATTGCCACAACTGTGTTGTGTGTCAGACTGTTGGTAAGCCTAATCAGACTGTGCCACGAGCACCATTATATCCTATTGTAGTGCCAGAGGAGCCATTTACTCATGTGGTACTGGATTGTGTCGGACCTTTACCCCGTACAAAATCCGGAAATATGTATATGTTCACTATCTTATGTATGACCACCAGGTTCCCTGAAGCGTATGCTTTACGTAATATTAGAGCTTCTACTATTATCAGGCAGTTGGAACGATTTTTTTCACTTTTTGGGATGCCCCGTGTAATTCAAACTGATAATGGGAGTAATTTTTGTTCCACCATCTTTAAAAATTTCTGTAGCAGTTTTGGTATAAAACACAATTTTTCAAGTCCTTACCATCCTCAGAGTCAAGGGGGAATCGAGCGGTTCCACCAAACTCTCAAGAAAATGTTGAAGGCGACTGGGGAAGATTCACCCAGACATTGGGATGAGAATCTGCCATTTGTTTTATTTGCGGCTAGAGATGGATTGCACAGTGCACTAGGTTGTTCTCCATTCGAACTTGTATTCGGACATCAGGTGAGAGGACCTTTAAAGATGTTATATGAGCACATGTTAGATGATGTTACAGCCAGGCAGAGTGAGCGTTACCTGACGGATGTCAAGAGCAAGCTGTCCAGAACGAGGGAGTTGGCCTTACGACATCTAGGTGAACAACAGCAGGTAATGAAGCAGAAACATGACCAGAGGTTCAAGGCCAAACTCAGAGTTTTTGAGCCAGGAGATTTGGTATTGGTCTTGAAGCCTCGTATGGGTACGTCTATGTCTAACAAATTCGCAGGACCGTATCAAGTAGTCAAACGTCTTGGGGAGGTTACTTACAAGGTCTGCCATCCCAAGCAGAAACGACAGACCATGAGTGTACATGTAAACCGGTTGAAGGCTTATTGTGGGCCTAGTATTGTGGCTTGTTGTGTTGCTGAGGAGGAAATTCCTGAAGAGTCGAGTGTTGCTGAGGAAGATAGTAATATTTGTTTGTCTAATTCCAGTAGTTCCGGGGAAGAATTGTTGAGTCATTTGCAGGAGGAGGAGAGAGCAGAGTTCCAGGATCTTTTGGAGGTGTCTTCTAGCTTGTTTGGGGAGGTTCCCACTCAAACTTCTCTCATTACTCATGATATCACCCTGACAAATGTGACTCCAATTAGGTTGCACCCTTATCGAGTGACACCCGAGAAACGTCGTATCATCCAGGAGGAGGTTGATTATCTTCTTCGACATGGGTTCATTAGACCCAGTCAGAGTTCCTGGAGTTCGCCATGCCTATTAGTACCAAAGCCAGAAGATAAGTGGAGATTAGTAGTGGATTATAGAAAACTCAACCAGGTTACTATCGTTGATGTTTATCCGTTACCTTTATTAGAAGAATGTGTTGATACTATAGGTCATGCCAACTTTGTGTCTAAATTAGACTTATCTAAGGGTTATCATCAGATACCTCTTACAGATTTTGCCAGGGAAGTGACAGCATTTATCACTCCTGATGGAGCTTATGAGTATAACGTGATGCCTTTTGGTTTACGGAAGTGGTAGATCATATGTCTAGTTTAAAGAAATTGTTTCATATATTGCAACATGCTAATTTGACTGTCAATATGAAGAAATGTAGTTGGGCTAAAGGAACCATAGTGTATTTAGGACATGAGGTCGGACAAGGAAGGATAGTCCCATTGCACGATAAGATTCAGGCAATTGTGGAGTCTTAACTAATAAGAAGTCTGTGCAAAGATTTATTGGAATGTGTGCGTATTATAGGAGGTATTGTAAAAACTTTTCTATTGTTGCTGCACCCATAACAAATCTTTTAAGGAAACAGGTAAAATTTAAGTGGACGCAGGAGTGTCAGAACTCTTTTCAGAAGTTGAAAGGAATTCTCTCTACTTCACCTGTGTTAGCTAGTCCACAGTATAATAAACCTTTTATTCTTCACATAGACGCTTCAGATGTAGGAGCAGGTGCTGTTTTGTTCCAAGTAGGACCAGATGAGTTAGAACATCCTGTTTATTATTTTTCACGTAAGTTTGACAGAACACAAATTAATTACTCTGTAGTTGAGAAAGAAGCACTTTGTTTATACTAGCAGTGAAGAAATTTGAGACATATTTGTCAGGAAATGTTATTGCCGATGCCTATCAGAGGTTTTCCTGTTGCAGTGCCATAATCTGTAGTGTTCTTTATTCATAAGATATATGTAATTTTGTATAATTTTTTTACTGTGTGAAATTTCATTGCTTTGTACTTGATTTAGTTTAAGTATTTTCATGTGGTGAAAATTTTTCATGTGTTAATTCATGCAGTCAAAAAATGAAATCAACCTTCAGTTAATTTCATTTTTTCTTAGGGGACGGGAGGGATGTTACGAATCTTGTTAAGATCCTCTCATTACTCTTAATTATTGTATTACTGTATTGTCTTATTCTCTAATTATTATAGCATCCAGTTGTATGATATGAGATTTTGTATGTTATATGATATATATTATAGAATGTATTAGTGTGCTTGAGTTGCATATTATTGTATGAGGCTTTCGTGTTACAATTCTCATGTGTTTCTCTGTGGGGTTGATCAGGTTGGATATGTGAGTAGCGTGGGAAAGTGTTGTCAAGCGAGTGTTTATGATTTAACCTTGATTTAAAACTCCTATTTATTTGTCTGTAAATGCTATTGTATAAATTAATGTAATGTGTACTCTTATAATTAATAATGTCTTGATATTTAGTACTACCATTTTTTATTAGTAATTCCACAATGTTATGTGGATAGTTAGTTGATTTGTTAGTAGACGCTTGGCCTGTGGACTGACGCGTGGGTCAGTAGCGTGGTGGCTGTGGTCGAGTGAAGACATGTATTAAGTTAAGTCCTTGATTTGTATATTTAGTCATTCAAAGTTTTTATTTCCTGGTCAGATGATATTGTATTCTCTCATTAAGTTTTTAAGTGCTATTAATATTGCTCATTGCTCGATAAGGATTTTATTTTAATTTGCATGCTGATAAATATTTCTGGCTATATTTACGTACCATTTAATTGTTATGTTTGTCCCCCTTAGCATAAATATATTGTTTCCCATTTTATGCAGTGCTTTATCTTATACCCCTAGACTTGTTTTATAAAGGCCTATTTTAAATCTTTTATGTACACTGCTGGGAGAAGAACCTTATTTAGTCTCAGGGTGGTAACAACATCAAAGTTATATATGTAGCCTGATGTGCCTTCAGCAACATATAAAATTTTACACCATACTTGTCGGGCTTGTTGGGACTGTATACCCTGAAAGCGAGGTGGCCACGCCATGGCATTGTACCTTCATCGAGACTCAATTCTTTCTTTGGAATATATACAGACAAAAATTTCTCGGTCAAATATTTCTTCACTGTCTCACTTTTATCAACCTGTCACTTTTATTCTCGGGAACTGCTTTCTTGTTATACATGTGAAAGAACTTGGAAATATGTTGGAACCGCGTAGATGACATAAACACGTTGAAGAATCGACTATGCCACAGCTGATCTATCTGCCAGTACATCCTCATTGTAGGGAGCTTGTTTATCCCCGTCAGTAGGCACAGGCCCAAATATCGGGTCATTTCTTTCACAGACACGGGTTTCCAAGTATTTCTTGATGATGCAGCTACCGATGTATGATGTGTGTGGCATACAAATTAGTTCCATAGGCTATATTCTACCATTGCTCTAGTAAAAAATATGTGTATGAACTGTAATGGAGTCGTTGGTAGTGGAATTGTTAGGCCTGGGTTTGCAGAAAATGCACCAACGATGGGAGGAGTGTTGCTACGATTCCTGTCATCACTCAGCCTAGCCCTCTTAGGTACCGGACACTTTCGCTTTCCGCGTGGAGGGGCTGGGGGTTCTTCCTCACTATCATCCTCACTCTCAGTCAAACTATCTTGCTCACTTGAGGAAACCTCATATAGAATGTCACATTCTGGTTCGTCAACCTCAATATCATCATCCTCTGACCCTAAAAGCGCCTCAACAAGGTTAGGAATCTTGGAGGGAGTGAGCTTGACCCCCAAGATACTTATTTTAAATCAGAGCGATCTGGTCTTCTTTCTGCGATTTCCTACCTCTTTTTTGAGTACCACTGCTTGTTCCTTGTCCAGGATCCATGTTCAACGTATTGAATGGGTTAGAATCACACGAGAACGGAAATAAATGCGTAAAACAGGTCAATATGCAGGTGAGAGTCACAATAACGTGGCTAAAGTATGTTGACCAGACCACACACTAGAAGGTGAAGGGACGACGACGTTTCGGTCGGTCCTGGACCATTCTCAAGTCGATGAGTATTATTGGATCGACTTGAGAATGGTCCAGGACGGACCGAAACGTCGTCGTCCCTTCACCTTCTAGTGTGTGGTCTGGTCAACAAACAGGTCAAGTTTGCCGCGAGAGGGGAGCGTAGTGTGGGCACTGTCGTGTCAACAAAACAATGGGCCGACCACGTGACCGGGTAGGCCGAGATGCCATGTGGGAGTTGTGGGAGAACAGGAATTTCATGGCGAACATTTTATGAGTATCCCAACAAAATTGGATAGAAAATGGAATTATACAAATATTTTTTCTCATGACTCCATAGATAGTCACACCAGCGGAACCGTAATAAAAATAGTTGACGACCGGAATCGGTACCAACGCGCGAAGTGGTAGGTATATAAAAACATGTGCATATTCGAATAAAACTTTGTGTCAAAATTTCAAAGCAACTGGTGAAGAACTTTCAGAGATTACAGCATGTGTTGTTCTTACATCCAACAGATGGCACTGTTTTTCCAAAAATGCATGTTTTTTCCTGTCACAGGTGAGGCAGGCATATAGTAGGTATATAAAAACACGCGTCTATTCCAATGCAAAGTTGTGTCAAAATTCAAAGCAATTGGTATAGAGGTTTCGAAGATTTCCCTCCCATGAAAACACAGTTTAAAAAAAATGTTTTTCCCGTCACAGACGTGACATCTATATAATATGTATATAAAAACTCACTCAGATGCGAATGGAACGTTGTGTGAAAATTTCAAAGCATTCGGTGAAGAACGTTTGGAGATTAGCGATTTGAACAAACGAACATTTGCATTTTTATTTATATAGATTATTATTATTATTATTATTATTATTATTATTATTATTTTATTATTATTATTATTATTATTATTATTATCATTGGTATTATTATTATTACAAAGAA
>WNGS01022362.1:0-12996 GCA_020271785.1 Procambarus virginalis
TAATGAATATAAGACTACTTCTATTGATGCATATAATTAGGCTCATGAAATTAATGAGCCTCTAGCAGTAGGTTTCAACTAATCTGAGGAAGAATTACAGCTCTTGCAGTTTCATCAGGTTTCCTTGGATGATAGTTCCCCTGTGTGATAGTTTCAATGTTCATTCTAATGAAATAAATTAGTTTCTAGAAGCAGACTTCCAGATGAGCTTAGGTAGATAACAGCTCTTGCGTGGAAGTTTCACTAGGTACGCTCATTTGACAGTCTCTTATGAACCCTAGACTTAGTTTTAAAAAGAGAGAGAGAGATGGAGAGGGTCTATTCATGCATATGCCATAATGCTAGATATGTAAGTATTCCAATAGGAACTTTAATATTAGGATATTGGAGCATAATGGGTGCTGAAAACGTCCTTTTCTGAACTTAGGGAGGACTTTTGAGAAATAGATCAACCTTTCCATGACTCTAGCCGTAAAATTTTCGATCCTCGTAATAGTGTGAGAATTTCTTATTTTTTTCACTAATTCACTAGTGATGCTCAGTCAGAAAGGACTGCACAAGCCAACACGTTGAGTGTCAGACGTGAACATTTTACTTTAAAACTGAAAATAAAATGACGAGAGCAACCGTCGACGTCCACTTCCTTGGGATTCCTACCACTAAGTAGTAAAGCATCTCAATTGCTAGGGCAATGTTAAGGGTAACTATTGGGATCTCACAATAAATTTATATTTGGTGTGTGTATGGTTATGAATCAGGTTCGAATCCAGAAGCAGGCCATCATTAAATGCAAGAAATAGTCTAGTTTGTTGCAGCATTAGTATGGTGGTAAATATTGTTGAACGGTATTGATATAAAGACACTGCATTCGTTAACAACAACACTTTAATATGAGACTTAATACTAATACAAAGACAGTCATTTAACGTTACGTTAATTTTCCTAAGTCAACACTGATGACAGCTATTCAAACAGCAGTATAGAACGGAATCCTGTTCATAACACACTTGACTGGTATAATGAAGTAGACTGAGCAAACAGGTGCCCACTTAGACTCAAGATACAAGTCAAAACAATTAACAACAAAGCAAACAAAGTAAGACTGGTAACTGAGAGAGTCTCCTGTAACACCCAAATTACGTTAACATTCGTCTGTAAGGAAGGCAATCAAAACAACAGTAAAAACTTTATTGTTCTGTCACACAGACCAGAACAATTGATTCCCAATCAATTTAATCAAAACAACAATTTAGTTAATTACATTAATTAGTTATATTAATTAATTACATCCAGACAATCAACTCCCAAAGGTAATTTACATTAATTGCAATCTGTCACTCAGTCCAACAATCAATACAATCATTCTCCCACAGTATTTACTCCGTCACAAAGGCATTTAAACAATCAGTGAGATATTACACTAATTAATGTCAACGGACAGTTAAATGATGAAGAACAAATGATGCTGACTCAACGCTGTCACTTAAGACATCTTGCCAACCAAGAATATGTCACTTCACTTGATTACGTTAATTATATTGTCTCAATAGACAGGTAATCACAATAACTAATTTACTTCACAGACTCTTCATTTAACAATTAAAGATCACATAAATTCTTATCACACAGCCAGAACGGAACATGGTAACACTAGACTACACTTCACAGTGCTTAATCAATAACACAGCACAAAATCGCATTAATAATAACAGTGACATTAATCAATAAACACAATAATAAAAAAATCAGGGTATCACAACAACTTACCCCTTACCTCTTTGGAGTCACTGGTTTCTTCTGAAATGATAACAAAGCATACATATGGAAATCTATAACCAGAACGGTATAATATTAAACCGAACAACAACTCAACACAATAGTACAACCTGACTAAATGTGTAAATACGTGTAACACATACACAACCAACGTCAAGTCGGAAGGTGAGGTAAAAGTCGGCACTAGGAACTTAAGCACAACAACAAAAGACAGAGATAAATTTATGAGTACTCATATTATTAATGTAACGAATATGAGAAACGGAAATAAATAAATAAATAAATACTGAAGTAATGTGTGAGGGGTAGGAGTGATAGAGGTAGAGAGGGGTGAAGGAGTTGTGAGGAGGTAGATGGTCAGGGGAAAAGGAAAGTTATAGGGAGGAAGAAAATGAGATCAATGAGGAAAGTAGAAGTTAGTAGAGTAGTAGGAAAGGTAGAAAGTAGAAGAAGAAAGTAGAATAGGTTAAAGATGAAAATAGCTGGCGCCATTCATTTTAACTCAGTACATGCAAGACAAGGCATGGAACGTGTCTATACAACAAAATTATTTAAGGAGTTCATGTATCAACTAGAATCGTGTACTTGTACATGCAAGAATCTTTAAGCCAATAAACTTAGAGTGCTCTTCACTCTAGCTTGCAATATATCAGAAAATCCAAGATCTGCGAACAAAATTAAAGTCAATTTAAACAATAAATTCATCAATTATATATTTAACATGATAAATTTCGTAATTCAAGCATTTAACTTAATGCTCACTATGTCGAGATTAATATACAATGGAAGTCATTACACAAGAATTTGAGAACACCACGGCTGACTTCCCCTGAAATCACACAACACCTCTAGTTGGAGAGACACAATTTGTCACCTTACAGTTCAGTTCACCAAGTGTCTGAGCCTAAGATGGATAGAGAGGGGGAGGAGGGGGTTGACAGGCAGAGACCTCCCGTCCGGCCGACAGCCTGGTCTCGGCTGCTGTTCAATCCTCCAGCCTCTGTGTCTGCTTTCCTCTGCCGATGCTCCCTAATGTACAGTTCCATGGGTATTTATGGGGAATCTGGGAGCTAAACCCACCAGTAAGATAGCTTCAAGCTCTCTACCTACTACACCTTAACCAGCGGTTTGTTTGATGGGCACAACCCAGCCAGCCGTCTGCAATTATCAGTTTAGCAGAAGCAAGGTCAATTCACATGACCTAACCCCTGGTCAACTTGTGTCATTCACACTTTTATAGGTGTGACTTTCTAATTACTAATGGCCGACAGTTTGGCACCTCAAATATTCTGTCTGGTTGACTCATGTTGTATTTAAAATAAAATATATAACTAAACTAAACACCTTTATTGTGTTACAATAAAACCGACCTTCTTTCACTCAACCTCTCCCATACATTCAATAAATTAAGCAGAGGATTGAACTTTTCTTGTTTGTCATCCTCATACATAGCTAATTCTGCTATGATCTGGTCTACTTCATTAGGATCAGTGTCACTAGCATCCAGTTCACTGATATATGACCAAATCATAGTCTTTATTTGTTCAAATTTACTATCAGCTTCTCTGAGAGATATTTCTAGTTCATTATGATCAACAGGGGATTCCTATGATACGCTCTCAGACTTATTGAGTAATCTTGTCATGTACCCTTTAAGGTCTATCAGGGATCTCTTTACTTTTTCTGGAGTAGCTATGTTGGCTTTGAGTTCAAGTCGTCTTTGACTTGTGTTGATATATCTGGGGTACTTGTTCCTATGGTTGGAACCAGTATTGTGGTGATAGCCTAGTATTTAATTTTTCCTACACTATGCAGTATTATCCTACCTCACATAGAGCTTGGCAGACAGATTAAAGATTAGATGTAAAAGATTTGAATGATACTTTGTGCCACTACAGGTTATAACGCAGGATAGTCCTTCATTTTCGCCTTTAGTTGGGATAGTGATGCCATGTAACACTCAAAAGAAAACACAATAGAATAAAATAATAATATATATATATATATATATATATATATATATATATATATATATATATATATATATATATATATATATATATATATATATATATATATATATATATGCGAACAAGCCTGAATGGTCCCCAGGACTATATGCGGATGAAAACTCACACCCCAGAAGTGACTCGAACCCATACTCCCAGGAGCAACGCAACTGGTATGTACAAGACGCCTTAAACCACTTGACCATCACGACCAGACATAATGAGATGATAGCCGAAGCTATTTGAACCACCTCACCGCTGGCACTCGGATGGTTATCTTGGGCATAGCATTTTACCAAATCACCTCATTCTTTGGGGCACACGTGAGGAACACAAATGCGAACAAGCCTGAATGGTCCCCAGGGTTCGAGTCACTTCTGGGGTGTGAGTTTTCATTCGCATATAGTCCTGGGGACCATTCAGGCTTGTTCGCATTTGTGTTCCTCACGTGTGCCCCAAAGAATGAGGTGATTTGGTAAAATGCTATGCCCAAGATAACCATCCGAGTGCCAGCGGTGAGGTGGTTCAAATAGCTTCGGCTATCATTTCATTATGTCTGGTCGTGATGGTCAAGTGGTTTAAGGCGTCTTGTACATACCAGTTGCGTTGCTCCTGGGAGTATGGGTTCGAGTCACTTCTGGGGTGTGAGTTTTCATTCGCATATAGTCCTGGGGACCATTCAGGCTTGTTCGCATTTGTGTTCCTCACGTGTGCCCCAAAGAATGAGGTGATTTGGTAAAATGCTATGCCCAAGATAACCATCCGAGTGCCAGCGGTGAGGTGGTTCAAATAGCTTCGGCTATCATCTCATTATGTCTGGTCGTGATGGTCAAGTGGTTTAAGGCGTCTTGTACATACCAGTTGCGTTGCTCCTGGGAGTATGGGTTCGAGTCACTTCTGGGGTGTGAGTTTTCATTCGCATATAGTCCTGGGGACCATTCAGGCTTGTTCGCATTTGTGTTCCTCACGTGTGCCCCAAATAATGAGGTGATTTGGTAAAATGCTAAGCCCAAGATAACCATCCGAGTGCCAGCGGTGAGGTGGTTCAAATAGCTTCGGCTATCATCTCATTATGTCTGGTCGTGATGGTCAAGTGGTTTAAGGCGTCTTGTACATACCAGTTGCGTTGCTCCTGGGAGTATGGGTTCGAGTCACTTCTGGGGTGATTTTTCATATATATATATATATATATATATATATATATATATATATATATATATATATATATATATATAAATCCAAGCAAAACACACACACCGCAGAAATGGTAACAACAACATACCGGAAACAAACAAAATCAGAGCACAAATCACCAAGAAAATTGAAGAGGGAAATACCGCAAGCGCTATTAGAGTCCTCACCAGTGACGAGAAAATTGCTCCTCGAAACTCAGCCACAGCGCGGGCCCTGCAAAGCAAGCACCCACCCAGAGCCCGACAAGGCGACAACATCGTTCCGCCATCAGCCGACACCATTTCAGACCCATTAACCGTCGGTGAATCTGAGGTCTACAAAGCAGCCCTTTCTTTTCCACCAGGGTCAGCAGGAGGCTTTACAGGGTTAAAACCTCAACACATCAAGCAAATGTTAAATCCTGCGGTTGGTGATGCTGCACAAGATCTTCTTATGGAACTAACAAGGTTCGTTAACATGTGCCTGGCTGGTGATATACCTGAGGTCATCAGGCCTCTCTTTTTCGGTGCCTCCCTCTGTGCTCTCAAAAAGAAGGACAATGGAATCAGGCCAATAGCTGTTGGCAACACTCTCCGACGCCTGATTGCCAAGGCTGCTACGAGGGTTGTCAGCCAGCAAGCGGCTGAATTACTGAAACCAATCCAGCTAGGATTTGGAATCCCCCAAGGCTGTGAAGCGGCTGCCCATGCAGCACGAGCATACATCACCAACATTTCTGATGAAAAGGCCCTGCTCAAACTGGATTTTAAGAATGCCTTCAACATGGTCAGAAGAGATGCAGTACTTTGTGCCGTACATCGCCATTTCCGGCCCCTCTACCCGTTCATACTATCGTGCTACAGTGGTGAGTCAAAACTGCTCTTTGGTGAACATGAAATCAGATCATGTGAAGGCGTTCAGCAAGGTGATCCTCTTGCTCCCCTTCTTTTCTGCTTAGTCTTAAAAGAAATCACCGAAAGCTTGTCCAGCGAGTTCAACATCTGGTTTTTGGATGATGGCACTATAGCTGGCACCGTAGACGACCTCTTGGCAGACATCAGGAAAATAAGGGAGCAAGAAGTAAGCCTGGGTCTTGTCCTGAACCCTTCCAAGTGTGAAGTAGTCTCCTCCAACCCAGACATCGTAGCTAGAATAAGGTCTGCCTTGCCTGGAGCCCATGTCATTAGGGCCGAGAACAGCACCCTCCTTGGAGCCCCCCTCGGGTCTAATGCCATTGAGGAGATCCTTGACAAGAAAATCGCAGACCTTAGGAGGATGGAAGACAGAATAGGTGACATCGATGCCCACGATGCTTTTTATCTCCTCACCAAATGCCTATCCCTTCCGAGGCTAACCTACTTTCTGAGGTGCGCCCCATCTTACGACAACCGAAAGCTTGAAGAGTATGACCTCTTACTGAAGACCATGCTGGAAAAAGTTGTTAATCTCTCCCTCAACGAGTGCCAGTGGAAACAAGCCACTCTTCCTGTTAGGCTCGGTGGCTTGGGTGTCCGCACCGCCACCCAAATTGCTGTCCCAGCCTTCCTGTCTTCCTCCTCAGCATCAGATGACCTGGTTAAGGAAATTCTACCTGACACCCTCAGTGATGTAGCGGGGATACAGGACCCCCACTACACGGAATGCGACACGAAATGGGGTGCCATGGCAGACCCAGCACTCAGACCAGCCATGCCGAAAGCCAAGAAACAATCCAGTTGGGACAGCCCCATTGCAGACAAAGAAGCCACAGCTTTGCTGGAGGCAGCAACAACCCCCAGTGATCGTGCACGCCTCACAGCTGTGCAGGCTCCCCATGCAGGGGACTTCCTTTTGGCAGTCCCTATGTCTGCGACAGGCACACGTCTTGATCCGCAGGAGCTCCGTATTGCAGTCGCTCTCCGTCTTGCTGCCCCTATCCACACTGTTCATAGGTGTATTTGCGGCGAGGCAGATGCTGACGAATATGGATTGCATGGCCTGCACTGTGGAAAATCTGGTGGTTGGCACACTAGACACGACGAAGTAAACGACATCATTAAAAGAAGCCTTGCCTCTGCCCAGTGTCCAGCGGAGAGAGAGCCCCGCAACCTTCTGAACCGTGACTCTGTTAGCTTTGCCGGCCGACCAGACGGAATCACACTGCGTCCGTGGAAGGGTGGCAGACAGTTGGCATGGGACTATACTTGCGTATCCACCCTGGCAGCCACATACATCAACCTCTCTGCCGGCACAGCAGGAGCCGCGGCGACACACAGAGAAAGAGACAAGTCAGCCAAGTATAGGCAATTAGATCATCGGTACAACTTCGTTCCAATAGGGTCTGAGACCCTAGGCCCATGGGGAGAGAGTGCAAGAAGGTTTCTAAAGGATCTTGGTTCCAAGCTCATTGACACCACAAGAGACCCTAGAGCGGCAAGTTTCTCTTTCAGCGCCTCAGTGTCGCGATCCAGAGGGGGAATGCTCGCTGCATCCTCGGTTCCTGCCCAACGTCGGAGGAGTTCGAGGAAATCTACAGCCTCTAGGAAGCGAACTATTTTTGTGTCCTCTTAATGCTCATTTTTTGTATACAATCAGATATGTAACTGTATAACCTTGCTTAATAAAGTGTACACCATAAAAAAGGGGGGTGGTAGGAGAAGCGAACACCCTCATGTATTCAGAGTTAAATGGCAAGTTTTTCCCTGAATGCTCTGTGTTCCCTTCTCTGAGGCTGTGGGTCCCTATAATTGCTATAATTGCACCAGAGGTGGTACCCCCCTATATATATATATATATATATATATATATATATATATATATATATATATAATATATATATATATATATATATATATATATATATATATATATATATTATATATATATATATATATATATATATATATATATATATATATATATAATATATATATATATATATATATATATATATATATATATATAATATATATATATATATATATATATATATATAATATATATATATGTATATATATAGGGGGTACCACCTCTGGTGCAATTATAGGGACCCACAGCCTCAGAGAAGGGAACACAGAGCATTCAGGGAAAAACTTGCCACCTGCCAAAGATTATTGGGGAATATAAACCTGGATATGCGTATGGAAATATCAAGACACATAAGCCTGGAAACCCACTTCGGCCAATCATCAGCCAGATACCCACATCCACGTACAGACTGGCGAAATGACTCAACGGCTTACTGACTCCTTATGTCCCTTGCGCCTTCAGCCTGATGTCCCCGAAGGAATTTGTTGACTTACTGCGGGTAACACGGGCCACAGGGATAAGAGCCTCGTTGGACGTAGAATCTATGTTTACCAACGTACCTGTCGATGAAACAATCGGGATGATAGTGGACCGAGTGTATCGTGATCTGGCCTGTACTCCTCTTGACATACCAGAAAATATCCTGAGGAAACTACTCCAAGCTTGTACTAAGGAGGCACCCTTCTTGAGCGCGGATGGGCACATGTATAAGCAAGTAGATGGGGTCGCCATGGGTTCTTCCCTAGGTGTCCTGTTTGCGAACTTCTACATGGGTACTATCGAGAAAAAAGTCTTAGTCGACTTGAACTTGAAACCGGCCATATACTGCAGGTATGTTGACGACATTTTTACACAGGTACCTGATGTCAGACATCTGCAGGAGCTGAAAGAGGCGTTTGAGCAAAATTCTGTGTTGCGTTTCACTTACGAGATGGAGAAGGATTGGAAGCTGCCCTTTCTAGATGTAACAGTCATGGAAAGAAGCGGTTGTTTCCACACTGCAGTCTACACTAAGGAAACAAACATAGGAATGTACCTAAATGCCAACAGTGACTGCCCAGACAGGTACAAGCGTAGAGTTGTTAACGCTTATGTTGACCGTGCTCTCAGCCACAGCTCAGAATGGAAGCAAGTCGAGGAAGAACTCTGTAGGGTAAGGCAGGTCCTAGTCAACAACGGCTTCTCCAATGGTTTCATTGAAGACATCATAAGAAGGAAAGTGAAACGCCATGCAACCTCTGAAGAGACAACTAATACAACACCTATACCCCCTATTAGACTATTTTACAGGAACTTCTTCTCCACAGCTCATAAAACGGAGGAAAGGGTACTGAAAGATATTGTTAATAGAAACGTTATCCCTACAGACAAAAATCAGAAGATACAACTAACGATTTACTATAAAACCAAGAAAATGCCCAGCCTACTCATGAGAAACTCTCCAGACACAAAGCAGAACGCTCTACAAGAGACCAACGTCATCTATGCCTTCAAATGCCCTCTTGGGGAATGTAAGCCTCAAAAAACTCAGTATATTGGCAAGACAACATCTCTTTCCAGGCGTTTAACGATGCATAAGCAACAGGGATCCATTAAGGAACATATAATCTCTTCCCACAACCAAACCATCACCAGAGAAATCTTAGTAAACAACACAGAAATCATCGATAGACACAGCGACAGCAGGCGGCTTGACATCTGCGAGGCACTACACATCAAGAAGTCAACACCAGCAATCAACAGCCAATTAATGCACAACTATATTCTACCCACTTCAAGACTCCGCTCCAATATAGAAGCATCAAGAAATGTGGGCCAATAGGCCCTCTGCAGTTACTTCCATCCTTCCCTTTAGCTTATACCCTGTTCTATACCCCGTTCTTACCCCGTTCTGGCTTGTGTTGAAAATTTGTTTTCACCTCTTCCTATACTACTGTAACATGTCACTTCACCCAAATGCAGGTATATAAATCGAAGATGTTTAAGCTCTATTCAGTTATAGTTGTGTGTGTGTGTAAACTAAAGTCTTAGAAAATGTAATAATTTTACGAAACACGCTCAAGCGTCGCGTCAGACTAGAATAAAATGAATTTTGGAGAATTGATTTTCATTTACCGTCACCAGTAAAAAGAAGCATAAGGAAAATCGAGAATTATTAATCTCACTTTTTCGGGTCATATTTAATAATATATATATATATATATATATATATATATATATATATATATATATATATATATATATATATATATATATATATATATATATATATATATATATATATATATATATATATATATATATATATATATATATATATGTGTGTGTGTGTGTGTTGTGGTAACATGAGAAACATAATTCGTACATTCCTTAGTACAGTACAAGCTATATAATAATCCTACTCTACTGGGTCAGCAGGAGGGAAAGAAAATTACAATTGGGTAGGTTGGCAATACTTAGTTCAGCTGTAGCCTAAGTTGTCGTACCCATACCTGAGGTTGGCTGAAAATTATAATATAAGAATACGCAGAATGGAATAGTGCTAATTTTTATGATTTTGTTTATATAAAAATATACAGTTTATATGGTAAACTATATACACAATTATGTTTGACCTTCTCCCCACACCGGTCTATGGTATTTTATAGTATTAATTAATGTGCTGGCACATGTACTCTTGATTCACTGGAAAGTGAACCCTTCTGAGGAAACATTTTCACGAATGGTTGAGCTGTTATTGTATATAGTGGCTTCCAATCGCACCCTTCTCCTGAGACGGCAGTTTATGTAATTGGCTGTGCGTTGGTAAACTCTGATTCATGCCCCAATATTCTTTCTCGTTGGCTGGCGAGGTTCTATGAGAGTGAACACAACAGTGGAATTGTTTTCCATGAAGGAATTAATTATACTTTTAAGGTGAATGAATGTCTTGGCTGGATTGCGAGTGGGGTGTGTATATAATTACCACCCAAGTAAATGATGGTTAAGTGATGTGGCCACTCCAAGGCTGTTGTTAGCACTGGATTGTTATTTTTTAAATTTATTTTTACATGCAAGCATGCAAGTATAGCAATAATACAATAAAATTAACATAAGAAACCAAATTGAGCAAAACAAACAAACCACCGGCCAGAAGGACCGACAGCACAATACAAAAACATCAATAAACAAATAGCGCAAACAGGCAACAATACCCAAATTACAATAACACATAAAACAAGATCATAATACACATAGAAAGCAGAAGAGAACAAGAAAATAAAAAAATAATAAAATCATAAAACAAAAAACATAAACATGGCACAATAACACACAAAAACATAACAAACAATAAAAAAACATGCACAACCACTCACGTAAGAGGGCAAACAGCATAGCCATAGGGGCACATAATACAACAGAATCAAAGAAACAGATAATCATGAAAGGTATAGCCTAATTACAATAAACAGGGACATTGAGAAACTAAACACGACATCGGCCTGAAGGCACACAATAAAATACCACAGACCATACAAGTCCTATACATACTCGATTACACAGCAAGCACACAAATCTTCAAGAGTGCGCATACTTATCGGCCACTCTGCCGCCGGGAACCGAACACAATACGCCTCCCAAAGCAACAGGATGTCGTCCGAAACAGGGTGACTAAGGGCCGTACGAGGATCGGGCATCAATTCGCCACACCCTCAACAAAAACCCGAGCCTGTGGAACCCAGACAGTCGAGGGGCACCACGGAACAGGTAGCACCCGGTCACGAATGTAAAAATCCAAAGGGTTGTTCTGCTTATCATGCGCCACGCCGGAGGCCAAGATGAGCGGAACGGGCTTCCCCCTACAGCGCGGGCAATGGGCAGCGCACTTGTAACCTTGACAGCCCCACAGGGCTCCGCAGCAACCACCGGACGTGACACCTGTAGGGGCCCCCCTCACCGAACATCCTTCTTCAGCAACAACACGAGGTCGCGTCCTGCACCAGCACCCACCTCACCTACTTCCGGAGGAGCTACCACCTCCCACTGTGGAGAACCGCCTGCATAAGAAACAGGTGAATTATAAACACAATCTTCGGCATCAGCAGGCACATGGACGTCAGCGACCACCACATCATCTCCCGAAGACCCATCGGCGTCGAAACCCTCCACATCAGCAGTAGAAGAACGCCGGACCGCTTGGGCACCGGCGCACATCCTCAGAGCCGGAGGCGGACCCAGAACCACGGGCATCACAAGCCGTGCGAACCAACGCCCGTCTCATGACGGCAGCAGCCCTCAACCGCAGGGGGTACCGGAGCACACACAACAGGAGGCCCCACAGCCACCCCAGCACCCAGCACAGCCGGGACCCGAGGCGAGTATGCAGGCGAGCATGCAGGGCCAGGTGCAGCAACTGAAGACGGGTGAGCAGACAGCGAGGAGGGAGCATCAGGAAGGCCCACGGAGCAGCAGGGACAGGAGCAGGAGTATCCACCGAGGGCATCGCAACATCCTGAGGAGGGTCGGCGACATTCGAGGAACGTCCACCACAGGGGGCGCATCAGGCGACACAGGGGGCTGAGCCGCGTCCGGAGAGGCGTCCAGAGCCACAGAAACCTCCTCCACAGGAAGCGGTGGAAATTCCTCCTCACTGAAGAGGTTCACAGGCGCAGAGGCCGGCGCAGAACATTCAGCAGCCTGATGGCCCAACAGGCCACAACGATAACATGTCCGAGGCTGGCGGGCGTAAAACACACGAACTGCGTACCCCATCAGACGCACAGAGGACGGAATACCTCCCGTAGCCTCATGCCCAGGTACGAATGTTCGTCCGGACACCCTTAAGTGGGCTCGAAGAGACCACATTCACTCCGCACATAACGACGGCGCCAAAACGCGCCGAAGTACCGCAGCCGAGCAGACCCTCCGAAACTTCAACGGAGCCCCATGGACGCTGACGTAGTGAGGGCACCACTTGATCCGATATGGAAACAGTGCCCGCACCATCCTGTAGAGGCAGTGTCCGCCCCTCGTATCGACGGAGAAATTCGCAATACGCCATTTCCTCAGTGAATTTTAGTATCACCCGACGGGCCGTCACCAGCTCGACACCGTATAATCCATCACAGGTACCTGCAGCTGCTCACACACCCGTGCAATCTCCGGGTACCCAGCCCGGCTGGAAAATTCCAGGCCCACAGACTGAGCCCGCAGTACTGGTGGGAGGGGGACCCCCCATCGAACTCAGTTCCGCCACGTCAGCACGCAGCCA
>WNGS01022362.1:13996-34465 GCA_020271785.1 Procambarus virginalis
GTTTTTCGGTCATATTTAATAAATATGTCTACAGGAAAGACTGCTACAAAAATATACTAATATTAAAACGCACGACCCAGCAGCAAGGATCAAGCCTTCACGATAAAATATCGCCAAGATCTGATTCGTAATCAGATATACAAGGCAGAAAATGAAATCAAAGACAACAAAACGCAACTACTTCATGCTACAAACGAATGGAGAAACAGCAACATCGACGAAAGTCTCCGTACCCGCATCGAACAACACCTCGACATCCTCACAGACCGACATCACCTCAGCACGGAAACAAGGATAATCAAGAAACTAACAACATTATATGGAGGACCTATGGCAATTCCACGACCAAGAGACGGCTTCCTGAACCTTGCAGGAATCAACCTCACTGAGGACCAAGTCACTCTCCTAAATCTGGGTATAAACTGTCACGTTATGTCCAGACCAAGTGAGTTGGCCCGGAAAGTGGAGTTGGAGATCCTGTTGGACGACATATTGACCTCGAAGCACAAAAGAAGGTCACCACCAAAGACACCTTACAAGCAGAACTTATTGCAGAAGGAGGAAAGAATCGAGGCAACTACAGAAGCACCATACTGACCCCGAGCTCAAAGCGGCAGCTAAGAGCCTTCGTGAGAACAAGGAGATAGTTGTCAGGAGAGGCGACAAGTCGCCAATATACGTCATCCTTAAAAAGACGAATATCTGGCGAAAATGAACCTCATACTCTCTGACCAAACTAAATTCCAAAGGGTAACGAAGGACACTACAGCCGAATTGAAAGCAAAGGTCAACAAATTGATTGAAACTGTGAATGCCAAGAAATCCGGACTCCACCTGCCAAAGATTATTGGGGAATATAAACCTGGATATGCGTATGGAAATGTCAAGACACATAAGCCTGGAAACCCACTTCGGCCAATCATCAGCCAGATACCCACACCCACGTACAGACTGGCGAAACGACTCAACGGCTTACTGACTCCTTATGTCCCTTGCGCCTTCAGCCTGAAGTCCCCGAGGAATTTGTTGACTTACTGCGGGGAACACGGGCCACAGGGATAAGAGCCTCGTTGGACGTAGAATCACTTTCCAACGTACCTGTGGATGAAACAATCGGGATGATAGTGGACGAGTGTATCGTGATCCGGCCTGTACTCCTCTTGACATACCAGAAAATATCCTGAGGAAACTACTCCAAGCTTGTACTAAAGAGGCACCCTTCTTGAGCCCGGATGGGCACATGTATAAGCAAGTAGATGGGTCGCCATGGGTTCTCCCCTAGGTGTCCTGTTTGCGAACTTCTACATGGGTACTATCGAGAAAAAAGTCTTAGTCGACTTGAACTTGAAACCGGCCATATACTGCAGGTATGTTGACGACATTTTTACACAGGTACCTGATGTCAGACATCTGCAGGAGCTGAAGGAGGCGTTTGAGCAGAATTCTGTGTTGCGTTTCACTTACGAGATGGAGAAGGATGGGAAGCTGCCCTTTCTAGATGTAACAGTCATGGAAAGGAGCGGAGGTTTCCACACTGCAGTCTACACTAAGGAAACAAACATAGGAATGTGCCTAAATGCCAACAGTGACTGCCCAGACAGGTACAAGAGGAGTGTTGTTAACGCTTATGTCGACCGTGCTCTCAGCCACAGCTCAGAATGGAAGCAAGTCGACGAAGAACTCTGTAGGGTAAGGCAGGTCCTAGTCAACAACGGCTTCTCCAATGGTTTCATTGAAGACATCATAAGAAGGAAAGTGAAACGCCATGCAACCTCTGAAGAGACAACTAATACAACACCTATACCCCCTATTAGACTATTTTACAGGAACTTCTTTTCCACAGCTCATAAAACGGAGGAAAGGGTCCTGAAAGATATTGTTAATAGAAATGTTATCCCTACAGACAAAAATCAGAAGATACAACTAACGATTTACTATAAAACCAAGAAAACGGCCAGCCTACTCATGAGAAACTCTCCAGACACGGAGCAGAACGCTCTAAAAGAGACAAACGTCGTCTATGCCTTCAAATGCCCTCTTGGGGACTGTAAGCCTCAAAAAACTCAGTATATAGGCAAGACAACACATCTCTTTCCAGGCGTTTAACGATGCATAAGCAACAAGGCTCCATTAAGGAACATATATTCTCTTCCCACAACCAAACCATCACCAGAGAAATCTTAGCAAGCAACACAGAAATCATTGATAGATACAGCGACAGCAGGCGGCTTGACATCTGCGAGGCACTACACATCAAGAAGTCAACACCAGCAATCAACAGCCAATTAATGCACAACTATATTCTACCCACTTCAAGACTCCGCTCCAATATAGAAACATCAAGAAATATGGACCAATAGGCCTTCTGCAGTTCTATCTTTACCCAACTTCTATCTATACCCATGTTTTGTACCCCTCTATTCTGTACCCCGTATTGTATATCATCACCTCACCCAAATGCAGGTATAAGAGCCAATGTTGTTTCAGTCATAAGTTCAGTCATAAGTGTGTGTGGATAAACTAAAGTCTTTGAAAATGTAATAAGTTTTACGAAACGCGCTCAAGTGTCGCGTCAGACTAGAAATATAATGAATTTTGGAGAATTGATTTTTTATTTACCGTCACCAGTAAAAAGAAACATAAGGAAAATCGAGAAAATTCGTGTTAGAATCATTAATCTAATTTTTTCGGTCATATTAAATAATATATGTCTACAGGAAACACTGCTACCAAAATATACTAATATATATGAATACTCACAATCTTTTCTGTCTGTCGCGGGGGCAAATGCCACATAGTCCTGGGGACCATTCAGGCTTGTTCGCACTAATATATATATATATATATATATATATATATATATATATATATATATATATATATATATATATATATATATATATATATATATATATATATATATATATGTGTGTGTGTGTGTGTGTGTGCCAATGACAGACCACAGAGGAAAAATGAAACAGGAATGTCCTTAAGTACTTTCGTATATTAATACATCTTCAGAAGGAGTCTATCAGTCTATCTATATTCACTCCTTCTGAAGATGTATTAATATACGAAAGTACTTAAGGACATTGCTGTTTCATTTTTCCTCCGTGGTCTGACATTGTCACATTTTTAATCACGTGTTTATTTTCATGATATACACACATATATATATTTATAAATATATATATGGTAAACATGAGAAACATAATTCGTACATTCCTTAGTACAGTACAAGCTATATAATAATCCTACTCTACTGGGTCAGCAGGAAAGGAAAGAAAATTACAATTGGGTAGGTTGAGCAATACTTAGTTCAGCTGTAGCCTAAGTTGTCCTACCCATACCTGAGGGTTCCCTGAAAATTATAATATACAAGAATACGCAGAATGGAATAGTGCTAATTTTTATGATTTTGTTTATATAAAAAATATACAGTTTATATGGTAAACTATATACACAAATTATGTTTGACCTTCACCCCACACCGGTCTATGGTATTTTATAGTATTAATTATTGTGTTGGCCACATGTACTCTTGATTCACTGGAAAGGTGAACCCCTTCTGAGGAAACATTTTCACGGAATGGTTGAGCTGTTAAATGTATATAGGTGGCTTCCAATCGCACCCTTCTCCTGAGACGGCAGTTTATGTAATTGGCTGTGCGTTGGTAAAACTCTGAATTCATGCCCCAAATATTCTTTCTCGTTGGCTGGCGAGGTTCTATGAGAGTGAACACAACAGTGGAATTGTTTTCCATGAAGGAATTAATTATACTTTTAAGGTGAATGAATGTCTTGGCTGGATTGCGAGTGGGGTGTGTATATAATTACCACCCAAGTAAATGATGGTTAAGTGATGTGGCCACTCCAAGGCTGTTGTTAGCACTGGATTGTTATTGAAGTTAGTAGATGTAGCTTCAGGTGACCTGAATATGTGTATTTATGTTTCAGGTATGTGAGTTAATACTGTGGGGAACTGACTGTGGTCCACTATTGCTACTTAATACATTAGGCCTTATAGCCTGGTAGCTGTAGAGACAGTTACTTAAGGTATTAATGGAGACTGGTCGAGTTAGGCTAGAAATTGTTGCAGTCTCCTTGCTGCCGTAATTTATAATTAAATTATGAGCAGCCTAATTTCTGGCTACTCTTGATGATATCTTAAATTTAATGCTCTGATTCTTTCTTGGATAGTCTGCTTTGACTAACTGATTCCAAAGACCATAAAAGTTATGTGGGAATTTCTCAGCAGGTGTTTAAGTTATATTAAGATTTGTTATTATTAAATGGACTGTAAAAGTGGACTATATGATTGATTATGTTTCTGCTGTTACCACTTGCACAACTTTTAGGAGGTTGATTTAATATTGCTAATTTCACCTTATAATATTATATAATCATGAAGTTAGTAAACTAGGTAAATAATATTTATAAAAGGTTTCGTAGACTAACTACAATTATTAAAGATTAAGACTTGAGGGCCTAGCTGCCAAGTAAGTTTGCGTATGTAACGTCAGAGGAACATCAAGGAAGTCAGTCGAAATTCTTGCTTCCTGGTTGGGTGTTGAGCCCACAGGTTAATCATAAGTGGAGGTGGCTGACTTCCAGCTGCTTCTCTCCACTCTGCAAACAACGTACAATATAATTCCTGCAATGCTAAGATTTCCTCAGTTAATCTCAAATGAATGGAGTAACTGCCTAATAGACCTAAACTTACGCTGGATGTTTTAGTTGCCCTACGGTGTATCAGCCAGTTAATTCTAAAAAGAAAAATATGACCATAAATCCTAATAGAAATAATAACTACCGACCGGTTGCAATTTCCCTCCCAGCAATGTCTGGGAGTCGTGAGACGACGGATGACCCATGTATTGAACAATGTTTATCAGCTTGCTTCACCGGGGATCAGTTCAGGATCTTGATGATGCAAGACTCAGTGTGCAAGTGTGCTCCTCCTCCTCCTCCTCCCTCCCTCCCTCATTGTGAACGCCCGGGGAGTTAGTCACGCTATTTAATTTATCTCGTTCGCTAAAGAGACGATATTGGCGTCATTTTACGCCCTAATATTTTACATCAAATACCAGAGAACACTGTCCCATTGTTGAGAACACTGAATCAAAAGGTTTTCCGACGATTAAAAACATTTTTAAGAAATGCTGAATACGTGTCGTGATTATTATTTTACTTGTGAATCTACGCATCACGGACGGGGAAATTCACCTTTGGATGGAGGTACACTTTAATTCTTGTAAAATTTAATTCATTTCCCAATCTAAATAACATATGTATATAAAGGCAAATTGTAAGCTGGTTTTAATAGAAATTATAGAAAGAAATTTTCCCGGAGTGAGCTGTGGTGGGTGACCCATCACCCCACCATTGACACTATGAAACTTTTGGCACTTCCACACTAAAATATAATACTGTCAGTTAATTTAATTTCCTAGCACAATCTTAATGTGATAGAGGTTAGTAATTTTGGGTCGGAAATTTCCGACAACAGGGTTGTTGATTTGTGGAACCAATAACCGCGTAAGGTGGTGGAGGTGGGGTCCCTTGATTGTTTCAAGCATGGGTTGGACATGTATATGAGTGGGATTGGGTGGTTTTAAACAGAAGCTGCCTCGAATGGGCCAATAGGCCTTCTGCAGTTACCTTTATTCTTGTGTTCTTATGTTCTTATGCATACAATAGATGATTCTGCAGTTGACTGAAGATCGAACTCAGAAATTTTCGCACATGGGGGACATGCATGACCACGTGGAGTAAAGGTGTATGCACCCTCATGGAGTGTGCTTGGGTGGAGGCGAGTAGGGTCTCATTCACATGGGTGAGATTGGCTCATAATCAACGTGAAACATGCGGAGTACATTTGTGACACAGGGTGACGAACATGTGTGACCACACCGGGTAACGCACACGTTGTTGGTGACACAAAAGGTGGTGACCATGCGTTAAGGTACACGGGCTGACGACGCGGTGGCGGCAAAATCATTATGTCCACAAAGGAAGCTGTAATTCACCTAATTCTTTCAGAAGGAATCACAAATCACTGGCAAACCTTTGCTTATTCCCTTCTAGTCAGTAATCGTAGCAATATGTTGACGGATTGATATGTATGCTGACAATGATCACTTATCTTAACACTGCAGCCGGTTGCTATCTGCAAAGATCAAATGCTGGTACTGTATCTCTCTATCTCTCGTTTCACTCGTAATATCCTTAAATTCCTATCGTCACGAACCCGGATTCTGGAAATGGACCCACATTAATGGAATGGGGATAACGAGATGAATTTAGTGTCGCGTTAGACGGTGTTATCTTAGTTGTGGCCACGACTAAAGTTTTCACGTCTTAGCAAGTACTCGACGCTTGTCAGCATGCCTGTGAGGATTCCCGGGTGGCCTTGCTTCCCTCTTCTCACTGTCCCCTCAGTTCTTTCAAAGAGAACAATGGCATTACAGGAAGCGGTGCGGCCACGAATAAAAGGTCTTCCTTTGGTCCCGTGGTACCTTGTGATGTCACTACATTACTAGTGGAGGCCAGATGTTTACACAGGTGGCCAGGGTCGTCGGTCCTGGCGACCATAAACTCCTGCCAGTACCACGCCAATCTATAACTGAATTTTCCAAACTTAGAGTTAACTAAATGTAAAACCAATACAATGGGTGTAACGTCCTTATCAATAATGCCATACGGGCCAGTGTGGTCTTACCAAACAGCTGGTGTCATCCACTGTCTAATGACACCCAAAAACACAAGTCTAGCTGTCCTACTAACGAAAGTAGCTCTGGAGCACACAAATGCACTCATGAGAAGAAGTCAAATGGCGGTGTGCACTCTCTCTAACACACATTTGTAATCTGGGTGGTATTCTATTCTCTCACATAGCTTCACACACAAGAATTGAATTTACTGGAAGAAAAATGTATTCAAATGACATCAGCTGCATGACACATCTACAACACACTGGGATATGGTTACCGACAAAGTATTCTCTTCTCTTCTCTTCCCTCTCTGATTGAAGAACTATTTGACAGTTCTCCCGTTGTTACAACATGTTGACAGGGCTTCTCTTCCTGTCTATCCCTCAATCTCAGCGCTGGTTGCTCTACGGACAGAGTTACCAGGGTGAAGGTCTCTTCTTCTACTGCTTGACCTCTCACCTGACTGAGCATAGGGTCTCTTCTCTGCTCTTCCTGAAATTCTAAACTGTCACTCCCGTTGGCAGAGTCCAGCTCCAATGATTTAAATGAGTGAGCCTGCCGTTCGCTCATGTCTCGCGTCGTTATAGTTATCACAGTCGCTCAAGTAACACTTGGAGTGAACATGTTGACACCTCGTCGGTGGTTTCTTTTCATCTCATGAACCTGTTTCTTTCGCGCAGTGGAGGCAGCCTTATCTCGCTCAGCTGACTGGCGCGGAATGCCACTATCAGCTGGCTTGGACCTCTTCCACATTCCTGATGTACTACCCGTTTAACATTTTTAAAGGGTGGACCCCTCTGATCCAACACTCCTGGAGTATTACCAAGTAATAAACCTTTTACGGTTTGTTCACATTGCACGGCACGTATCTTACCTCTGATATAAGGTGTATCCACATTCAGTGTGAGGGGATGTAGAATCCCCTCAGCTAGTTTTCCTAAGTTTCTAGAATAGGCTAGTCGCTCTAGGGACTCTAGAAACTGAAGCTTTCAAACTATCATATACTTGTGGGGTGTTGAATGAAAGCTTATGTTAAGGACTGTCGGTTAAGACTAACTAGGGATCTGTGATTGCTCTGTAGAGAGAATTACAGAAATTTTCCTGTTTCTGTGAAATAGGATGTGATTTGAGAGTGAGTGGTGTGAGGAGGTACTTGACTCAGACCATTACAGGTGGGGGGACAGTGGGGTGAACGTTGCCTCCCCCCCCCCATGTGAGACACGGCGCCATTGTCTATAGGCCTACCCCTCCTTGTGACGTCACGTCACGCCACAGGGCGAGGGGCGCCGGTGATTGGTCTAGGCACTCTGTTCTTAGTTGAGTTTTGGGCGCGAACAACTGTTATTGGAAGCGGCATGTGGAAACAGTGCCGGCTTCCTGCTGATTGGTCAAGACAAGGTAAGGGGGGAGATATGGGGATTCGAGTTTTCCTAGCCCGCGAAAGCGTCAGTTTCAATCGGGCAGCAAGAGGAGTAAGAAGTGACCTGGTGGAGGTGGCGGGCCTGCCACCTCCACCACCGTTAATCGCTTCTGTCGTCCAAATTAATCCTAGAGCATGGCACTCCTGCCATCAGGGTTGTGCCAAAGCCCAAATTCGCGTGAAATTGGGGCTGATGAATACGGGACAGTGAACAGCCTCAGAGACAGTGATCACCCATGGGGCAGCTGGCAGAGCCTCATGGTGTAACAGGCGGTTCAAATATCCTGTATGTTCATGGACAATTGGGTGGAATAATGGGCAGGGCCTCCTAATGTAATTAAGGTGATATTACAAGCCCCTGTTGGACTTTGAATTCCACCCGACGGCGTCCATGTGGTGGTGACGCCGGCCATTGTCACCCTTGTCACCCCCAGTGTAAGAGCGAGTCATGCTCTGGTATGATGGGGTTGTTAGTGATTCTCCATCCATGTGTGTATGAACGGGGGCCACCCCAGGCCGCCCACGCGCGCCACCCGGCCACCCCCAGGCCGCCCGGCCACCGCCACCCCATGCGCCAGCTCAGCTTGGGTGGGGTGCTGTGACGTCACGCGCCACCCGTGGCTACACCCTCTAGGGCCACGCGGTGGCCACATGCCTTGGCCACCCCCTTTGGCCACACTTGGTCACTTTCCCAGGACAGCCTAGGGCCACATCTTGTCGACGCACGAGGAGCAAGCTAAGTGTTGACAGCCAGGAGGTAGTGACCTGGGAAATGAGTAAAATGTGAGGAAAAACGTGAGTACAATAGTCAATGTGTATCAGTGTCTCAGTATTAGTGGAAATTTCGGTAAAAGCTGTGTTGTCCCATAGCCCGGCCAGGCTAGGGAAGCAGCTGAGAGACAGCTGTCTGTAGCACACCCAGGTGACTGAGAGGTAGTACCTGGAGGGATATTGTACACAGTACCACACCAGTAGATATATATATGTAGATATATGATTGTGTGTAGTCTGAATTGAGTATGGGACCAGTCAGTGTAGAGAATTACCATATAAATGATCCAGTCTGTCGATTCTGTATAATCGTTCAGCCTTGATTAATGCCATAGAGTACCGCATATAAATTATAATCATTAGAGGTAGGCAGGCCAGTGGTGCAGGGAGGTCAGTGGATACCCTGAGGTCTGTGTGGTTAGTGTTACATTTACCTGGTGATATAATTTTCATTGATTATGTGGAGGCCATTTCCATGTGTTCAATTGCATGTTGTATGTACTGTGTAGTGTGGTGAGTCAGTAGATGTGATTGCTGACTGATTGCCTAATGATGTCATTAGCATGTGGGGCATGCTGACGGCATCATTATGTTGCAGGTTTGTGCAGTGTTGTTATCAGGTATACGATATTACTGTCCTAGGAACTGTGTTGAGGATTTAAGGGGACCCTTTGAGTATTCAGGGAAATTCTCAGTACTTAATGAGAGCGAGCAATTAGTTAATTTGCCTAATTATGGAGAATTAGCGCCAGCTGTCCGCATAGCGACGGTGTTTTATATTAACGTAAATTGTCTTGCTGAAGTAGACGGGATCGATCAGTCTTTTGCAACGTTGCAAGATTAGAGGGGCAGTAATATTGGTATACTTTGGTTGTTGCAAAACCGTGTGTCATTACTGTGTGGGTATAGTAATTAACGAGTTGCAGTAGCCGCAACCGTATGTGGGCGGTGCATTTATGTTGTTATGCATGCCATTGTAAGTGTGACCTATGTAACATTAGGGTTACTTTGTTTCTTTAAGTTGTGTTGAGGACTTGAGGATTCAGTGAGTTAATTAAAGGGGTAATTAACTGGATAAGGGGTGCACATTTATTGTTGAATGAGTGAGAGCTGTTATGGAGAACAGTGTTGAACTTGAGCTTGTTGAAATACGTTTCCGGTGCAATTAATTGTCCGTGTGACAACTAATTGACCACTCTAGCTAATTATGTAATTAGCATTCTCATCATGAATTCACGTAGTGGGAGAGGATCTGTCAGAGTCTGTCAGTAATAGTGTTAACGTCATTTGCTCGAGACTAATTACCTTTCGGAGGTATAGCAATTAGTGGCTCATGATAATTAGTGGAGTAATTAACGTCTGGAGTCTGGAGGACTCAGATGACTCGGTAAAGCGAGGTCATGGAGTTAGCATAATTCGTTATATTAATCATATTCTGTCTGGTGACAGTGGATTAAGATGCACTCATTGTTAATTAGTAATTAACTCTTCTTCCGTGAATTCACAGTGTTTGATGAGACCTGCTTAGGCAGTGCGGAGTGAGACGTATTTATGTATGATTAATTATCGGTCCTGGTGACAATTAATTGCTCGAGGTTAATTAGGGGTAATTAACACTCATATTAAAGCAATTAATGACACAGACCGTTGAGAAGCTACCCACTTGGGGTAGGCTTAGTTAACGTAACTCAATTGGGATGTAATTAGTGGTCCGTTTGACCTTAATTAAGAATTACTCACTGAATACTTGCAGGAAGTCAAGTGTGATGTAATGTAAGAGTTTGAGTTATTGTAACTAGATGACTTGTGTTGAGAGACAAGATGACTTGTGTTGATGATTAACGTAGAGTACCATCATGTTGTTGTCTAGTGTGAGACAATTGTTTGTGATTAGAGTAGTACTTTATTGCTGACTGCTGTGATCAGTCAATTAACGTAATCACATAATCAATGTTGTAATTGATTAAGGCAATTTCTTTTGGTTATCGTCCGGTGACGAGAGTAGAGTAAAACTTAGGGATGAGTGGAGCTGTGTCCCAGAATCCCGACTTGCCTGACTTTGTTCACTTTAAGTTGTGATAGGGGGAGTCACTGTTAGACTACCCACCTAGTTACGGGGGTCGCTCCTGTAGGCGGGAGGACCTTAAGCTTGTGATTAAAGTAGCTGTCACCGTGAAGCCATGACACTATTGATTGCTTGCTTGTGTCATCAGTGGATATCCTTCATTTGTTCAGTTAGTTCATGTTGTCAGCCCGAAGTGTCAGCAAGATGGAGCCTGCTGTCACTTCTCGAGAGGCTGTTGAATGGCTGTGTTGCAAATGCCACTGGATGGACATTAACGTAATAAATCAATCGCTGTGGTGTAACTTAGTCTGTGATATTTTTTTTTATTTGCAATATTGCGTCGTCAGTGGGCACACCTGTGCTCAGGTTAGTTCAGTATGCAGCCACACAGCAAGGGTTGCTAGTTAGCTGTTTGTTATAGTGCCACTGGATGGACATTAACGTAATTGTAAACTCGATAATGTAGTAGTTTAGTCTCTTGTTATTAATAAATTGTTTATTTTATAGAAAACGGTCTTTGATGTCAACCTTCAACCATTCTTTTCCACACCCATGTTCTGATTTTACGATTGATGTTGTTGTGATCTTTTGATATGACGGCTGTGCTCTTGGGAATTCGAATTCCAATTCATGTGCCACATCAAATATAAAATTTGATTGTGGGAACCCGTCGGTTACCCTTTATTAGTTTTAACGTCCTGTTTAACTAGGAGGAACCAGCGGCCTATTGTGGACAGGTTTTCACCCCTAGTGGTGGAAGCCTGGCGGTTTGCTACCGCTTCTCTTTTTTCTATTGGACACATGCTTAACTGCCAAGAACAACCTTTAAACTTGTAGTCAAACCTCCTAAGGGAGGTAGGCGTAGAAAAAAAATCTCACATTCAGGTATACCTCTACCATGTCCCTACTGCTACCATCTGGGTACCTTACACAGATGATTCTACCTCTCTGTGACAGTCAGGCTTAACCAGGCATTCTCTGACCATATTGGTAGTAGCTCCTTGATCTCTGACGATTTTCGTCCACTTACCATTTACTCATCCATGCGCTGTTTCCAACGTATGTTGTTAGGGATCTCTTCCCCTTATTACTGAGCTGATTCCTGCAATTTGGGCATTCATTTTCTTGCCTCTTTCAGCAGCACGCTTCCTGCACTCTGCTGCTCTGTGACCTGGTAAATTGCAATTATAACAACTGGGATCCATGACCTCTGGGATGCTGAGAGTTTCCCCTTTGTCAGGCTTTCCTTGGGCTTTACTCATCCGCTAGAGGTGGGAGCGAAACATTTGACTGGTGTGAAAAAGTTCCCTCATTGATCTATGGGCCTCAGCCCATAAATTAGCATGTTCTGCCGTAGTTCCACTGGAGACTATGACGCTCTTTTTCAACTTCACCCTGAGAGCTAGTACGCATGCGACCAGGAACTGTTCTCTGACCATTATATTAACTTAAAGAACGGTTCCTCCTTTGAGACGATCTTCATTAGCTCAGAGTACCTTCTGAGACTGAACCCTAGTCTCTGCAACATCAGCATGTACATCTCTCCAGGACGTAACCTTATACAATGGAATGTATCCATCATCCCGTCGGCTGAACTGCCAAAGCCCTTCATTAAGGCGATCTCGAGGGAGTCTAAGTCACCATGCTGTTGGGGTACCAACCCATGGTAAATCTATAATGCATCGCCCTTCAACAACATAGCCAATGCATCTGCCCAGAATGGTTTCATCCATTCTGCATCAGAAGCCATTCGTCAAAATGTATGCATGCATCGAATTGACCTTTTCGTTGAACGATTCCATGTGGGCATCTTTATCTTTATCCCTTGCACTGCATGGTGAGGTGCAATAGGGCGGGTTTGAACTTCCTGCGCTGCTTGGGATTGCAAAGGAGCAATCCGCATTTTACTCAGCCTACTATGCTGAGCGCTCGACATATCGGCTACATAATTAGCCTTCTGTCACCTTGGAGATCCATACCCAGCAAACACAATATGTTTTCTGACGTTTTTATTTGTTCTCAGAAAGGTAACACTGTAACTATTTATATAAAGACATCTTTTTATCGTATAAAATACGTTAATTTTAGGCAATCATATGTGTGTGTGCGTGTGTGTGTGTGTGTGTATTCAGCTAGTTGTATTCACCTTGTTGTGCTTGTGGGGGTTGAGCTCTGCCCTTTCGGCCCGCCTTTCAACTGTCAATCAACTGTTTCTACTACTACTATTTTTTTTTCTCACGCCCCCCCCACACACACACACACCAGGCAGCAAGCCGTGATAGCTGACTAACTCCCAGGTACCTATTTCCTGCTAGGTAACAGGGAGCATAGGGGTGAAAGAAACTCTGCTCATCGTTTCTCGCCGGCGCCCGGTATACCTGGTTGATACCTGGTTGATGGGGTTCTGGGAGTTCTTCTACTCCCCAAGCCCGGCCCGAGGCCAGGCTTGACTTGTGAGAGTTTGGTCCACTAGGCTGTTGCTTGGAGCGGCCCGCAGGCCCACATACCCACCACAGCCCGGTTGGTCCGGCACTCCTTGGAGGAATAAATCTAGTTTCCTCTTGAAGATGTCCACGGTTGTTCCGGCAATATTTCTTATGCTTGCTGGGAGGAAGTTGAACAACCGCGGACCGCTGATGTTTATACAGTGTTCTCTGATTGTGCCTATGGCACCTCTGCTCTTCACTGGTTCTATTCTGCATTTTCTTCCATATCGTTCACTCCAGTACGTCGTTATTTTACTGTGCAGATTTGGTACTTGGCCCTCAAGTATCTTCCAGGTGTATATTATTTGATATCTCTCTCGTCTTCTTTCTAGTGAGTACATTTGGAGAGCTTTGAGACGATCCCAATAATTTAGGTGCTTTACCTCGTCTGTGCGTGCCGTATATGTTCTCTGTATTCCCTCTATTTCTGCAATCTCTCCTGCTCTGAAGGGGGAAGTTAGTACTGAGCAGTACTCAAGACAGGACAACACAAGTGACTTGAAGAGTACAACCATTGTGATGGGATCCCTGGATTTGAAAGTTCTCGTAATCCATCCTATCATTTTTCTGGCTGTCGCAATATTTGCTTGGTTATGCTCCTTAAACGTTAGGTCGTCAGACATTATTATTCCCAAATCCTTTACATGCTGTTTTCCTACTATGGGTATATTTGATTGTGTTTTGTACTCTGTATTATGTTTAAGGTCCTCATTTTTACCGTACCTGAGTACCTGGAATTTATCACTGTTAAACATCATGTTATTTTCTGATGCCCAGTCGAAAACTTTATTAATATCAGCTTGAAGTTTTTCAATGTCTTCAGCCGAGGTAATTTTCATACTGATTTTTGTGTCATTGCAAAGGATGATACGAAGCTGTGACTTGTATTTTTGTCTATATCTGATATGAGAATAAGGAAAAGCAGCGGTGCAAGGACTGTACCCTGAGGTACAGAGCTTTTAACTGCACTTGGACTAGATTTTATTTGGTTGACCGTTACTCGCTGAGTCCTGTTTGACAGAAAACTGAGTATCCAGCGTCCTACTTTACCGGTTATTCCCATTGACTTCATTTTGTGTGCTATCACGCCATGGTCACATTTATCGAAAGCCTTTGCGAAGTCCGTGTATATCACATCAGCATTCTGTTTTTCTTCTAATGCCTCAGTGACTTTGTCGTAGTGCTCAAGTAGCTGTGAGAGGCACGATCTTCCCGCTCGAAATCCATGTTGGCCTGGGTTGTGAAGGTCATTGGTCTCCATGAAATTGGTGACTTGACTCCTAATCACTCTCTCAAATACTTTTATGATGTGCGATGTTAGTGCAACTGGTCTATAATTCTTTGCCAATGCTTTGCTCACTCCCTTGTGTAGAGGGGCTATGTCTGCTACATTAAGTGCATCTGGTATCTCCCCCGTGTCCAAGCTCTTCCTCCACACTATCACACCACATCACAATACCACACTTCCCGGGACCACACCTGTGGTCCCGGGTATCGAACCGGGACCACAGGATCAGTCAAGCGTGCTGTCCACTCGGCCGGCCGGCTCCCGTGTGTACTCACCTAATTGCACTCACCTAATTGTACTTGCGGGGGTTGAGCTTTGGCTCTTTGGTCCCACCTCTCTCTTCTGTCTTCCAGTGTCGTAAGTTGCATTTCCCGCAGCCTTTCCTCATAACTCATGCCTCTTAGTTCTGGGACTAGTCTAGTAGCATACCTTTGGAGTTTTTCCAGCTTCGTCTTGTGCTTGACAAGGTACGGGCTCCATGCTGGGGCCGCATACTCCAGGATTGGTCTTACATATGTGGTGTACAAGATTCTGAATGATTCCTTACACAGGTTCCTGAACGCCGTTCTGATGTTAGCCAGCCTCGCATATACCGCAGACGTTATTCTCTTTATGTGGGCTTCAGGAGACAGGTTGGTGTGATATCAACTCCTAGATCTTTCTCTCTGTCTGTTTCATTAAGTACTTCATCTCCTCTTCTGTATTCTGTGTGTGTGTGTGTGTGTGTGTGTGTGTGTGTGTGTGTGTGTGTGTGTGTGTGTGTGTGTGTGTGTGTGTGTGTGTGTGTGTGTGTGTGTGTACTCACCTATTTTCACTCCCCTATTTGTGCTTGCGGGGGTTGAGCTCTAGCTCATTGGTCCTGCCTCTCAACCGTCAATCAACTGGTGTACAGATTCCTGAGCCTACTGGGCTCTATCATATTTACGCTTCAAACTGTGTATGGAGTCAGCCTCCACCACATCACTACCTGGTGCATTCCACCTGTTAACTACTCCGACACTGAAAAAGTTCTTTCTTACGTCCCTGTGGCTCATTTGGGTACTCAGTTTCCACCTATAACCCCTTGTTCGCGTACCACCCGTGTTAAATAGTTTATCATTATCTACTCTGTCAATTCCTCTGTAAATTTTGGAAAGCATCTCACTAGCATAACAAATGTTATGCCAGTGACATGCTCTAGACTCAGGAATCTAGTGAGATTTAGGAATCTCAGGAATCAGGTAAGATGAGTAAGCTCAGAAATCTGTATACCTATTAAAATCTAAATTTTTTCAGTTGAACTGTTAGAACACATACGTAATATAACCAGCGAGTCTAAATGGATGAAAAAAAACAGCCACTCATATTAAAATGATGGGACTGCACAATGTATATACAGATGAAAGAGTACAGCACTTGCTTCCACCCTGGCAGATAGTACCTTTTGACATCCTGATGCCTGCATACTCCACCAAGAAACTAATCACAAGCAACCCTCATGCTCTGGTTGCTGTTAAATTAAGCACCATAGAACACATTTACAATATACAAACTAAAAACATCATCGCTCAGACCATATACACTAACGGATCACTCAATACAGCTACAGGGAGGGCAGGAAGTGCTGTTATTGCTCATTAGCCCGACGGGAGCATAATTCAAAGGAATATGAGAATTAGTAACTTGGTATCCACTGTGCAAGCTGAGTTGGTAGCAATACTGGTAGCACTCGAAAATATTGACAACACTGAAGTAGACAGCTTAATTATTTCCGACTCCCTTTCCTCATTACTAGCAATAAATAGTTTGCAGTCAAGTAATAACGTGTTTGTCTCAGATGCTAGACAGGGGGGGTAAATATATAAATGTTGTGGATTCCTTCTCACATTGGCCTGAAGGAACACGATAAAGTTGACGCCCTTGCTAAGGTTGCAGTAAATAAAACTAGTATTGAACAGAATCTTGAGTTATCAAATAGGTCCCTTGAAAATGACGTTAGGCGAGAATTGCTGGATTAATTTGAAGAAAGTAGAACAGTGCAAACTGAAACTAGCAGGTCCAGTGTTTATCACAATGCAAAGTGTGAAGTAAAACACGTGTATGGGGCAAATAACAAAGTAAGCAGACTAACAGACGTTGTCATAGATCGAATAAGACTTTGCTACAAATATTTCTGGCAGTTCGGCTTGTATAGGGATCTAGATTAAATAAAGTGTAAAGTGTGTGGACAAAGATAGGGACACACACTTGAACACTATATCTTGGATTGTAGTAAAATTGAGTCATTTACAGATAAATTTAAACTCACGTTGTATGATATGGCACCATATCTTATTATTAAGGAAAAAATACCTGAAATCCTGGCACTGTATCCATATTTCGCTCCCAATAGATAAACGAGATATGAGATTAAGAAACAAGTAATGTATTGTGAAGACTAATAATAAACAACAGCTTCCCTATGGCTCTGTAAAATCTCCATTGCTCAAACAATTATGTATTAGCGATAAGACCTACCATTAATATATGACTTTTTGTATATATATAGCTCTTGAAATAGAACATTCTCTGTAACTAGATGACATTGTAATTATTTGGTGTGAAGGATAGATGAAATTGTTTATGTAATAATCTAAGATGAGGTCTGATGAAGACATTTTGTGCCCACTGTAAAGCTTTTTGCGCTACCGCTCACAGGATGAGTATGGGGTGCACAATAACCTAGCATCCTCCGGCGGCAAAAAAAAAATCAATGTTGATTGAAAGTTAAGAGGCGGGAACAAAGAGCTGGAGCTCAACCTTGCAAGTACAATTAGCTGAGTACAGTTAGGTAAGTAACAATAAAAGTGTCACACACAACCCATACCACTTACAATCGTGTCGCACACAAACAATACCACCAACAACCACTTCACAAACAACCCATACCACCAACCTCCATATTACGTACAACCCATTCCACTGAGAACCCGTATCACAAAAATCATTCCACATGTGAGAGCTGGAAGAGCCGCTCAGGTGCTTCATTAGATTACTTTATCTCAAGTACAGCTTCAAGCTTCGTCATCAAATCAATTTTGTTTGACGTCTTCTTTACGCCAATAATAATCCTTAGTAGCTACTAGAGCACCCAGTGTTCTCTTGGTTAGACTCTACTACTAGGGAGTGGTCCAACCACTATCAAAGAAGTCCAAGGTTATTGTAGTTAGACTTCTTTGTTTGTGGTCCTTCACTTGTTGTTTACCCGAATTGGACCCTGAGCAGCCGTGGAGTGCGGACGTGTCCCTCCGTGCCTGCTGGGGTTATTAGCTGTTTGGTCGCCAGGTGGCGGGGCGTCGCTGCCCCCCCCCCCCAGTGTTGTTGCCTGGCTGGCTGAGTGCGGACGTGGCAGGTGTTGGGCTTACCATGGGTGGTCCCCTTCCATCGATTAAGCGCGTGAACTCCGTGGGCCTGGAGTTCTCTGGGCGTGCTGGATATCCGGAAGTAGCAGTGGTTCTGTGCGACTTGCTTCATGTCCCTGTGCTGGACGTCGACGGGATTGAGCTTGTGACTGCCCATCGTGTTGTCATCAAGCTGGTGACGGAGGAGGTGTACCGTGATTTCCTCGGTCGTTACGAGGGACGCTCGTTGTCGTTGCCGGGGGGTGCCGGCTCAGTCTCCATATCAGACCGGAGTGGTGCGCTGACCTATGTCAGTGTGCATGGGGCGCCCCTGGAGTTTCCCGAGGATCTTCTGCGGCGTTACTTCCAGCGGTTTGGGCCAGTCATCAGTGTGAGGGTCAACACGATATCCTCTGGGAGGTATGCCGGGAGGCGGACAAACATTCGCACCTTGGGGATGCGCCTGCGGTCGGATATTCCATCTTCGGTCCGGCTTCTGGGGTACTACATCCGGGTGTACTATGCCCGACAGCCTCGGACCTGTTTCCGGTGTGGCTTGATGGGGCATCAGGCTGCCGGGTGCGAGGCGGCTCCGGTTGCCCCTGTCAACCTCTTTAGGGAAGAAGATTTCCCTCCGCTTCCCCTGGACGAGGACTCCGGGGATGCGGAGACCGACCAGCTCGTTGTTGCGGCTCCCCCGGCGTCCCCTGACGTTCCCCGGATGTCGCCGGCCATCCTCAGGCTGTTGATGCTATCGGTGGATCCTCCTGCTCCTGTCCCTGCTGCTCCAGTGGGCCTGTATGCTGCGCCCTCCTCACCGCCTGTTCACCTGTCTTCAGATGCTGCGCCTGGCCCTGCCTCATCGCCTCGGATCACGGCTGTGCTGGGTGCTGAAGTGGCTGTGGGGTCCCCGGTTGTGTGTGGTCCGGTTCCCCCTGCGGTTGAGGCTGCTGCAGTCATGAGACGGGCGTTGGTCCGCGCGGCTTGTGATGCCCGTGGTTCTGGGTCCGCCTCCGGCTCTGAGGATGTGCGCCCGGTGCCCAAGCGGTCCAGGCGTTCTTCTACTGCATGGGCTGATGTGGAGGGTTTCGACGCCGATGGGTTTTCGGGAGTTGAGGTGGTGGACGCTGACGTCCATGTACCTGCTGATGCCAAGGATTGTGTGTATGATTCACCTCCTGTGTCTTCTGTCGGCGGTTCCCCGCAGTGGGGGGTGGTTGCTCCTCCGGATGTTGGTGAGGGAGGTGCTGGTGCAGGCCGGGACCTAGTGTTGGTACTAAAGAAGGATGTTCGGCGAGGGGAGCCCCTGCAGGTGTCCCGTCCGGTGGTTGCTGCGGAGCCCTGTGGGCTGCCGAGGTTACAAGTGCGCTGCCCGTTGCCCGCGCCTGTAAGAGGAAGCCCGTCCCGTTCATCTTGGCCAACGGCGTGGCGTATGATTCGAAGACCAACCCTATAAATATTCGCTTTCATGACCGAGTGCTGCCTGTTCCGTGGTGCCCTCGACTGTCTGGGTTCCAGGGGATCAGGTATTTGTTGAGGGTGTGCCGATTTCGATGCCCGATCCTCGGACGACCCTTAGTCCCCCTATTTTGGACGAATTCCTGGTGCTGTGGGATGCGTATTGTATTCTTTTCCCGGCAGCGGAGTGGCCGGAAAAGTATGCGCAGTCTTGATAGTCCGTGTGCTTGCTGTGTGTATCGAGTGTGTCTTGGACTTTGGTCTGTTATGTGATGTTTATTGTGTGCCCTTCAGGCCGATGTCGTCTTTGTTTTCTAAATGTCCCTGTTTCTTGTAATTTAGGCTATACCTTTTCATGAATTATGTTTCTTTGATTTGTTGTATTATGTGCCCTTCTGGCTATGCTGTTTGCTCTCTTACGTGAGGGGTTTTTGTGCGGAAATTTTTGGTTTATTTTTTTCTGTTTCTGGTTTGAAATGTTATTGTGCCATGTACATTGTGCCATGTTATTATTTTATTATTGTATTTTTTCTTGTTCTCCTCTGCTTTTTCTGTGTATTGAGGTCTTGGTTTATGTGTTATTGTATTTTGGGTATTGGTCCTTCAGACCGGTGTTTTTTTTGTTTTGTTGTGTACCGATGGTTTTGTAATGTTTGATATGCGCCTGTGTTTTTGTTGTTTTGCTGTTGTTTATCCTTTGTACTGTATTGTTTATCCTTTGTACTGCATGTATTTATCCTTTGTACTGTATTTTAAGTGACTTTTTGAGTTTTGTTATTTGTATGCTGTCCTGTAGCCCTTCTGGCTGATGGTTTTCTTTGTTTATCTTGTTTTGTAATGTGTTTCTCATTGTTTTTTTATTGTATTTAATTTGCATGTTTGCATGTAAAATAAAAAAAAAAAAAAAAA
>WNGS01022362.1:56071-70349 GCA_020271785.1 Procambarus virginalis
GTGAGCTTTGGCAGTGAGCGTAGGGCAGTGAGCTTGCTAGGGCAGTGAGCTAAGACTGTTGTGAGCTTTTTGTTGTGACATGTATATGTATATGTGTAAATGATTGTTTATATATGTATGTACATGTGTATGTGACATTAACAATTGTGTAACTAGCTTCAACAGATTGTCACTTGCTTAGCTAAACGAACATAATAGGTTCAGTTCCTGAACCTATTATGTTCCTCTGTAACCCTTTCCACCACCGCTCACTAGATGGGTAGAATCATAAAGAATTAAATTTATTAATTTTATTTTTATTAATATTCCTCAACACGTCCCCAAGATAAACAGTTTTATTCAACGTTTCGGTTAGTCACTGTTAAGTCTTTCATGTTGGTGCCACAGGTTGGGAAGATAGCTACGTCCGGAAGCAGTTTTTGACCATCTCAAAAAACTCCTTTGCTTGGAGTTTCCACTTTTAATGATCATTTACTAACTAAAATTACAGTATCTAACATTGAAACACATTTCTATACTCTGATGCCCTGTGGATTTCTACCTATATAGAAGAAAAATAAATTTCGTGAAGATATGGTGGTCAGTATAAAATACCGTTCAACAAATTCTCCGTACTCGCAATTGCAGCTGGACAAATAGTTTCCTATTCTCCCTCCAAGACTCACCAAATGTTTGGCGCATAAGAAGTGAAGGAACTCTTCCCAACACTTGGGTAGGCCAGGTGAGTGGTGTCCAGCAGCACACCTGGGTCAATATTAGTAATGTGGGTACCCATTTCATTATGTATGAGGTCAATTTTTTTTATTGGAGTTAAAATTAATGTAGATATATGACCGAACCTAACCAACCCTACCTAACCTAACCTAACCTATCTTTATAGGTTAGGTTAGGTTAGGTAGCCGAAAAAGTTAGGTTAGGTTAGGTTAGGTAGGTTAGGTAGTCGAAAAACAATTAATTCATGAAAACTTGGCCTATTAGGCAAATCGGGCCTTGCATAGTTGGCTGAGAAGTGCGTTCTGGCTACTAGGTACGACATATATATATATATATATATATATATATATATATATATATATATATATATAATATATATATATATATATATATATATATATTGTGTGTGTGTGTGCGAACAAGCCTGAATGGTCCCCAGAACTATATGCAACTGAAAACTCACACCCCAGAAGTGACTCGAACCCATACTGCCAGGAGCAACGCAACTAGTATGTACAGGACGCCTAAATCCACTTGACCATCTCGACCTGACATATGGAGGTGATCGCCGAAGCTATTTCAACCACCCCCCCCCCCCGCCAGCACCTGGATGGTAATCTTGGGCATAGCATTTTATCAAATCACCTCATTCTTTGGGGCACACGTGAGGAACACAAATGCGAATAAGCCTGAATGGTCCCCAAGACTATATGCAACTGAAAAGTCACACCCCACAAATGACTCGAACCCATACGGCCAGGAGCAACCCAACTGGTATGTACAGGACGCCTTAATTCACTTGACCGTTTGACCGGACATAAGGAGGTGATTGCCGAAGCTATCGCATTTGTGTTCCTAACGTGTGCCCCAAAGAATGAGGTGATTTGATTAAATGCTATGCCCAAGATTACCATCCAGGTGCCAGTGGGTGGGGTGGTTCAAATAGCTTCGGCTATCACCTCCTTATGTCCGGTCGAGATGGTCAAGTGGATTAAGGCGTCCTTTACATACCAGTTACATTGCTCCTGGCAGTATGAGTTCGAGTCACTTCTGTGGTGTGAGTTTTCAGTTGTATATATATACATATATATGACAATGTCAGACCACGGAGGAAAAATGAAACAGGAATTTCCTTAAGTAATTTCGTATATTAATACATCTTCAGAAGGAGTGACATTTTCACATTTTTAATCACGTGTTTATTTTCGTGATATACACACATACATATATATATATATATATATATATATATATATATATATATATATATATATATATATATATATATATATATATATATATATATATATATATATATATATGAAGCCCATAAGCAATCCAGCTGGGATCGCCCCATTGCCGACCAAGAAGCTGTGACTTTGCTAGAAGCTGCGACAACACCACATGACACTGCCCGACTTAGAGCTGTAGCAGCTCCCCATGCAGGCGATTTCCTATCAGCAACCCCAATGTCAGCAACCGGCACCCGTCTCACACCGCAGGCCCTCCAAATTGCCGTGGCTCTCTGTCTCGCTGCCCCAATCCACACCGAATACAGGTGTATTTGCGGCGAGGCAGAGGCCGACAGTTACGGACGGCATGGCCTTCTCTGCCAAAGGACAGGAGGATGGCATGCAAGACACGGCGAGGTCAATGACATTATTAAGAGAAGCCTTACCACAGCCGGTTGTCCAGCAGAGAGAGAGCCCCGTTACCTAATGTCCCGCAACTCTAATGAGCCTGTTGGTCGCCCAGACGGAATCACGGTGAACCCCTGGAAGAATGGTAGACAGCTGGTGTGGGACTACACTTGCGTTTCAACTCTAGCCAATACCTATGTTGACTTCAGTGCAACTCAAGCAGGAGGAGCTGCCAATCACCGGGAAGCGGCCAAGTCACGTAAATACAGAGACCTTGAGCACCACTACAATTTTGTCCCCATTGCCTCAGAGACACTTGGTGCCTGGGGTAAAAGTGCTGCTAGCTTTTTGAAGGAGTTGGGGTCTAAGCTAATCGAAACAATTAGAGAACCTAGGGCTGCCAATTTTCTTTTTCAGCGCCTTAGTGTGGCAATCCAGAGAGGAAATGCTCACTGCATCCATGGTTCCTGCCCGCCATCTGAGGAGCTTGAGGAGCTATTCAACTTGTGACAAGCAGCCTTGTACCCTGCATGTAATCAATATTGTAACTTTTTTTTTGTGTAATGACATTTTCAAATAAAATTAGATAATTATATACACACATACCAAAAGAATAGGGGTGGTAGAAGAAAATATCAAAGTGTTCAGTGAGGATCCACAAGGTCTTCTCTGAGTACTCTTTATTTTCTTCTCCGAGGCTATGGGTCCCTACACTTGCACCAGAGGTATATATATATATATATATATATATATATATATATATATATATATATATATATATATATATATATATATATATATATATAAATATATATATATATATATATATTATATATATATATATATATATATATATATATATATATATATATATATATATATATATTCGCTTTCACACCGTCAACGAGGTAAAACGAGGCAGTGGTTCCCACAAGCTTCCAAAGGGAAGCAATGGCCAACTGCCATTAACAGTTAGGGAAGAGACTCCCATTAACCTAATCTCATCTGAAAACCTCACCCAAGCAATCATAGTGACGTCTGCTAGAACATTACCACACATCCCAAATGCAGCCCGCCCAAATGCAGCAGCCAAACTCTGTAATCTTCTGAAAAGGGTCAATGATGCCCCGGAAAACATTCGAGCGTGGCATAATGTCCTTTTGTTTGGGAATGTATGCCTCACCGTCCCTCTAAGGAGGGACAAGTCATTTGCATCCTCGGTCCTGAGGGCGATAAATGAATACCCAAGGGGGAATAACCTAGTTCCCCTGCGTCTCCGAGCAAAACACATTCACCGCAGAAATGGTAACAGCAACATACAGGAAACGTACAAAATCAGAGCAAAAATCACCAAGAAAATTGAAGTGGGAAATACCACAAGTGCTATTAGAGTCCTCACCAGTGACGAGAAAATTGCGCCTCTAAACTCAGCCACAGCATGGGCCCTGCAAAGCAAGCACCCACCCACCCAGACCCCCCTCAAGGCGAGAACATCGTTCCGCCACCAGCCGACACCATTTCAGAGCCATTAACTGTTGGTGAATATGAGATCTACAAAGCAGTCCTTTCTTTTCCACCTTGGTTAGCAGGCGGCTTTACAGGGTTAAAACCTCAACACATCAAGCAAATGTTAAATCCTGCGGTTGGTGATGCGGCACAAGATCTTCTTATGGAACTCACAAGGTTCGTCAACATGTACCCGGCTGGTAATACACCTGAGGTCATCAGGCCCCTCTTTTTTGGTGCCTCCCTCTTTGCTCTCAAAAAGAAGGGCGAAGGAATCAGGCCAATCGCTGTTGGCAACAATCTCCGACGCCTGATTGCCAAGGCTGCTACGAGGGTTGTCAGCCAGCAAGCGGCTAAATTGCTGAAACCAATCCAGCTAGGATTTGAAATCCCCCAAGGCTGTGAAGTGGCTGCCCATGCTGCACGAGCATACATCACCAACATTTCTGATGAAAAGGCCCTGCTCTAACTGGACTTTAAGAATGCCTTCAACATGGTCAGAAGAGATGCAGTACTTTGTGCCGTACATCGCCATTTCCGGCCCCTCTACCCTGTCATACTATCGTGCTATAGTGGTGAGTCAAAACTACTCTTTGGTGAACATGAAATCAGATCATGTGAAGGTGTTCAGCAAGGTGATCCTCTTGCTCCCTTTCTTTTCTGCTTAGTCTTAAAAGAAATCACCGAAAGCATGTCCAGCGAGTTCAACATCTGGTTTTTGGATGATGGCACTATAGCAGGCACTGTAGATCACCTCTTAGAAGATATCAGGAAAAAAAGGGAGTAAGAAGTAAGCCTGGGTCTCTTCCTGAACCCTTCCAAGTGTGAAGTAGTCTCCTCGAACCCATACATCGTAGTTAGAATAAGGTCTGCCTTGTCTGGAGCCCACGTCATTAGGGCCGAGAACAGCACCCTCCTTGGAACCCCCATTGGGTCTAACGCCATTGAGGAGATCTTTGACAAGAAAATCGCAAACCTTCGGAGGATGGAAGACAAAATAGGTGACACCGATGCCCACGATGCTTTATATCTCCTCATCAAATGCCTATCCCTTCCGAGGCTAACCTACTTCCTAAGGTGCAATCTTACAACAACTGAAAGCTTGAAGAATATGACCTCTTACTAAAGACCATGATGGAAAATGTTGTTAACCTCTCCCTCACCGAATGCCAGTGGAAACAAGCCACTCTTCCTGTCAGGCTCGGTGGCTTGGGTGTCCGCACCGCCACCCAAATTGCTGTCCCAGCCTTCCTGTCTTCCTCCTCAGCATCCATGACGTGGTTAAGGAAATTCTACCTGACACCCTGAGTGATGTAACGGGGATACAAGACCCCCACTACACGGAATGCGACACGAAATGGAGTGCCATGGCAGACCCAGCACTCAGACCAGCCATACCGAAAGCCAAGAAACAATGCAGTTTGGACAGCCCCATTGTAGACAAAAAAGCCACAGCTTTGCTGGAGGCAGAAACAATCCCCAGTGATCGTGCACGCTTCACAGCTGTGCAGGCTCCCCATGCAGGGGACTTCCTTTTAGCAGTCTCTATGTCTGCGACAGGCACACGTCTTGATCCGCAGGAGCTCCGTATTGCAGTCGCTCTCTGCCTTGCTGTCCCTATCCACACTGTTCATAGGTGTATTTGCGGCAAGGCAGATGCTGACGAATATGGATTGCATGGCCTGAACTGTAGAAAATCTGGTGGTTGGCACACTAGACACGACGAAGTCAGTGACATCATTAAAAGAAGCCTTGCCTCTGCTCAGTGTCCAATGGAGAGATAGCCCAGCAACCTACTGAACTGTGAATCGGTTAGCTTTGCTGGCCGACCAGACGAAATCACACGTGGAAGGGTGGCAGACAGTTGGCATGGGACTATACTTGCGTATCCACCCTGGCAACCACATACATCAACCTCTCTGCCGGCCAAGCAGGAGCCACAGCGATACACAGAGAAAGACACAAGTCAGCCAAGTACAGGCAATTAGATCATCGGTACATTGAAGGCATAGACAACGTTGGTCCCTTTTAAAGCGTTCTGCTTTGTGTCTGGAGAGTTTCTCATGAGTAGGCCGGCCGTTTTTTTGGTTTTATAGTAAATCGTCAGTTGTATCTTCTGATTTTTGTCTGCAACGCCATGCAACCTCTGAAGAGACAACTAATACAACACCTATACCCCGCTACTAGACTATTTTACAGGAACTTCTTTTCCACAGCTCATAAAACGGAGGAAAGGGTCCTGAAAGATATTGTTAATAAAAATGTTATCCCTACAGACAAAAATCAGAAGATACAACTGACGATTTACTATATAACCAAGAAAACGGCCAGCCTACTCATGAGAAACTCTCCAGACACTGAGCAGAACGCTCTAAAAGAGACCAACGTCGTCTATGCCTTCAAATGCCCTCTTGGGGACTGTAAGCCTAAAAAAAACTCAGTATATAGGCAAGACAACAACATCTCTTTCCAGGCGTTTAACGATGCATAAGCAACAGGGCTCCATTAAGGAACATATAATCTCTTCCCACAACCAAACCATCACCAGAGAAATCTTAGCAAACAACACAGAAATCATTGATAGATACAGCGACAGCAGGCGGCTTGACATCTGCGAGGCGCTACACATCAAGAAGTCAACACCAGCAATCAACAGCCAATTAATGCACAACTATATTCTACCCACTTCAAGACTCCGCTCCAATATAGAAGCACCAAGAAATATGGGCCAATAGGCCCTCTGCAGTTACTTCCATCCTTCCCTTTAGCTCATACCCGACTCTATACCCCGATTCTATACCCCGTTCTGGCTTGTGTTGAAAATCTGTTTTCACCTCATCCAAATACTATTGTAACATGTCACCTCACCCAAATGCAGGTATATAAAATCGAAGATGTTTTAGCTCTATTCAGTTACAGTTGAGTGTGTGTGTAAACTAAAGTCTTTGAAAATGTAATAAGTTTTACGAAACGCGCTCAAGTGTCGCGTCAGACTTGAAATAAAAATGTATTTTGGGGAATTGATTTTTCATTTGCCATCAACAGTAAAAAGAAACATAAGGAAGATCGAGAAAATTCGTGTTAGAATTATTAATCTAACTTTTTCGGTCATAATTAATAATACACACACACACACACACATATATATATATATATATATATATATATTATATATATATATATATATATATTATATATATATATATATATTATATATATAATATATATATATATATATATATATGCAAACAAGCCTGAATGGTCCCCAGGACGGGGAAGTGGTTCATATAGCCTCGGCTATCACTTCCTTATGTCCGGTCGTGATGGTCAAGTGGTTTAAGGCGTCCCTGTACATACCAGTTGCGTTGCTCCTGGGAGTATGGGTTCGAGTCACTTCTGGGGTGTGAGTTTTCAGTTATATATATATATATATATATATATATATATATATATATATATATATATATATATATATATATATATATATATATATATATATATATATATATGAATGAAAACTCACACCCCAGAAGTGACTCGAACCCATACTCCCAGGAGCAACGCAACTGGTATGTACAAGACGCCTTAAACCACTTGACCATCACGACCGGACAAAATGAGGTGATAGCCGAAGCTATTTGAACCACCCCACCGCCGGCACTCGGATGGTTATCTTGGGCATAGCATTTTACCAAATCACCTCATTCTTTGGGGCACACACATGCAATTAAAAACTCCACATCCAGAAGGATTCCCAGAAAACCAGGAGCCCTGTGCATCATGGAGTACGTGGTTCCTTAACCACACGACCACCGTGACTGTACAAAAGTCTTTGGTAGCCTAAGCTATGTCTCAAACGACCCGACAGCGCTTACTGGTTAGTTTGGGCATAGATATTTCATCGAATCACCTCACTTTGTGGGATCACGTGAACAACACAAATGCGCATTTGTGTTGTTCACGTGGCCGCCCAGTTGGGTGGGTGTGGAGCAAGACTACTAACTGCGTGACTCACAATAGATATATAGTGCCTTGCATATAGACTGTTGTGAGCTTTTTGTTGTGACATGTATATGTATATGTGTAAATGATTGTTTATATATGTATGTACATGTGTATGTGACATTAACAATTGTGTAACTAGCTTCAACAGATTGTCACTTGCTTAGCTAAACGAACATAATAGGTTCAGTTCCTGAACCTATTATGTTCCTCTGTAACCCTTTCCACCACCGCTCACTAGATGGGTAGAATCATAAAGAATTAAATTTATTAATTTTATTTTTATTAATATTCCTCAACACGTCCCCAAGATAAACAGTTTTATTCAACGTCTCGGTTAGTCACTGTTAAGTCTTTCATGTTGGTGCCACAGGTTGGGAAGATAGCTACGTCCGGAAGCAGTTTTTGACCATCTCAAAAAACTCCTTTGCTTGGAGTTTTCCACTTTTAATGATCATTTTACTAACTAAAATTACAGTATCTAACATTGAAACACATTTCTATACTCTGATGCCCTGTGGATTTCTACCTATATAGAAGAAAAATAAATTTCGTGAAGATATGGTGGTCAGTATAAAATACCGTTCAACAAATTCTCCGTACTCGCAATTGCAGCTGGACAAATAGTTTCCTATTCTCCCTCCAAGACTCACCAAATGTTTGGCGCATAAGAAGTGAAGGAACTCTTCCCAACACTTGGGTAGGCCAGGTGAGTGGTGTCCAGCAGCACACCTGGGTCAATATTAGTAATGTGGGCAGGAGGTGGAAGGTGAGCACCTGTGGGTCATGTGGGCTACAGAGGGCGTGGCGGAGGGAGACAAGTTGTACTAATAAACGAGAGGTGTGGGGGAAAATATGAATGGCAGTGGGTGGTGGGGGCAGGACGCTGATAGGAGTCACCCCTAGAGCTAAAGCCCAGGGGTAACATCAAAGGACAGTAGGTGGATAGGTGGACATGTAAGGGTTGGGATTGAGCCGATAATTGAAAGTTATGGGTCAAGTCATTCGGCACAAGTAAGGTAGACGGAGTGAGGTGTTGTGTGGTATTCCATTCACCTGGCTTCTAGGAGACTCGAACCGTGGACTCCACACGTGTTAAGCCTATAAGCGCTATCGACCGAGCTATTGAGAGGTCTTATTAATAAGGAAAGTTTCCAGAAGCAGCATCCTGCTGCCAAACTGGAAATGTTTGTTGTATGGTAGTTCCAGGGGTCAGGTTAGTTGGTAGATGAGTGAATGTGTCTACACTAAACAACAGGTGATTAACCTGTAGATACATGGTAGACAGGTGAAGAGTTGCTGTGAGAACACAGAAAAATAACAATGACGTGATATAGCCGGGAGAAAATTATTAGGAGTGATGCGGGGAGTTGAACCAACGCTCTTGCGATAAATGTGACCAGTAAGGCAAGAATCTGGGAGTCACTATAGAATGTTGCTTCACATTCCCAGAGTCGTTCCAAAAGATATCTAGAGGTGAGATATAAGGTCGTGGTTACGCGAAACAAATTGCAGCCCAAGAGCATGAGCCCACGACGTTGAAATATAATTGGATAACAATGTGTAAAATCAAACTAACCCATCGTCTCTACCCCGAGAGCGACTCTTACAATGGTCGCAATATTTCTTCATAATATTATAACAGTGAGAAAGAGCGGATACTGACGACACCAGTAGCGTGCTTACCGGTCCTTTCCGTAACTGTGTCTGGCCAAGAATGAGTAGTGAGCCAGGGAGCTGCCCAGAGATAACTGCACATGCTGCATATCTCTCCACTTATATATACAACAGTGACGCAGTTGGTAACGCTCTCCATCACAGACGGGTACTGCGTGCTGGACGCCTGATAAGCAGGCACTCCAGTCAAAACTTAATTACTGTACTGCATCTCCTCTTCATTCGAACCATATATCATGAATAAGAGGACTCATAATAATGATTTGTGGGTTGGACACTCTCTCTTCTCCTCTCCTCTCTCTCTCTCTCTCTCTCTCTCTCTCTCTCTCTCCTCTCTCTCTCCCTCCTCCTCCCGTCTCTCTCTCTATCTCCTCTCTCCTCTCTCTCTCTCTCCTCTTCTCTCTCCTCTCCTCTCTCTCTCTCACTCTAGATGCCTATACTAGACACCTCGTACGCATAGGCACTATCCTCCACTGCGGCTTTATGTGACCAAACCTACGATTACCTTTGGTTTGATATTGCTGCCGGATTCTGCAGGTGGACCCAAAAACAAGGCCACTGGAGTAGATTTAAAAGACCACCCATCGGCTCATAACAGAAACATTATAGACAAACTTTGTATATCATTAAAGTTAAAAGTGGGTATATCAAGATGGGAATCCGAAACTCGAGAAAACTTGCATTGGAATGTGGATCAAGGTCTGGTGGTCCCTGGTGAAGGATCGCAGGAATTTCCTCCTGAGGCACCACAATCCCGCCTCTAAACGGAAGGATGGACTGTGCAACCAGCAATCAGGGAAGGCTGATTTACTGGCAACCCTTGCTGCCAAGATGCAAGTCCTGATCCTGGAAGTCAGCCTCCACATCTGTCTAAGCACTGTGCTAGGATGATGAGTAGTTATACAGCAGGCCTGAATTCTCAATTTCCATAAAAATGTAGACACAAGCAAACTAGTGATGGAGCCAGAAAAGTCATTCCAAAGCTGTCACCAAAGTTTGAGCTGACCTGTTTTGCTCCCACAAGCCTCTACAACTCGCCTACTCAAAGGAAGTTAGGGCTGGCCGCTATGGAAAGAGGCAGATGTGTTCTAGTACACAATAGAGGAGCCTCTCAGTGGTTAGTAACTACAGATCATGTCACTGCCTCTCCATTATGGTAAAATCCCAAGAATCATTAATCGCTCAGCCAATATACCATTTTTTTTATATCGCGGCAATATGTGACGACAGTATGGTTTTAGAAAGCGATCTGCTGCTGATCTCTTGCTAAATCTCTCCACTAAGTGGCATCAGTCATGGATGAGTCCAAGATCAGCTGTGTGTTTCTCTAGACTATAGCAAGAGATTTGATCGGTCTGGCACTCGATTAGTAAGGAAGCTTCAAGCACTAGGCATCTCAGGCTCCATCCAAGAGTTAATAAAAGACTCCTTAACAACAGACTCTAATAGTAGTCTTAGATGGGAGCAGATCCGTAAGCCTAACTGTGTTTGGCCAGCGACATGGCAATGTGCTGGGCCGTCGACTTGGGAATGTAATTTCAACCAATCTACTTATCATCTTCCTGAGATGAAGGCCTATGTTAATGACTGCACTATAACCTTTCATACAGAAAGAAGAAATGCCATATTGCAGGCGATGTACGGTAGGCCAATACTGGCTGAAGAATGTTGTTGACCAGACCACACACTAGAAAGGGGTGGAAGGGACGAAGACGTTTTGGTCCGTCCTGGGACCATTCGTTAAGGTCGATTGGTTTGGAATGGTCCGACCTTGACCTTGAGACAATTGACATTGATATTATCTCCAGGGACGGACCCGAAACGGCACTTCGTCCCTTCCCCTTCTAGTTTGGTCTGGTCAAACAAGAAGACATACCCAACGCTCTGCAAGACACTTAGCTCAAATCCAATCAACTTTCAGTGGTTTTTTTTACCTGGGGTTCAGGAATGAGCGGGTCACATTTGGTGGCTGAGAAACACAACGATGTATGAATAAGTAGAGTTGCACCAGTTGCAAATCGGACATGAACTGCAAATGAGTGGCAAACATCCCTAATAGTTGACAGTTGAAATTTCACATTTTTGGGAATGAAGTTCGATTTCTTCCAGGGTATAAATGAAGGGAGGTAACGTAGCGTTATTAACTTAGCTCAAACGTCAGCCATGAGATGCTTACTGACGTTTTGCATGTGATTTTGCCTACGGGTGCGTTGAACACTTCTTTGACCAGTCTGCAAAATATGAACCACAAGTATCGCTCTCACCCACCTTACACGTAGCTGACATCCATAGGCAACCTCATTTCCTGTGGACGAAGTCACTGCCCCCCCACCATTCATCAGACTGTTGGACAAAGTGTGGGAGACTGTGTCAGGAAAGAGACTGACATCTCTAGTCTTGACCAAGTCTGGCGTGGGGGGGGAGACGGTCCTGAAAAATCAGGAGCCTGTAACACCGCCGTGACGTTGGGGTCTTACTATTATGTAAAAGGCCAACTTCCAAAACATTTCTCACCTGGCCCCACTCCGTGGACAACCAGTTGCCCTGTAGCCAGGATGTTAGAAAGCCCGGTGCACAGTTGTCGCATCAGCATTCACTTCTTCATGTTGGAAAGTGCCTTTCTTGAGGAACCATCACTCCGTCAGTGATCGTTTCATTCCTACGGGCTGAATCACATCTGGGAATTTGTTCGCATCCAACAGGTGGATACACGGTGAGATCAGGTCAACAGATCGCATGAAGACCTCTGGAACCACACAGTGTGGGCTACAGGGCTCGATCCCTAAATCCGTATATCACTTTGTTATCCTATCGGATGTTATATGAAATAAAGGACTACTTCTATTGATGCATATAATTAGGCTCATGAAATTAATGAGCCACCTCTAGCAGTATGTTCAAAGACTAATCTGAGGAAGAATTACAGCTCTTGCAGTGTTCATCAGGATCCTTGTATGATAGTTCCCTGTGTGAATATAGTTTCAATGTTCATATCCTAATGAAAATAAATTAGTTTCTAGAGCAGACTTCAAGATGAGCTCCTTAGGTAGGATAACAGCCTTGCGTATTTCACTAGGTACGGTCATTTGGACTAGTTCTTTTATGACCCGTAGGACTTCGTTTTTAAAGCAAAGAGGCAGGACCCGGAAGAGAGATGATGTGAGGCAGGGGTCTATTCCATGCAGGATGCATCAATGCTAGCATATGTAAGGTATTTTCCAATAGGAACTTAATATTAGGATATTGGCGCATAATGGTGGGTGCTGAATCTAACCGGTCTTTCTGGTGGTAACTAGTGTAGAGTACGCACCCATACACTACCCACTCTTTGAGGAACATTTGAGGATAGAGATCAAACCTGTTGCCATTGACCTGCATACGCCGGTAAAAATTTCGTATCCTCGTGTAATAGTGTGAGTAGATTTCTTATTTTTTCACTAAATTCGACTAGTTGATGCTCAGTCATGAAAGGCACCTGACACACATAGGCCCTAACACGGTTGGTAGTGTCAGACGGGGAACATCCTTTGACTTTTAAAACTGAAAATAAAATGACGAGAGCAACCGTCCGACCCGGGTCCACAGTTCCTTGGGATTCCTACCCGAATAGGGTATTAAAGCATGTCCCCTCATTGCGTAGGGCCACAATGTTAAGGGGTAACTATTGGAGGATATGGAGTCTCACACATAAAATTTACATATCTGTGGTTTGGGTGGTGTGATGGTTATGAATCAGGTTTCGAATCCCAGAAGCACTGGCCATGCGATTAATGCAAGGAAATAGTCTAGTTGTGTTTGCAGCATTAGTATGTGGTGGTAAAATAGTTCGCTTGGAACGGTATTGGATATAAAAGACCACTGCATTCGTTAACAACAACACTTTAATATGAGACTTAATACTAATACAAAGGACAGTCATTTAACCGTTACGGTGAATTTTTCCCTAATGACACCCGTCAGTCACACACCATGATGACAGCTATTTCAAACAGCAGTATAGCACGGAACCCTGTTCAGTAACACACTCTTGGTACTGGGTATAATGAATGTAGACTGAGCAAACAGGTGCCCACTTAGACTCAAGATACAAATCAAAACAATTAACAACAAAGCAAACAAAGCAAGACTGGTCACTGAGGAGAGAGAGGTACCCTCTCCTGTAACACCCAAATTCACGTTATAATCAGTCGTCACTGGTAAGAGGACAAGGCAATCAAAACAACCAGGGGTAAAAGAAACTTATTGCTGTTCTGTCCACACAGACCAGAACACAATTGACTCCCAATCAATTTACTCTAAAACAACTAAATTTATGTTTAATTACATAATAGTTATTATTAATTAATTACATCCCAGGGACCAAGTCACTCCCCAAAGGGAAATTTACATTAATTGCAAATCTGTCACTCAGTTCCAAACAATCAATACCATCATAGTCTCCCAGACCAGTATTTACATCCCCTCAACAAAAGGGCATTTAAAACAATCAGTGAAGATATTACACTAATATTAATGTCCAATCCGGACAGTTAAATGATGAAGAAGAACAAATGATGCTGCATCAACCGGCTGCTCCCCTTAAGACAATCCTTGCCACACCACAAGAATATGTCACTTCACCTTTGATTACGGTTAATATATGTCCTCAAATAGACAGGGTAATCACACAATAACTAATTTACTTCCAGACCTCTTCATTTAACAATTAAATAGAATCACATAAATTCTTATCCCCAAGC
>WNGS01022362.1:71349-81942 GCA_020271785.1 Procambarus virginalis
GAATGTTGCTTCACATTCCTAGAGTCGTTCCAAAAGATATCTAGAGGTGAGATAAAAGGTCGTGGTTACGCGAAACAAATTGCAGCCCAAGAGCATGAGCCCACGACGTTGAAATATAATTGGATAACAATGTGTAAAATCAAACTAATCTATCGTCTCTACCCCAAGACTGACTCTTACAATGGTCGCAATATTTCTCCATATTATAACAAAGAGAGAGAGCGGATACTGACGACGGCAGTAGCGTGCTTACCGGTCCTTTCCGTAACTGTGTCTGGCCAAGAATGAGTAGTGAGCCAGGGAGCTGCGCAGAGAGAACTGCACATCCTGCATATCTCTCCACTTATATATACAACAGTGACGCAGTTGGTCACGCTCTCCATCACAGACGGGTACTGCGTGATGGACGCCTGATAAGCAGGCACTCCAGTCAAAACTTAATTACTGTACTGCGTCTCCTCTTCATTCGAACCTTATACCATGAAATAAGAGGACTCATAATAATGATTTGGTTGGACACTCTCTCTTTCCCCTCCCCTCTCTCCTCATCTCACTCTCTCTCCTCTCTCTCTCTCTCTCTCTCCTCTCTCTCTCTCTCTCTCCTCTCTCTCTCTCTCTCTCTCCTCTCTCTCTCCTCTCTCTCTCTCATCTCTCTCTCTCTCAGTATATGCCTATACTAGACCTCGAGCATAGGCATATCCCTCAGCGGCTTTATGTGACCAAACCTACCGATTACCTTTGGTTTGAATATTGCTGCCGGATTGCAGTTGAGCCCAAAAACAAGGCCTGGAGTAGATTTAAAAGACATCCCTCGGCTCATAACAGAAACATTCATAGACAAACTTGTTGTATTATCATTAAAGTTCAAAAGTGGGTATATCAAGATGGGAATTCGAAACTCGAAGAAAGCTTGTATCTGGAAGTGTTGGATCCAAGGTCTGGTAGTCCCTGGTGAAAGATCGGCAGAATTATTCCTCTGAGGACACAATCCCGCCTCTAAACAGGCAGGATGGAACGGCTGTAACCAATAATCAGGGAAAGGCTGATCTATTGGCAAACCGCTTTGCTGCCAAGATGCAAGTTCCTGATCCTGAATCGTCAGCCTCCACATCTTGCTCTAAGCACTGTGTCTAGGATGACTGAAGTAGTTATACAGCAGGCTGAAGATTCTCAATTTCGCATAACATGGCTAGACACAAGCAAATGCCTGAGGAGCCAGATAAAGTCATTCCAAGACTGTCAACCAAGTTGGCTGACCTGTTTGCTCCACCTCTCACAAGCCCTCTTACACTCTGCCTAATCTCAATGGAATTTTGCCTTTCCTTATAGAAAGGGGAAAAGGCAGATGTTGTTGCTAGTACACATTAGAGGAGCCTCGTCAGTGGTGTTAGTAACATAAGACATATTGTCAGCTGCTTCCATTTCCTGGTAAATCCAAGAATCCATTAATCGCTCCAGCAAATTATACCTATTTTTATCACTATCGGCTAATATGTTGATCCGACAGTATGGTTTTTAGAAAAGGGCCACGATGCTGCTGCTGTTCTCTTGCTTAAAGTCGTCATCCAATAAGTGGCATCAGTCGCTGGATGGATAGTCCAAGATCAGCTGTGTTTGTTTCTCTGAATACAGAGAATGTGATCGGGTCTGGAATCACACTCTGGAATTCCAGAGTAGGCAGAGCTTCAAGCAGTAGGGCATCAGTCTTAGGCCCATCGTAAGAGTTAATAAAAGACTGCCCCTTAACAACAGACCTAATAGTATGTCCTCAGATGGAGCAGAATCCGAAAGCACGCTGAGAATGTGGTGCCAGCGTATCCACAGTAGGGCGAAATGGTGATTGGCCGTCTGCTGTGGAATGTAAATTATAACAACATCTACTATCATTGCATTCCTGTGAGGATGCAAGGCCCCTAGTGTTAATGACGTGCACTACTAACCTTTACCATACAGAAAAGAAGAAATGTCCATATGCAGGCGATGAGTCACAATAACGTGCTGAAGAATGTGGACCAGACCACACACAGAAATGAAGGGACGACGACCGTTCGTCGGTCCTGGACCATTCTTAAGTCGATTGTAATGGTCGACTTGACTTGAGACAATTGACTGAAATTGTCCAGGACGGACCGAAACGGGGCCGCCCTTCACCTTCTAGTTTTTTGGTCTGGTCAACAAGAGAAATACCAAACGCTGCAAGACTTTCAATCATCAACTTTCAGTGGTTTCTCCTGGGTAGGAAATGACAGGTCACATTTGTGGCTGAGAAAACACAAACGATGATGATAAGTAGATTGCACATTGCAAATCGGACATGCTTTCAAATGAGTGGCAAATCCCTAAAGTTGACAGTTGAATTACATTTTGGGAATGAAGTTCGATTCTTCAGGGATAATGAAGAGTAACGTGCTTATTAACTTAGCTCAAACGTCAGCCAGGATGCTTACTGACGTTTGCATTGTTTGCTACGGTGCATTGAACACCTTCTTGACAGCTGCAAATATGAACCACAAGTTCGCTCTCACCACCTTACAAGAGTACATCATCGCACCTCTTTCCTGGGACGTCTGCCCCCACCATTCATCAGACTTTTGGACAAAGTGGAGAGCTGTGCAGGAAGACTCATCTCTAGTCTTGACCAAGTCTGGTGGGGACGGTCTGAAATCAGAGCCTGTAACACCGCCGTGACGTTGGGGTCTTACTATTATGTAAAAGGCCAACTTCCAAAACATTTCTCACCTGGCCCCACTCCGTGGACTACCAGTAGTTGCCACCTGTAGCACTGGCGCTCAGCTTCAATTTCATGTTGGAAGTGCCTTTCTTGAGAACATCACTCCGTCAGGATCTTCATTCCTAGGCTGAATCAATCTGGAATTTGTTCGCTCAACAGGTTGATACACGGGAGTCAGGTCAACGATCCATGAAGCTCTGGCACACAGTTGGCTACAGGCTCATCCTAATCCGTATATCATTGTTACCTAATGATGTTAATGAATAAAGACTACTTCTATTGATGCATATAATTAGGTCATGAAATTAATGAGCCTCAGCAGTAGGTTTCAACTAATCTGAGGAAGAATTACAGCTCTTGCAGTTTCACCAGGTTCCTTTATGATAGTTCCCTGTGTGATAGTTTCAATGTTCATTCTAATGAAATAAATTAGTTTCTAGAAGCAGACTTCAGATGAGCTTAGGTAGGATAACAGCTCTTGCGTGAAGTTTCACTAGGTACGTCATTTGACAGTCTTTATGAACCCTAGACTTAGTTTTAAAAAGAGAGAGAGAGATGGAGAGGGTCTATTCATGCATATGCCATAATGCTAGATATGTAAGTATTTCCAATAGGAACTTTAATATAGGATATTGGAGCATAATGGGTGCTGAAACCGTCCTTTTCTGAACTTAGGGAGGACTTTTGAGAAATAGATCAACCTTTCCATGACTCTAGCCGTAAAATTTTCGATCCTCGTAATAGTGTGAGAATTTCTTATTTTTTCACTAATTCACTAGTGATGCTCAGTCAGAAAGGACTGCACAAGCCAACACGTTGAGTGTCAGACGTGAACATTTTACTTTAAAACTGAAAATAAAATGACGAGAGCAACCGTCGACGTCCACTTCCTTGGATTCCTACCACTAAGTAGTAAAGCATCTCAATTGCTAGGGCAATGTTAAGGGTAACTATTGGGATCTCACAATAAATTTATATTTGGTGTGTGTATGGTTATGAATCAGGTTCGAATCCAGAAGCAGGCCATCATTAAATGCAAGAAATAGTCTAGTTTGTTGCAGCATTAGTATGGTGGTAAATATTGTTGAACGGTATTGATATAAAGACACTGCATTCGTTAACAACAACACTTTAATATGAGACTTAATACTAATACAAAGACAGTCATTTAACGTTACGTTAATTTTCCTAAGTCAACACTGATGACAGCTATTCAAACAGCAGTATAGAACGGAATCCTGTTCATAACACACTTGACTGGTATAATGAAGTAGACTGAGCAAACAGGTGCCCACTTAGACTCAAGATACAAGTCAAAACAATTAACAACAAAGCAAACAAAGTAAGACTGGTACTGAGAGAGTCTCCTGTAACACCCAAATTACGTTAACATTCGTCTGTAAGGAAGGCAATCAAAACAACAGTAAAAACTTTATGTTCTGTCACACAGACCAGAACAATTGATTCCCAATCATTTAATCAAAACAACAATTTAGTTAATTACATTAATTAGTTATATTAATTAATTACATCCAGACAATCAACTCCCAAAGGTAATTTACATTAATTGCAATCTGTCACTCAGTCCAACAATCAATACAATCATTCTCCCACAGTATTTACTCCGTCACAAAGGCATTTAAACAATCAGTGAGATATTACACTAATTAATGTCAAACGGACAGTTAAATGATGAAGAACAAATGATGCTGACTCAACGCTGTCACTTAAGACATCTTGCCAACCAAGAATATGTCACTTCACTTGATTACGTTAATTATATTGTCTCAATAGACAGGTAATCACAATAACTAATTTACTTCACAGACTCTTCATTTAACAATTAAAGATCACATAAATTCTTATCACACAGCCAGAACGGAACATGGTAACACTAGACTACACTTCACAGTGCTTAATCAATAACACAGCACAAAATCGCATTAATAATAACAGTGACATTAATCAATAAACACAATAATAAAAAATCAGGGTATCACAACAACTTACCCTTACCTCTTTGGAGTCACTGGTTTCTTCTGAAATGATAACAAAGCATACATATGGAAATCTATAACCAGAACGGTATAATATTAAACCGAACAACAACTCAACACAATAGTACAACCTGACTAAATGTGTAAATACGTGTAACACATACACAACCAACGTCAAGTCGGAAGGTTGAGGTAAAAGTCGGCACTAGGAACTTAAGCACAACAACAAAAGACAGAGATAAATTTATGAGTACTCATATTATTAATGTAACGAATATGAGAAACGGAAATAAATAAATAAATAATGAAGTAATGTGTGAGGGGTAGGAGTGATAGAGGTAGAGAGGGGTGAAGGAGTTGTGAGGAGGTAGATGGTCAGGGGAAAAGGAAAGTTATAGGGAGGAAGAAAATGAGATCAATGAGGAAAGTAGAAGTTAGTAGAGTAGTAGGAAAGGTAGAAAGTAGAAGAAGAAAGTAGAATAGGTTAAAGATGAAAAATAGCTGGCGCCATTCATTTTAACTCAGTACATGCAAGACAAGGCATGGAACGTGTCTATACAACAAAATTATTTAAGGAGTTCATGTATCAACTAGAATCGTGTACTTGTACATGCAAGAATCTTTAAGCCAATAAACTTAGAGTGCTCTTCACTCTAGCTTGCAATATATCAGAAAATCCAAGATCTGCGAACAAAATTAAAGTCAATTTAAACAATAAATTCATCAATTATATATTTAACATGATAAATTTCGTAATTCAAGCAATTTAACTTAATGCTCACTATGTCGAGATTAATATACAATGGAAGTCATTACACAAGAATTTGAGAACACCACGGCTGACTTCCCCTGAATCACACAACACCTCTAGTTGGAGAGACACAATTTGTCACCTTACAGTTCAGTTCACCAAGTGTCTGAGCCTAAGATGGATAGAGAGGGGGAGGAGGGGGTTGACAGGCAGAGACCTCCCGTCCGCCGACAGCCTGGTCTCGGCTGCTGTTCAATCCTCCAGCCTCTGTGTCTGCTTTCCTCTGCCGATGCTCCCTAATGTACAGTTCAGGGGTTATTTATGGGGAATCTGGGAGCTAAACCCACCAGTAAATAGCTTCAAGCTCTCTACCTACTACACCTTAACCAGCGGTTTGTTTTGATGGGCACAAACCAGCCAGCCGTCTGCAATTATCAGTTTAGCAGAAGCAAGGTCAATTCACATGACCTAACCCCTGGTCAATGTGTCATTCACACTTTTATAGGTGTGACTTTCTAATTACATGGCCGACAGTTTGGCACCTCAAATATTCTGTCTGGTTGACTCATGTTGTATTTAAAATAAAATATATAACTAAACTAAACACCTTTATTGTGTTTACAATAAAACCGACCTTCTTCACTCAACCTCTCCCATACATTCAATAATTAAGCGAGGATGACTTTTCTTGTTTGTCATCTCATACATAGCTAATCTGCTATGATCTGGTCTACTTCATTAGGATCAGTGTCACTAGCATCCAGTCACTGATTATGACCAAATCATAGTCTTATTTGTTCAAATTTACTATCAGCTTCTCTGAGAGATATTTCTAGTTCATTATGATCAACAGGGGGATTCTATGATACGCTCTCAGACTTATTGAGTAATCTTGTCATGTACCCTTAAGGTCTATCAGGGATCTCTTTACTTTTTCTGGAGTAGCTATGTTGGCGTTGAGTTCAAGTCGTCTTTGACTTGTGTTGATATATCTGGGGTAACTCGTTCCTCCTATGGTTGGAACCAGTATTGTGGTGATAGCCTAGTATTAATTTTTCCTAACACTATGCAGTATTATCCTACCTCACATAGAGCTTGGCAGACAGATTAAAGATTAGATGTAAAAGATTTGAATGATACTTTGTGCCACTACAGGTTATAACGCAGGATAGTCCTTCATTTTCGCCTTTAGTTGGATAGTGATGCCATGTAACACTCAAAAGATGAAAACAAATAGAATAAAAAATATAATAATATATATATATATATATATATAATATTATATATATATATATGTATAATATATATATATATATATTATATATATATAATATATATATATATATATATGCGAACAACCTGAATGGTCCCCAGGACTATATGCGGATGAAAACTCACACCCCAGAAGTGACTCGAACCCATACTCCCAGGAGCAACGCAACTGGTATGTACAAGACGCTTAAACCACTTGACCATCACGACCAGACATAATGAGATGATAGCCGAAGCTATTTGAACCACCTCACCGCTGGCACTCGGATGGTTATCTTGGGCATAGCATTTTACCAAATCACCTCATTCTTTGGGGCACACGTGAGGAACACAAATGCGAACAAGCCTGAATGGTCCCCAGGGTTCGAGTCACTTCTGGGGTGTGAGTTTTCATTCGCATATAGTCCTGGGGACCATTCAGGCTTGTTCGCATTTGTGTTCCTCACGTGTGCCCCAAAGAATGAGGTGATTTGGTAAATGCTATGCCCAAGATAACCATCCGAGTGCCAGCGGTGAGGTGGTTCAAATAGCTTCGGCTATCATTTCATTATGTCTGGTCGTGATGGTCAAGTGGTTTAAGGCGTCTTGTACATACCAGTTGCGTTGCTCCTGGGAGTATGGGTTCGAGTCACTTCTGGGGTGTGAGTTTTCATTCGCATATAGTCCTGGGGACCATTCAGGCTTGTTCGCATTTGTGTTCCTCACGTGTGCCCCAAAGAATGAGGTGATTTGGTAAAATGCTATGCCCAAGATAACCATCGAGTGCCAGCGGTGAGGTGGTTCAAATAGCTTCGGCTATCATCTCATTATGTCTGGTCGTGATGGTCAAGTGGTTTAAGGCGTCTTGTACATACCAGTTGCGTTGCTCCTGGGAGTATGGGTTCGAGTCACTTCTGGGGTGTGAGTTTTCATTCGCATATAGTCCTGGGGACCATTCAGGCTTGTTCGCATTTGTGTTCCTCACGTGTGCCCCAAATAATGAGGTGATTTGGTAAAATGCTAAGCCCAAGATAACCATCCGAGTGCCAGCGGTGAGGTGGTTCAAATAGCTTCGGCTATCATCATTATGTCTGGTCGTGATGGTCAAGTGGTTTAAGGCGTCTTGTACATACCAGTTGCGTTGCTCCTGGGAGTATGGGTTCGAGTCACTTCTGGGGGTGATTTTCATATATATATATATATATATATATATATATATATATATATATAATATATATATATATATATATATATAAACCAAGCAAAACACACACACCGCAGAAATGGTACAACAACATACCGGAAACAAACAAAATCAGAGCACAAATCACCAAGAAAATTGAAGAGGGAAATACCGCAAGCGCTATTAGAGTCCTCACCAGTGACGAGAAAATTGCTCCTCGAAACTCAGCCACAGCGCGGGCCCTGCAAAGCAAGCACCCACCCAGAGCCCGACAAGGCGACAACATCGTTCCGCCATCAGCCGACACCATTTCAGACCCATTAACCGTCGGTGAATCTGAGGTCTACAAAGCAGCCCTTTTTTCCACCAGGGTCAGCAGGAGGCTTTACAGGGTTAAAACCTCAACACATCAAGCAAATGTTAAATCCTGCGGTTGGTGATGCTGCACAAGATCTTCTTATGGAACTAACAAGGTTCGTTAACATGTGCCTGGCTGGTGATATACCTGAGGTCATCAGGCCTCTCTTTTTCGGTGCCTCCCTCTGTGCTCTCAAAAAGAAGGACGATGGAATCAGGCCAATAGCTGTTGGCAACACTCTCCGACGCCTGATTGCCAAGGCTGCTACGAGGGTTGTCAGCCAGCAAGCGGCTGAATTACTGAAACCAATCCAGCTAGGATTTGGAATCCCCCAGGCTGTGAAGCGGCTGCCCATGCAGCACGAGCATACATCACCAACATTTCTGATGAAAAGGCCCTGCTCAAACTGGATTTTAAGAATGCCTTCAACATGGTCAGAAGAGATGCAGTACTTTGTGCCGTACATCGCCATTTCCGGCCCCTCTACCCGTTCATACTATCGTGCTACAGTGGTGAGTCAAAACTGCTCTTTGGTGAACATGAAATCAGATCATGTGAAGGCGTTCAGCAAGGTGATCCTCTTGCTCCCCTCTTTTCTGCTTAGTCTTAAAAGAAATCACCGAAAGCTTGTCCAGCGAGTTCAACATCTGGTTTTGGATGATGGCACTATAGCTGGCACCGTAGACGACCTCTTGGCAGACATCAGAAAATAAGGGAGCAAGAAGTAAGCCTGGGTCTTGTCCTGAACCCTTCCAAGTGTGAAGTAGTCTCCTCCAACCCAGACATCGTAGCTAGAATAAGGTCTGCCTTGCCTGGAGCCCATGTCATTAGGGCCGAGAACAGCACCCTCCTTGGAGCCCCCTCGGGTCTAATGCCATTGAGGAGATCCTTGACAAGAAAATCGCAGACCTTAGGAGGATGGAAGACAGAATAGGTGACATCGATGCCCACGATGCTTTTTATCTCCTCACCAAATGCCTATCCCTTCCGAGGCTAACCTACTTTCTGAGGTGCGCCCCATCTTACGACAACCGAAAGCTTGAAGAGTATGACCTCTTACTGAAGACCATGCTGGAAAAAGTTGTTAATCTCTCCCTCAACGAGTGCCAGTGGAAACAAGCCACTCTTCCTGCTCGGTAGGCTCGGTGCTTGGGTGTCCGCACCGCCACCCAAATTGCTGTCCCAGCCTTCCTGTCTTCCTCCTCAGCATCAGATGACCTGGTTAAGGAAATTCTACCTGACACCCTCAGTGATGTAGCGGGGATACAGGACCCCCACTACACGGAATGCGACACGAAATGGGGTGCCATGGCAGACCCAGCACTCAGACCAGCCATGCCGAAAGCCAAGAAACAATCCAGTTGGGACAGCCCCATTGCAGACAAAGAAGCCACAGCTTTGCTGGAGGCAGCAACAACCCCCAGTGATCGTGCACGCCTCACAGCTGTGCAGGCTCCCCATGCAGGGGACTTCCTTTGGCAGTCCCTATGTCTGCGACAGGCACACGTCTTGATCCGCAGGAGCTCCGTATTGCAGTCGCTCTCCGTCTTGCTGCCCCTATCCACACTGTTCATAGGTGTATTTGCGGCGAGGCAGATGCTGACGAATATGGATTGCATGGCCTGCACTGTGGAAAATCTGGTGGTTGGCACACTAGACACGACGAAGTAAACGACATCATTAAAAGAAGCCTTGCCTCTGCCCAGTGTCCAGCGGAGAGAGAGCCCCGCAACCTTCTGAACCGTGACTCTGTTAGCTTTGCCGGCCGACCAGACGGAATCACACTGCGTCCGTGGAAGGGTGGCAGACAGTTGGCATGGGACTATACTTGCGTATCCACCCTGGCAGCCACATACATCAACCTCTCTGCCGGCACAGCAGGAGCCGCGGCGACACACAGAGAAAGAGACAAGTCAGCCAAGTATAGGCAATTAGATCATCGGTACAACTTCGTTCCAATAGGGTCTGAGACCCTAGGCCCATGGGGAGAGAGTGCAAGAAGGTTTCTAAAGGATCTTGGTTCCAAGCTCATTGACACCACAAGAGACCCTAGAGCGGCAAGTTTTCTCTTTCAGCGCCTCAGTGTCGCGATCCAGAGGGGAATGCTCGCTGCATCCTCGGTTCCTGCCCAACGTCGGAGGAGTTCGAGGAAATCTACAGCCTCTAGGAAGCGAACTATTTTTGTGTCCTCTTAATGCTCATTTTTTGTATACAATCAGATATGTAACTGTATAACCTTGCTTAATAAAGTGTACACCATAAAAAAGGGGGTGGTAGGAGAAGCGAACACCCTCATGTATTCAGAGTTAAATGGCAAGTTTT
>WNGS01022369.1:5062-15661 GCA_020271785.1 Procambarus virginalis
TTAGTCTGAGGCTGCAAGATGACCTAGACAAACTGAATGAATGGTCCACAAATGGCTACTAAAGTTCAACCCGAGTAAATGTAAGGTAGTGAAACTAGGCGGTCACAGTCAAACTAGTCAAACACAGGATACAGAATAAGAGATAAAGTCCTTCATGAAACGGACAGAGAGAAAGATCTAGGAATTGATATCACACCAAACCTGTCTCCTGAAGCCCACATTAAAAGAATAACATCAGCGCCGTATGCAAGAGTGGCTAACATCAGAACAGCGTTCAGAAACCTGTGTAAGGAATCTTTCAGAACCTTGTATACCACATAATCACATATGTGAGACCAATCCTGAAGTATGCGGCCCCAGCATGGAGTCCGTACCTTGTCAAGCACAAGACGAAGCTGGAAAAGTTCAGAGGTATGCCACTAGACTAGTCCCAGAACTAAGAGGCATTAGTTACGAGGAAACGCTGAGTGAAATGCACCTCACGACTCTGGAAGACAGAAGATTAAGGGGGAGACATGATCACTACCTACAAAATTCTCAGAGGAATTGGCAGGGTAGATAAGGATAAACTGTTTAACATGAGTAGTACGCGAACAAGGGGACACAGGTGGAACTTAATACCCACATGAGCCACAAGGACGTTAGAAAGAACTTTTTTCAATGTCAGAGTAGTTAGCAGATGGAATACATTAGGCAGTGATGTGGTGGAGGCTGACTCCATACACAGTTTCAAATGTAGATATGATAGAGCCGAGTAGGCTCAGGAATCTGTACACCAGTTGATTGACAGTTGAGAGGCGGGACCAAAGAGCCAGAGCTCAACCCACAACTAGGTGAGTACACACACACACACATTTTCCCCTCTCCTTCAACTTTCTACCCTTGAATATAACTTTCTTTTTCTTTCCATTTCACCTTTCTCTTCTCCCTTCCTGTTCGCCCTCCTTGCTCTCTATTCCCATCCCAATCCCCTCTTTTAATTTCTATTCTCTTGCCTCCCCTCTCTCCCGTCCCTCTCACTCTCCCCCTCTCACCTTTGTTAACACATAACCTAAGGTTCTGGTTAGCTCTTACTCAGGTACAGTCAAGATGGCGTAATCAGGTAGGTGTGACCCAGAATATTTGACCACTATGGTGTAGCCAAGGTGTAACCAAGGAGCAACCTAGGTTTAAGCAAGACAGTTAACAAGCTGTAACCTACAAGGTTACAGCAAGATGTAGCCAAGACAGTCTAACGAAGGAGGTATAACCAAGATGGCGTAACCAAGAAGCTGTAACCAGCAAGGTAAATATTTCCAACAATGTCATTAAATATATAGTTGCGCGTATTCATATCTATCATCACTACACACACTCGGGTGTATAAAGTGCTCTAGATAAAATATAACAAATTGTAAAATTAAAAAAAAAATCCAAACATATAACGTCAAACTTGATATAAACTGCAAGTACAAAATACTGATCCTGTAAGAGTTATCTAGACTGAAGATACAGTGTGTTGAGTGAGACTGTACTTGCTGAAGTACTTTCTCCTCATCATATCAGACTTAAAGACTCGAACTACAGTACCGCGTCAACCTTGGCAGATGACACTACCATTTGTAGACGAGAAGACTATATAGAAGACACAGAAAACCTCCAAAATTATGTAAATTAGGCCTTTTAATGGGCCACATAAAACCACATGATGTTATACGCAGAAAAATTCCAGATTCTCCTCTATGTAAAAAGGGAAATATAACAACGGAAGCAACGTATACAAATGACACTATAGAAACAAAAGCAATATAAACGGGTTGGGAGTTATCATGGTCGGAAAACTTTACTTTTTAAAGAACACAATAAAGTAGCCGTCACAATGGCAACACAAATAACAACAGTTGCCAGACCACAGGTGGTACACTGGTACACACGAGGGTTCCCTAAGGTGGTACACTGGACCACACGAGTGTTCCCTAAGGTGGTACACTGGACCACACGAGTGTTCCCTAAGGTGGTACACTGGAACACACGAGTGTTCCCTAAGATGGTACACTGGACCACACGAGTGTTCCCTAAGATGGTACACTGGAACACACGAGTGTTCCCTAAGGTGGTACACTGGTACACACGAGGGTTCCCTAAGGTGGTACACTGGTACACACGAGTGTTCCCTAAGGTGGTACACTGGAACACACGAGTGTTCCCTAAGGTGGTACACTGGTACACACGAGGGTTCCCTAAGGTGGTACACTGGTACACACGAGTGTTCCCTAAGGTGGTACACTGGAACACACGAGTGTTCCCTAAGGTGGTACACTGGAACACACGAGTGTTCCCTAAGGTGGTACACTGGTACACACGAGGGTTCCCTAAGGTGGTACACTGGTACACACGAGTGTTCCCTAAGGTGGTACACTGGAACACACGAGTGTTCCCTAAGGTGGTACACTGGAACACACGAGGGTTCCCTAAGGTGGTACACTGGTACACACGAGGGTTCCCTAAGGTGGTACACTGGTACACACGAGGGTTCCCTAAGGTGGTACACTGGACCACATTAACAACCCCATTCACAGCTGGACATGTCGCTGACCTGGAGAATGAAGAAATATATTTTACTGCCCGAATCCATTCAATAAAACATCTCAATCACTGAGGCAGCTTAATATATGTAAATCTGTATTCTCTAGAGCGCAGATGAGATACAAAATCATTCACACCTGGGAAATATTAAGAGGAACTGGTTGTAAATCTGTACAAGGCAATAGCTCGTGACGAGAGCAGGAGGCATGACAAGAAGGCCTAAATAGCCTCAATGAAAAGCATAGTTGCAACAGGTATGCTGAGAGAGAATTATACCATCATCAACATCAACAGGCTGACCATCCACATACCTGATGACAGCATGTCTGGTGCTGTGTGTTGACATATCAGACCCGTGATGGCAACCACCTCACCAGATTTTCAACAGCAAATCAACGAACATTCCGATCGGTCTTACCGCACTGATTTGCTCATAAGACAATTGTATTTTCTACAGGACGGGACCAGTCCTGCACACTGTACTTCCCAGTCACTGCCAGACTGCAGTGTAATGACTTCCCCCCTCCCTTGCCTACCCTCCCCCCTCCCTTGCCTACCCCTTGCACCCTCCCTTGCCCTTCACCACCTTCCCTACCCTTCACCGAAGGGTTACAGAGGCACATAATGAGCTCAGGAACTAAGCCCCCAAATTCCTTTAACTAAGCAAGTTAGAGTCTTGGTAAGCCAGTTTCACAGTTTAATGTTTATATCAACAGTCTTCCATTGCTGCTGAAGCCAATTATTTTTCTGAAATAATAATAATAATAATATAATAATAATAATAATAATAATAATAACAATAATAAATAAATAATAATAAATAATAATAAATAATAATACAAATAATAATAATAATATATTATTATTATTATTATTATTATTATTATTATTATTATTATTATTATTATCAGTAACAATGAACTGCCGACAGTAAGAGCATGAGATGAGACGTAACAATGGCACCACACCCGGGCACCACAGCGCATCAACAACCCCCACACGTACAGCATGTAGTCCACCCGTGCGTGGCCTGCCATGCGTCGGAACACTGCCAGTCGTCGACGCACAGTGTGCACGTCACCGCCCTCAAATATTCACACATCAACGCACTTACTGTTAAACACCGTCGCTCGCTAGGTAACGACTCGTTACCCTTCCCTCCCCCCCCCCCCCTCCACGGCTTCCCCCACCCCAGGTGTACCTCCCCCCCCTCCGTCACCCCCCCCCCCCCGGACACCCCTCCCCTCCCTACACCATTCAAAATGTATTAAGAGAGGCGCACCATCGCTAATGCTTCAGTCCAAACTGCGTCATAATCAATGACTCAGGATTAAAGGCGTTGTCGCTTAAAGTGCGTCTGTTGGGGGGGGGATGCGTATATGGTGTCTGTGAGGGTGCATATATGGTGGTGTCTGTGGGGGGGGGTGCGTATATGGTGGTGTCTGTGGGGGGGTGCGTATATGGTGGTGTCTGTGGGGGGGGGGTGTATGTGCGTTTGTGGCACAACTGCGCATACAGTTGTATACACAACACACACTCTCTCTCTCTAGGTTCCTCTCTCTCTCTTTTTTAACTAAGACTAGGGTTCGTAAGGGCTGTCAAATGACGTACCTAGTGAAACCCCAAGCAAGAGCTGTTATCCTACTTCAGCTCATCTGAAGCCTGCTCCTAGAGACTCATTTATTTCATGAGAATGTGTTTTCAAACTATCACATAGGGATCTCTCTCTCTATCTCTCTGTCTGTCTCTCTCCCTGTGACTGTTTTGCTATCAGTGTGTGTGTGTGTGTCTCTCTCCCACTCCAACTCTCCCTCTTGACATGTTTTATGTGATTATGTGGGTCCGGTAGAGCTGGAGGACCATCCAGACATCAGTCACGCCTCCCGTCTGGCCTTATTGCATTTGTTGGCCTTTTTTTATTATTTTTGGAGGGGTCGAAGGGGCAAATGTCTCGTGCATGTTTTTTGGTATGGTATTTTTTTGTGGTATTATTATGTTGTTTATTATCATTTCTCATTATTACATTAATGAGTAAGTGACATTGTCTATAGGTTTGATTAAATTTGAGTAACTTTGACCCCACTCTCCCACCTCTCCGCTTTTGTCTCCTGCTCTTCTCCCCCTCCTACTCCATCATTCTCCTCTCCTCTCCCCAGCATCCCAAGTCTCCTCCCCATCCTCCCCTACCCACTTTATAAGGCGGCAGGTTCCTGGTACCGGCAGGTCTGGTAGGCGTAGTGAGAGGACAGTCAATAAGGTGGTGTGTGAGTCCATGACTTTTTTTATTAATATATTAGGAACATCTGCATTTGTGCTGCTGCCCTAGACTATATGAAGGGGAGCACAGTGTGTCAAAAAGCTAGACACGTGGTGCTAAAAAATCCCCATCACAAAGGATGGTTAGTCATACAGAGGCATGTGATCAGTAGTCTGCACTGGCAGACTCTGGGTGCATTATGAGGATATCATCAACACAAGAGTGAATAAGGCAGCAGTGGTAATAAAGGTCCCCATCTCGCAGGATGGTTAGTTATACAGGGCCATATGTTTAGTAGCCTGCACTGGCAAATTTTGGGTACACTGTGAGGATATCTTCAAGAACACGAGAGTGAATAAAGTATTTGCAAAGCTCCAGGTACCTCATGCCAATTGGTCTGAAAGGTCTAATAACTGGGCATTCAGTGATGTAGTGCGGGAGATCGTGCCGTAGTTCCTGCTCACAGAGTTTGCAACTGGAGTGCTCAGGATTGGGAGATCCGTCACCTGCAGCCACCTGCCACAGGTAACGGTAACCCAACCTGATCCTTGCAACCACTGTGTCGCACAGTCTAGTGGACGTTTTGTGCTGCCCATAGATGTAGGTTTCAGATCTGAACAAATCATAGCTTTTTATACTAGTACTTTCAGGTCGTTGGGAGTCAGTAAGTTCTTTCCTATCAGATCTGAATGCTTGGAACAATACAGTTTTGACAGCAGAGATGGGGATACCTAGATCTAAGTCAACTTCAAACTTGTTACACGCTAATTTGGCTGCAATGTCTGTTTCATTATGCCGTGAAACAGCTGCCAAACCCCCCATAAACTCTATGGAAAACGAAATCAATATTTCAGACTTGATAGGAGACGTTAGTGGGCGCCATATAGGAGCAATCCTGCTATAGAAAGTAAATGGGGTGGGGGGGTCGACCTAGACCCCCATAAGACACTTCACAAGCACAGATTTCTATGAGATGTGACGTTAACTGCAAGCATTTGACCTCCAGGCAGACAGACAGACATGTTGTTATAGACTCAGCTACTCGGAACAAGTTCCAAGTAGCACGGGCTATGGTGAGCCCGTAGTGGACTTACCTGGCACAGGAGCGGTGGCAATGCTTTTAAATAGGATATATATAGTCCTATTATGGATAGGCCTCGTGGGGGACCAATACTGCCTCGTATAGGTCAATAGGCTTAATGCATATATTATTATGGTGGAAAAGGAGGAAGCATCTAAGATGAGTGACACCGACATCTGCAGTGACTCGTTACAGATGCAGCATCCTTGTTTAAGATGCAGGAATTGTCCTGCCTCATACACACGCTCTCTCACTACGCTTGAGAGAGGAGGGCGGGAGAGTGTGAGATGGAGAGGGCGAGAGCGTCTCATTACCACACTCCCTTACTATTTATGAGAGAGCGAGAATGAGGGAAGAGAAAAGGAGATAGCGAGAGATAAATGGAACTTCAGTACCACTCCTTCTCTCTACGTATGAGAGAGAAGGGAAGATAGCGAAAGAGTTCCTTTACCACCACATTACTTAAGAGAGAGGAGGGAGAGAGAGGGAGAGAGGGAGGGAGCCTCAGTACAATACCCAGTCACTATACTACTGTAGTCAGAAAGACGAACGCATATTATCATTCCTGAGCGTCTCAGGAACAGAACAGGTTCACCACCCGCCAGAGGCCCTGATGGGGACGTGGAGTGAGGTGGGGCCTGCAGACTCCCTCACCACAGCGGTCGCCAGGCACCGAGTGCTGTCCTCCGGGCGGAGAAGCTGTTTGGTGAAATCTCCGTCTTCTGGAGCGCCAAGTTAGTCCATCCAGGACTATTATCACGATCCGTGAATGAGCGAGAGTGTTTTTGTTGTTTCAGATTCACTATTTGGAACAAAAAGTTCCAAATAGCACGGGCTATGGTGAGCCCGTAGTGGAGTTACCTGGAACAGGAGAGGGGCCGGAGCAAAAGTTATTGATGACTGATGAAGATTAAGCCACCCAAGAGGTGGCCGGGCATGAATAGCCCATATAGCAAGGGTGGTAGAGGGAGTCAATATTAGGTACAGGAGAGGTAAGGAAAGAGGAGAGGTGAGGCAAGAGGAGAGGCTAGGGAAGAAAAGAGGTGAGGGAAAAGGAGGATTAAGAGGGTAAATGTTTGGACAAAATCGAGGTGTCATTCCAATAGTCAGTTTCCAATAGCCTGTGACAGGAAGCGTGTTTGGCTCATTGAGGTCCTACTAGCTAAGAACAAAGACTGTCGCTGGGTCACCCAAACAGTTTACGGCCAAACCCAACAGTGTTTAACCAATCTATCTAGTAACCCGCTCATCCACTTCAACATGAGACGGGACAGAAATGTCGGGTTTATGAGGTAAACCAAAGTAAGAAAGAACTAACGAAGAAGAAAATCGAAAATCAATCACTTTGCAAAAAAAAAAACAAAAAAAAAGAGTAAAAAACTATAGTTCATAACTGCAAAAAAAGAAAAAAAGAGTAAAAAATTATAGTTCATAACTGCAAAAAAAAGAAAAAAAAAGAGTAAAAAATTATAGTTCATAACTGCAAAAAAAAAAGAAAAAAAGAGTAAAAAATTATAGTTCATAATCTTTATAAAAACTCTGAAAAAATGCATCTGATTCGAGTTGCTTCATACACTACAGATATTCTGGAGACAGTTTCTATTTCATTTCCACTTCATTTTTACCCTGAAACAATACGACATGACGAACGTTTGTGTGACACATTTATTAACGTTTGCCACACAGACAAATAATTTCCCATATATTATCGTTTACTTTCATTTTTGTTTTGTTTTCGTTGAAATGTTGCTGTCCCAAAACTTACACAATGCATCCTTCTGGGGTACATGTACCACACACACAACACACACACACACACACAACACACACACACACACACACACCACACACACCACACAACACACACACACACACACACACAGGAGGCGGAGTGGCCCTACTCATGAGAAAGGAATGGAGTTTTAAGGAGATGGCTATCCCGGGCTGTGAGGGTTTCAGAGACTACATAGCAGGCACCATGACAATGGGAGGACCAAGAATAGTAGTAGCAGTAATATAAACCCTCCACCAAATGACAGAAGACCCAGTCAAGAGTATGAAAACAACAACATGGCAGTTAAACACTATAATTGAGAGGGCAGCCTCTGCTGCCTGTAGAAATAGATCCCACCTGCTCATCATGGGGGACTTCAATCACGGAAGAATGATTGGGAGAACAAGGAACCGCATGGCGGCGAGGATACGTGGAGAGCCAAACTACTGGAGGTGGTGACTAGAAACTTCTTAACCAGCATGTCAGAGAAACCACAAGGATGAGAGGAAATGACGAACCAGCGAGACTCGACCTGGTCTTCACCCTGAACGACTCTGACATAAGAGAAATCGGTTTTGAGGCCCCAGTAGGGATGAGCGACCACAGTGTATTGGAGTTTGAGTACCTGATTGAAGAAGGGTTATTGAACTCGAGGAGAGATACTGAAACCAAAAGGTTAGCATACCGAAAGGGAAACTATGAGGAGATAAGAAAATTCCTAACAGACATAGCATGGGAAACAGAGCTCAGGGAAAAGACGGCCCAAGATATGATGGACTACATCACGCAAAAGTGCAAGGAAGCAGCAAACAAGTTTGTCCCAGCCCAAAAGGAAAACAGTGAAATGAAGATGAGAAACCCATGGTTTAATCAGAGATGTAGGCTAGCTAAGCAACAAAGTAAAAGGGCATGGAGAAACTATAGGAATAACAGGACACTGGAGAGCAGAGAAAGATACCAGAATGCCAGGAATGAATATGTCAGGATGAGAAGAGAGGCGGAAAGACAATACGAAAACGACATCGCAAGCAAGGCAAAGACTCAGCCTAAATTGCTGCATAGCCACATCAGGAGAAAAACAACAGTAAAGGAACAGGTTATGAAATTAAGGATAGGGGCAGAAGGATTCACTACAAACGACAAGGAAGTATGTGAGGAACTGAATAAGAAATTCCAAGAGGTCTTCACCCTAGAACAAGGAGAAATCCCAGAGTTAAGAGAGGGGATAGCTAACCAGGAACCACTGGAAGAGTTTGAGATTACAAGCGGGGAAGTAAGAAAGTGTTTACTAGAGTTGGATGTGACAAAGGCTATAGGCCCAGATGGAATCTCTCCTGGATACTTAAGGAAGGAGCAGAAGAACTGTGCCTACCACTCTCCATAGTGTATAACAAATCTCTGGCAACAGGGGAACTGCCAGAAATTTGGAAAGCAGCTAATGTAGTCCCGATATACAAGAAAGGGGATAGACAGGAGGCACTGAATTACAGGCCAGTGTCCCTAACCTGCATACCATGCAAGCTGATGGAGAAGATTGTGCGAAGAAAGCTAGTGGAGCACCTGGAGCGAAAGAACTTTGTAACACAGCACCAACATGGATTCAGGGATGGCAGGTCCTGCCTCACAGGGTTACTTGAATTCTACGACCAGGCAACAAAAATAAGGCAAGAAAGAGAAGGGTGGGCAGACTGCATTTTTGGATTGTCAGAAAGCCTTTGATACAGTGCCACACAAGAGGCTAGTGAAAAAGCTGGAGATGCAGGCTGGAGTGAAAGGGAAGGTACTCCGTTGGATACAGGAGTACCTAAGCAACAGGAGACAAAGAGTCAGTGTGAGGGGTGAGGTCTCAGATTGGCGAGACGTTACGAGTGGAGTCCCGCAGGGGTCAGTCCTTGGACCTATACTGTTTCTGATATATGTAAATGATCTCCCAGAGGGTATAGAATCGTTTCTCTCAATGTTTGCCGATGATGCAAAAATTATGAGGAGGATTGAAACTGAGGACGATAGTAGGAGGCTACAAGACGACCTAGACAGACTGAGTGAATGGTCCAACAAATGGCTGTTGAAGTTCAACCCGAGTAAATGCAAAGTAATGAAACTAGGCAGTGGAAACAGGAGGCCAGACACAGGATACAGAATAGGAGATGAAGTACTTAATGAAACGGACAGAGAGAAAGATCTAGGAGTTGATATCACACCAAACCTGTCTCCTGAAGCCCACATAAAAAGGATAACATCTGCGGCATATGCGAGGCTGGCTAACATCAGAACAGCGTTCAGGAACCTGTGTAAGGAATCATTCAGAATCTTGTACACCACATATGTAAGACCAATCCTGGAGTATGCAGCCCCAGCATGGAGCCCGTACCTTGTCAAGCACAAGACGAAGCTGGAAAAAGTCCAAAGGTATGCCACTAGACTAGTCCCAGAACTAAGAGGCATGAGTTACGAGGAAAGGCTGCGGGAAATGCACCTTACGACACTGGAAGACAGAAGAGTAAGGGGAGATATGATCACAACCTACAAAATCCTCAGAGGAATCGACCGGGTAGACAAGGACAAACTATTCAACACTGGGGGGACGCGAACAAGGGGACACAGGTGGAAACTGAGTACCCACATGAGCCACAGAGACGTTAGAAGGAACTTTTTCAGTGTCAGAGTAGTTAACGGATGGAATGCATTAGGCAGTGATGTGGTGGAGGCTGACTCCATACACAGTTTCAAGTGTAGATATGATAGAGCCCAGTAGGCTCGGGAATCTGTACACCAGTTGATTGACAGTTGAGAGGCGGGACCAAAGAGCCAAAGCTCAACCCCCGCAAGCACAAATAGGTGAGTACAAACATACACACCACACACACACACACACACACACACCACACACACAACACACAAACAACACACACACACACACAC
>WNGS01022370.1:0-10316 GCA_020271785.1 Procambarus virginalis
TTGGGGTGCCATATTAAGCTGGATTAGGGCATGGCTATACCAAAGGAAACAGAGAGTTAGTATAATGGAGTCAAGTCAGAGTGGGAAAATGTTGTAAGTGGAGTGCCTCAAGGCTCTGTCTTGGGACCTCTGTTGTTTATAATATATATAAATGATTTAGATTCAGGTTTGAGTAGCAACATTTGCAAATTTGCCGATGATACGAAAATCGGTAGGGAAATTAATTCGGAGGAGGACTCACTATCACTTCAAGTTGATCTAGATAGGGTTTTGAAATGGTCAAAGGACTGGCAGATGCAGTTTAATGCTGATAAATGTAAAGTTCTGAGGCTAGGTAATGATGATAGAGTTACAAGATACGAGCTAGATGGTGTTGAGATTGCGAAGTCGGATTGCGAAAGGGATCTGGGAGTTATAATTAGTAAGAATTTAAAACAAAAGGATCAATGCATAAATGTTCGTAATAAGGCAAATAGGACACTCGGATTTATTAATCGCAGCGTAAGTAACAAGACACCTGGTGTGGTTCTCAAGCTATATCTTGCTCTGGTTAGGCCCCATTTAGATTATGCAGTTCAGTTTTGGTCGCCATATTATAGAATGGATATAAATTCACTTGAACGTGTCCAGCGTAGGATGACTAAGTTAATTCCCCAAATTAGAAATCTTTCATATGAAGAAAGATTAACAAAGCTTAATTTGCATTCACTGGAAAGGCGAAGAGTTAGGGGTGACATGATAGAGGTTTACAAGTGGATGAATGGACATAACAAAGGGGATATTAATAGGGTATTGAAAGTATCAACACAGGACAGAACGCGAAACAATGGGTATAAATTGGATAAGTTTAGATTTAGGAAAGACTTGGGTAAATACTGGTTCAGTAACAGGGTTGTTGATTTGTGGAACCAATTGCCGCGTAACATTGTGGAGGTGGGGTCCCTCGATTGTTTCAAGCATGGGTTGGACATGTATATGAGTGGGATTGGTGGTTATAAATAGGAGCTGCCTCGTATGGGCCAATAGGCCTTCTGCAGTTGCCTTTGTTCTTATGTTTTTTCTGTTCTTATGTTCTTGCGTCTAACTATCGACCAATTAGCCTAACGTCTATTGTGGGAAGTTACTCGAATCTATAATAGCAAATAAAATTCGTCTTCATCTTGAAAAACATAAATTAATAATTGAGTCGCAACATGGTTTTATAAATGGCCGTTCATGTTTAACAAATTTGTTATCTTTTTATTCTAGCATAGTTGAGGCAGTTGATAGTGGTAAGGATTGTGATGTTGTGTACCTTGACTTTAGCAAAGCTTTCGATACAGTGCCACATGAAAGACTGATTAAAAAGATAGAGGCTCATGGTATTGGGGGTGCTATATTAAGCTGGATTAGGGCATGGCTATACCAAAGGAAACAGAGAGTTAGTATAAATGGAGTCAAGTCAGAGTGGGAAAATGTTGTAAGTGGAGTGCCTCAAGGCTCTGTCTTGGGACCTCTGTTGTTTATAATATATAAATGATTTAGATTCAGGTTTGAGTAGCAACATTTGCAAATTTGCCGATGATACGAAAATCGGTAGGGAAATTAATTCGGAGGAGGACTCACTATCACTTCAAGTTGATCTAGATAGGGTTTTGAAATGGTCAAAGGACTGGCAGATGCAGTTTAATGCTGATAAATGTAAAGTTCTGAGGCTAGGTAATGATGATAGAGTTACAAGATACGAGCTAGATGGTGTTGAGATTGCGAAGTCGGATTGCGAAAGGGATCTGGGAGTTATAATTAGTAAGAATTTAAAACAAAAGGATCAATGCATAAATGTTCGTAATAAGGCAAATAGGACACTCGGATTTATTAATCGCAGCGTAAGTAACAAGACACCTGGTGTGGTTCTCAAGCTATATCTTGCTCTGGTTAGGCCCCATTTAGATTATGCAGTTCAGTTTTGGTCGCCATATTATAGAATGGATATAAATTCACTTGAACGTGTCCAGCGTAGGATGACTAAGTTAATTCCCCAAATTAGAAATCTTTCATATGAAGAAAGATTAACAAAGCTTAATTTGCATTCACTGGAAAGGCGAAGAGTTAGGGGTGACATGATAGAGGTTTACAAGTGGATGAATGGACATAACAAAGGGGATATTAATAGGGTATTGAAAGTATCAACACAGGACAGAACGCGAAACAATGGGTATAAATTGGATAAGTTTAGATTTAGGAAAGACTTGGGTAAATACTGGTTCAGTAACAGGGTTGTTGATTTGTGGAACCAATTGCCGCGTAACATTGTGGAGGTGGGGTCCCTCGATTGTTTCAAGCATGGGTTGGACATGTATATGAGTGGGATTGGGTGGTTATAAATAGGAGCTGCCTCGTATGGGCCAATAGGCCTTCTGCAGTTGCCTTTGTTCTTATGTTCTTGTTCTTAAACTATCGACCAATTAGCCTAACGTCTATTGTGGAAAGTTACTCGAATCTATAATAGCAAATAAAATTCGTCTTCATCTTGAAAAACATAAATTAATAATTGAGTCGCAACATGGTTTTATAAATGGCCGTTCATGTTTAACAAATTTGTTATCTTTTTATTCTAGCATAGTTGAGGCAGTTGATAGTGGTAAGGATTGTGATGTTGTGTACCTTGACTTTAGCAAAGCTTTCGATACAGTGCCACATGAAAGACTGATTAAAAAGATAGAGGCTCATGGTATTGGGGGTGCTATATTAAGCTGGATTAGGGCATGGCTATACCAAAGGAAACAGAGAGTTAGTATAAATGGAGTCAAGTCAGAGTGGGAAAATGTTGTAAGTGGAGTGCCTCAAGGCTCTGTCCTGGGACCTCTGTTGTTTATAATATATATAAATGATTTAGATTCAGGTTTGAGTAGCAACATTTGCAAATTTGCCGATGATACGAAAATCGGTAGGGAAATTAATTCGGAGGAGGACTCACTATCACTTCAAGTTGATCTAGATAGGTTTTGAAATGGTCAAAGGACTGGCAGATGCAGTTTAATGCTGATAAATGTAAAGTTCTGAGGCTAGGTAATGATGATAGAGTTACAAGATACGAGCTAGATGGTGTTGAGATTGCGAAGTCGGATTGCGAAAGGGATCTGGGAGTTATAATTAGTAAGAATTTAAAACAAAAGGATCAATGCATAAATGTTCGTAATAAGGCAAATAGGACACTCGGATTTATTAATCGCAGCGTAAGTAACAAGACACCTGGTGTGGTTCTCAAGCTATATCTTGCTCTGGTTAGGCCCCATTTAGATTATGCAGTTCAGTTTTGGTCGCCATATTATAGAATGGATATAAATTCACTTGAACGTGTCCAGCGTAGGATGACTAAGTTAATTCCCCAAATTAGAAATCTTTCATATGAAGAAAGATTAACAAAGCTTAATTTGCATTCACTGGAAAGGCGAAGAGTTAGGGGTGACATGATAGAGGTTTACAAGTGGATGAATGGACATAACAAAGGGGATATTAATAGGGTATTGAAAGTATCAACACAGGACAGAACGCGAAACAATGGGTATAAATTGGATAAGTTTAGATTTAGGAAAGACTTGGGTAAATACTGGTTCAGTAACAGGGTTGTTGATTTGTGGAACCAATTGCCGCGTAACATTGTGGAGGTGGGGTCCCTCGATTGTTTCAAGCATGGGTTGGACATGTATATGAGTGGGATTGGGTGGTTATAAATAGGAGCTGCCTCGTATGGGCCAATAGGCCTTCTGCAGTTGCCTTTGTTTTATGTTCTTATGTTCTTATGGCCCTGGGGATTGGTTTGGTTTGAGTTTTACTATTTGTTTAAGAACATCCTCCCTGGTAACTGCTAAACTCGTCAACCTGTCCTCGTCCCCACCCACATAGACTTGTTGGGCTGAAGGCATATTGTTAAGTTCCTCTTTAGTAAATACGGATACAAAATATTATTAAAAATACTACTCATCTCTTCATCACTATCTGTTATTTGACCTGTCTCAGTTTTTAATGGACCTATCCTTTCCCTAGTCTTAGTTCGATATAACTGAAAAAAACCCTTTAGGATTTGTCTTTGCTTGCCCTGCTATACGAACTTCATAGTTTCTTTTTGCTTTCCTTATCTCTTTTTAACATTTCTAACTAGTTGTACGAATTCCTGTTCTAAAGTGACCTCCCCATTTTTAATCCTCTTGTACCAAGCTCTCTTTTTACCTATAAGATTCTTCAAATTCTTTGTTATCCACTTTGGGTCATTAGTAATCGATCTATTCAATTTGTGTGGTATACTACGTTCCTGTGCTTTGTTTAGAATATTCTTAAATACGTTATAAATTGAATCTACATCGAAATCCCCATTTACATCACCTATCGCTGGGTTCATGTCTCGCTCCAAGACCGGCCCACACCCCATACCCAAGACTTTCCAATCAATTGACCCAAAAAATTTCTTAGGCTATTAAAATCAGCTTTTCTGATTTTGAATCAGAAAATCAAAAATCAAAATCAGATATCCGTGAATCAGATATCAAAAATATCTGATTCACCTAGAATTCTATCGAGGGACAAGTGACCGCGAGAGGCGGTCGGAAAGCAAGATACACGCTCGTCCTGGAAGTCAGGACATTCAACAAGGATATGCACAACTGTAAGAGGGACAACGCAACTCAGACAATAAGGAGCAGGGCGGCGCTCCATTAAGTGACCGTGGGTTAAGCGAGTATGGCCAACCCGCAGCCGTGCCAAAGCAGTGTCCCACCGCCGGTTACGGTGGTAGGAGGAAGGCCACGGGGACACACTACGTTTGAGAGTACGCAGCTTGTTACTAACCACAGAGGACCAACAACCCTGCCAATGGGCAAGGATGGAGGAATGAATAACAGGATAAAAGTCGGAATAAGGAAGACCTTTACGGGAGATGGGACAAGAACGGATAGCGTCCTTAGCGGCAGCATCCGCACGCTCATTGAAAGAAACGCCAATATGGCTGGGAACCCAGCAAAACTCTACCGATTTAAATTTACTAGAAATAAGAAACAGCCAATGTTGAATCTCGATGACCACTGGGTGGACAGGATTAAAGGACCCTAAAGCCATGAGGGCACTACGAGAGTCGACTACAACCACAAAGGAGGAATGAGAATGAGAAAGCAAGAGACGGAGAGCATAGAGAATAGCATAAAGTTCCGCCATCTTTATGGCGGAACTTTATGCTATTCTCTATGCTCTCCGTCTCTTGCTTTCTCATTCTCATTCCTCCTTTGTTGGTTCTAGTCGACTCTCGTAGTAGTCGACTCTCAGTGCCCTTTAGGGTCCTTAATCCTGTCCACCCAGTGGTCATCGAGATAGCCTCCGAAGGGAGGCGACACATAAGTACGGTCAGGAAAAACAACAGAGTAGCCCACACCGTCCGCAGATTTAGACCCATCGGTGAAGATGGAAATAGAGTGGGAGTGCGAAGAAAAGTGCTCAAGGAAGAGGCTATTCAGAATTGTAGGAGGGATAAAGGCTTTAGTAATACAAGTCAAGGCCGTACAAAACTTGGGAAGGGGGACTCTCCACGGAGGCAAGGAATGAACAATATGAGGAGAAACATTAGAAATATGAACAGAAAGAGAATCCTGCAAGCGAGATAACCGGACAGAAAGTGGGAGACGAAGGGGAACAGGAGCTACAGGAGGAGGAAAGGTCAAAGCACGACAGAGGAGAGAGGAAGGATGTTGTAAGGACCGCGCAAGATAGCGAAGACAGTAGCGATCACGGCGGTCCTGAAGAGAGAGAAAGCCAGTGTCAACATACAAACTGAGGGCGGGAGTCGAACGAAAGGCAGCAGAGCTGAGACGCAACCCAGTATGGTGCAAAGCATCAAGACGGCGAAGAGTAGAAGGAGAAGCAGAAGAGTAAGCAGGGCAACCATAATCAAGTTTAAACAGGACGAGAGAGGAATGCAAATAGAGGAGCGTGCACCTATCCGCTCCCTAAGAAGTACGGGCCAAAACCTTAAGTAGGTTAAGGGCCTTGGAGCATTCAACTCGGAGGCAAGAGATATGGGCTGACCAAGACAGACGAGTGTCAAAGACTAACCCCAAGAGCTTTGCGGAATCCCTGTACAAAAGGGGATGACCATAAAGCGACAAAGAGGGACGAAGAACGACATGCTTCCGAGTAAAAGTCTTCTGCTAAAAAAGCAGAAGTCTTAGACGCAGAGAACTTGAAGCCATGATCGGTGGCCCAAGAAAGTATGGGACAAGACCCTAAGTAGGTTAAGGGCCTTAGAGCATTCAACTCTGTCATCCCATACCGCTTGCCACCAAGACAAACGAGTGTTAAGGATTAACCCTAAAAGCTTAGCGGAATCTTTGTACACAAGGGGATGACCTTAAAGCGACAGACACACAAAGAACGACATGCTTCCGAGTAAAAGTCGTAGCACAAGTCTAAGCTGCAGAGAACTTAACCCCTTAAGCTGCCAAGCAAAGCAAAAAATATTCGAATTATGTAAATATTACTTAAAAAGGTTAAACAAATCCCCAACTTATTGGCTTCAGTGTCGTGAAACTTTCATCAAAATATTCAAAAATTTATTTTAGACGTTTTTTTTTTAATTACAACATTTTGTTGATAAGAACAGCTATTAACTGGAACTGAAGGATAATGCAGTAATAAAAAGAGATGCAAGCACCTGTCTGATACACAAGAAGAAGAATAGTAGTATGAAGTGTCCACAAAGTGGGTATGCAGCTGGTGCCTTTATAGCATTGCTGAGTAATACATAAATAATAATGAGCAAGTATTTTATGCTCTGTTTTCAAATATATCATAAATGCATTGTCCATTGTTTATATTTGTTACTTTCAGCAATGTGCAAATTTTTTTTTCTTGGGGGGGGGGTAGTTCTGTAAATAAATATCTTCCTTTCCCCACTGATAATAGATTTAGCTGAAAATTAGAAGCTACCAGAATCTGAAGGGAGGAGAGGCGGGTGATGCCGCGACACAGACCTCCAAGCCGGGCAGACGTGTCAGTACGCGCTCCTGATTAGCACGTGCATACCTAGTATTTCCCGCGATTTGTGCCACAGGATCACCAGAATCCATCTAATCCACGAATTCGCTACTTGGAGTATTGTACCCGGACCACTAGTACGACTGATATTGCTTTGGCCATTGTAATAGATGTGGTTTGTGGTTTCGGTTATGAAGCCGGCAAGCTACCCCATCAAGTGCAAGCGCATTTTTCACTAGAGACGGTCTTTTCTATTAATAACTAATTTAATGCTGTTATTATGATCTAACCATTTCCCAGGTACAATTAAGGAAGAAAAGATTACCTACAAGCATCGTTTTGGCCCCATTGTTCCGACGCCATGATATTCTAGAATCTTCGACGTGGCTTCTCTTGATCAGGACGGTGTAGTGTGAATGCAGTACTAATTAGCCTGACGCTTATTCCATAACAAAGATTTCTTGAGCCTGGAATCAGGCCATTCCTATGTTTAAGCTAAGGCCTTAAATTCTCCATACTAATAAGTAGATTAACCAGTAGTAGTAATATATCTTTACTGGATTTATATTGATATAGACTATATACACATGTATATAACTAACCCCGCCCCAAATATGTGCAGAGTATAAACCCAGGAGGAAATAAATTTAACACAGTCCAACCAATTATACAGTCCGCTTAATTCAATAAATAAATACAATAACTACCTGCTGTGAAAACCCCCATAAGGAAACATCAGACGGAGAACCAGGAAGAGGACCCTCTGGCCCAGAACGCAAAGGAGCAGACGGAGCAGACGTGGTGTGTGGGAGGTAGTAGTGGTGGTGGGTGGTGGTGGTGGTGGTGGTGGTGGTGGTGTCGGGGTCCAAGGCCTCGAAACGGGTTCGAAACTGAAAAAGTGGGAGAGGGCGAGAAGAAGGGGAACTCAACACACGTGCATAAGACCTGCCAGAGAAAGAGGAAAAATGGCAAACATGGCGCATTGCTTCAGGACAACTCGTCTTGGCAAGTTGTAAAGGACAGGGGTCTTAAGAAGACCTTGGCAAAACCGACACCTAATAGCCTAAGGACTTCTAACGCATTTGATGTGTTAGAGGACGAGTGCTGTGGTGAACCTGTAGTTCAACGAGGAGGCAAAGGCAAAGCAACGAGGAGCATTGAAGCGCAGGTCCCTCAAAGTGCTCGAAAGGAAAAGGGAGGAACGAAGCGAATTTTGGTTGTGGGAGATTCCCAGGTGAGGTATTTAGACAGAACGTTTTGTGCCAGAGATAAAGGGAACAGGTTAAGGGTTTGCTATCCGGGAGCTGGTATTGGTGATATTGTTGGAAACATGAAAGATATTATGACGGGAAATGGGAACAAACCCATTATTTGTTAAAGTGCAGGGGGTAATGATGTTGGGCGAGTTAGGAGTGAGGAACTAATACAAAGATTCAAGACAGCAATAGAATTAGTTAGGAACAAGGGAGGAATCCCGATCATATGTGGCATTCTTCCAAGAAAGGGAGTGGGAAATGAATGGATGTCGAGGGCACTTGGTGTCAATTGCAGGCTGGAAAGATATTGCAAATCTAATGCAATACCTTTCATAGACAACTGGGAACACTTCTATGGAAGAAATGAAATGTACGCTCGGGATGGGGTGCATCTATCGAGGGCTGGGGTTGTTGCTGTTGCGAACTCGTTGGAAGAAGTGGTTAGAGGTGTTTGTTTGGGTTTAAACTGTTAGTAGATAGTGGTATGGGAATTGATTTTGAGGAAGGAGATAATAAAGGTATGTGTTTGGGGGAGAAAGGAACTGGCAAAATGATCAGGGAAATTGAAGGGCCTCAAAATAACAATTCACTTAGGGTATATTACACTAACAGTAGAAGTCTAAGAAATAAAATAAGCGAATTAAATGCTCTTGTCTGCACAGAAAAAATAGATATTATCGCGCTTACCGAAACGTGGGTGAATGTAGAAAATAGAGAACTATTAGCTGAATATCAAATAATTGGATTTAAACTTTCACACAGATAGATATATTAGACGAGGAGGGGGAGTAGCCATATATGTTAGGGACAATTTGAAATGTAGTCTCAAAGAGGGAATCAAATCTGAGCCACACACAGAAACTATTTGGATAGAATTAAACGAAAAAGCAAATAATATTATAATAGGAGTTATATATAGGCCACCAAATTTAGACAGAATGGAAGCAAAGCATCTATGGAATGAAATATCTAAAGCATCTAGATCTAACAGTATTTATGTCATTGGTGACTTTAATTTTAGTGGAATAAACTGGTTGAACAAAACAGGGAATAATGAAGCAGAAGGATTTTCTAGAATTAATTGACGATTGCTTTCTTACGCAACACATTGAGGAACCAACACGGGAAAATAATATTTTAGATTGTGTTAACTAACAGGGAAACACAAATTAAGGACATCGAAATAGGGAGTGAGCTAGGGAACAATGATCATAAAGAAATCAGATTTAGCATAGAATGGAATAGTCCTGTAGGAGAAAATTCTGTTAAAGTACCTGATTTTCGAAAAGCTAATTTCAATAACCTAAGAAATTTATTGAGTCAAATAGAATGGAAAGTCTTGGGTATGGGGTGTGGCCGGTCTTGGAGCTAGACGTGAACCCAGCGATAGTTGACGTAAAAGGGGTTTTCGATGTGGACTCAAAATATAACTTATTTAAAAATATTCTAAGCGAAGCCCAGGAATGTAGTATACCATATAAATTGAATACATCGAATACTAATGATCCAAAGTGGATAACAAAGGATCTGAAGAACCTTATAGGTAAAAAGAGAGCGTGGTACAAATAAGAACATAAGAACATAAGAACAAAGGCAGCTGCAGAAGGCCTATTGGCCCATACGAGGCAGCTCCTATTTATAACCACCCAATCCCACTCATATATTAGCTGATTCGCTGCGGGAGGAGGTAAGGCAGCTTAAGAAACGGCAGGATGAAGCAAAGGAGGAGACCGGCATTAGGGAGACCCCGTCTTGGCATATTGTAAAAGACAGGGGTCTTAAGAAGACCTTGGCAAAACAGACACCTAATACCATAAAGATTACAAACGCATTTGATGTGTTGGAGGACGAGTGCTGTGGTGAACCTATGGTTCAGCGTAGAGGTAAGGGCATAGCGGCGAGGAACATTGAAGCGCGGGTCCCTCAAAGTGCCCCAAAGGAAAAGGGAGGATCGAAGCGAATTTTGGTTGTAGGAGATTTCCAGGTGAGGTATTTGGACAGAACGTTTGTGCCAGAGATAAAGGGAACAGATTAAGGGTTTGCTATCCTGGAGCTGGTAAG
>WNGS01022373.1:8922-16422 GCA_020271785.1 Procambarus virginalis
AAACCAATTGAGATCACAGGTGTTGCGCTTACAAAGACAACCTGAGAACTTGAAGTTGTACCATGAAATAATACAAAAGCAACTCGATGACAAATTTATCGAAGTTGTTACAAATGATAACCCAAAGGAAGGTCACTACCTGCCACCCACCCTGTACAGAAGAATTCTGCTACTACCACATTACGGATAGTATAGAATTGCAGTGCTAAAACAAGGCAGAGTAGTGTTTCGTTAAATGACTGCCGTCAAACTGGCCCTAGCCTAACACAAAGGCTTTACGACATGCTGTTAAAGTTCCGAATTGGGACTTATGCATATACGGCCGACATCAGCAACGCATTCCTTAGGGTAGGTCTTCAGGAAGAAGACCAGAACTACACAAAGTTCCTATGGATTAAGGATCCTAACGATCCGAACAGTGAATTAATCACTTACCGGTTTCTGTCCGTCTTGTTCGGTGCCACGTCATCTCCTTTTCTGCTCCAAGCTACCTTGGATACACATCTGAAGAAGTCCGATAGCCCGAACAAGACGGAAATTAGCAAAAACTAGTATGGGGATAATTTTCAAGGAACAACCAACAGTGAAAGTAAATTGTTGGACATATACCTTGAGGCCAATCGAGAATTAATGGGAGCCAATATGCCTCTCCAGTCTTGGGTCTCTAACAATGACAAATTAAAATCAACTGATCGCAGCTGAATTTCCCAACTACCAGGTACCCGAGATGACAGGTACTAGGTGTCGAATGGAACACGACAACCGATCAGTTGACAATCAATTCGGTGGAGCCAGATACCACTAACTTAACAATGAGAAAATTACTATCACAAGTCAGCAAACCCTTCGACCCATTAGGACTATTTAGTCCAATCCTAATTAATGGGAAGTTGATAATACAGGAATGTTGGCAACAAAAGATAGGCTGGGATGATCTTCTGACACCTGCCTTACAAGAAAAATGGCAAGGGTTAGTAAAAGATTTATGTACCCTAGAGTCTATCAAGTACCCTAGGAACACAGTAGTAAATGAAAAAGAACCAATTAAGCTACATGTATTTTGTGATGCCTCAGGAAGGCTTATGGCACAGTAGCTTACCTGTTCTCAAATGGGCAAGCCAATTTGCTCACATCAAAGGCCAGAGTGGCACCTTTAAAGAAAAGATTACTGCCACAACTGGAATTAACAGCCTTACTGCTAGGTGTAAGATTGGCTCATTATCTGATCAAGGCCTAAGCCACATCCACTTTAAAGAAACAGTAGTATGGTCAGATAATGAGGCAGTGCTACAGTGGGTTAAGAACAATAACAGTAAAAATTACGTGAGTAACCGTGTTAAGGAAGTACGAGAGTTATCAGCAGGGTATAAACTAAGATATGTACCCACCAAAGAGAATCCAGCTGACTATCTCTCCCGAGGCCTGACTTTACGGCAATTAACAAAGGCAGAGATGTGGTTCAATGGACCTCAGTGGATAATCAGCGACCAGTGGCCTGAACAAAAGCCACAAGTCATTTTGACCAATGTCACTGTTTCCACTGAGAACCCAGAACCACCTCGGACTTTGGTAATTGATCCTACTCGGTACTCTGAACTGAACAAACTTATAGGTGTCACCCAAGTAGTGTTTGATTTTCTAAAGAAAATAGGAATCAAGCATAAATTCCCTAATGCCCTAAGGTATTGGGTCAAAAGAGCCCAGATCGACACATTCGTGACAGAATTTGACAATGTTCCTAAGAAGCTACAACATGATCTGGGTCTCTGGTTAGACACTGACAATTATAATTTAATCAGATGCGGAGGCCGCTTACAGCATGCTGACATAGATCTGGAAGCAAAAAATCCAATATTGCTCCCTCGTCACCACATAGTAAGCAAACTAATTGTGTTACATATACACAAATACAGCACTCTGTATGGTGGGGTATTAGATACTCTCACGGATTTAAGACAACAGTACTGGCTACCTCAAGGTAGGCAAACAGTAAAATCAATAATAAAATCCTGTGTTATTTGCCGGAGATACGATGCCAGAGTGTGTCCATAACCTGGCCCTCCTCCACTTCCGAAGGAACGAGTCGTACATATTCGTCCCTTTGAGACAACAGGAGCACTAACACTGACAGGCACTAAAGACAAGAAACCAGTAAAAGCCTACATCTGTCTTTTTACTTGTGCCACAACAAGGGCAGTCCATCTAGAAGTGACTCCCGACATGAGTACTGAAGCATTCTTACAGGCTTTCCGCAGGTTTGCTTCTCATAGATCCTGTCCTAAGTTAATGATCTCAGACACTGGGTCCAACTTAGTGGCAGGAGAAGCATGTCTGAGGAAAATCTGGACACACCCAAAGGTACGCACAGCCCTAAATCAACGGCAGTGCCAATGGAAATTCATACCTCCCAGAGTACCATGGCACGGAGGCTTCTATGAACGCATGGTTGGTACGGTGAAATGTTCTCTACGGAAAACCCTACACCGCCAAAGAATTGACCTACAGGAGCTTCAAACCGTAGTCATGGAGATAGAAGCACGAGTTAATAACCGACCACTTACCTACCTCTCTGATGATGTTTTGCAGTGTGAACCATTAAGTCCAGCTCATTTGATGTATGGGAGACCTCTCAAAACACTTGTGTCCCTTACGGACGAGGAACCAGAGGATCCTTCATATGTCCAAGAGAGTGATTTGGTTCAACGTTTCAAAACATCTATCAGGGGTGATAAGTCGGTGGAATGACGTATGGACTCGAGAATATCTTACAGCTCTGAGGGAGTATCATTACGGGGCAAACAACCCCTACAACAGAATTAACTTGAACCCTGGTGACATAGTTCTGGTGGATAGTGATGGACCACGCTCAGAGTGGCCTATAGGTCAAATAGTCTCTGTTCATCCAGACAGCCAGGGCATCTTGAGAATAGTGAAAGTAAAATGCTGAGGCAACACTACTCTCAAAACTTTATAGAGAAATTAGTTCCTTTAGAACTGGCAAGGAAAGAAGACGTTCAACGACTTCCAGCACCCGTTATGCCAGTACGGGATATACGTCCCCAAAGGACTGCAGCACAACAATGTAAACTCAAATTAAAGCAGCACTATAATTCTGAAGGAGAAGAATAAAGTGATCGCAGTCCTTACCGGGACTTCGACCCATGTTCTTCCCCCCCGGAATTATGTCGGAAACCGACACACAGATAATAACATAGTCTCCCTTTAGTCTGTATTTCCTTCAAGATAGAAAATGGGAGATCCTGTGATGTCAGAAACAACTCGTATATTTACAAAATATAATACTGTTTATACAACAGTCTTCTATCTACATTGAATAAAAAAGTACTCAATAAGACTGAATATAATTACTAACACCATAATATAGCTTGACTCTCTTGTTAGATTATGCAGTTCAGTTTTGGTCGCCATATTATAGAATGGATATAAATTCACTTGAACGTGTCCAGCGTAGGATGACTAAGTTAATTCCCCAAATTAGAAATCTTTCATATGAAGAAAGATTAACAAAGCTTAATTTGCATTCACTGGAAAGGCGAAGAGTTAGGGGTGACATGATAGAGGTTTACAAGTGGATGAATGGACATAACAAAGGGGGATATTAATAGGGTATTGAAAGTATCAACACAGGACAGAACGCGAAACAATGGGTATAAATTGGATAAGTTTAGATTTAGGAAAGACTTGGGTAAATACTGGTTCAGTAACAGGGTTGTTGATTTGTGGAACCAATTGCCGCGTAACATTGTGGAGGTGGGGTCCCTCGATTGTTTCAAGCATGGGTTGGACATGTATATGAGTGGGATTGGGTGGTTATAAATAGGAGCTGCCTCGTATGGGCCAATAGGCCTTCTGCAGTTGCCTTTGTTCTTATGTTCTTATGTTCTTATGTTAACGTAAATTTAACTTAGAAGTGGAACCAAGAGATCAGGGGCGTCGGTAGCCCAGAGCGTCACTTACAGAGGCTCCTGCCCACACAACAACACCAACAAACACGCTGGAGGGTGCTCCCAAAGCTGAAACACAGACACCAATTTACGTGTCAACAACCAGCAACACAGCCTCTCAACAGCCACAGCAACGATAATATCCGTCTTACCAAGTATTTGTAGATTATTAAGTGCACTTTTTAGTCACAATAGGGAGATGGTTAGGATATATGAATAACACCACCACAATGTACGTGTACTCCATTTACAGCCCTCACATTCATGTTATACCTGTAATTGATATGTTTAGGGAACTTTAATTAATTCCTTGCATTCCATACAGGTAAATTGTGATTAGGAGCAGCAAGGAGCTGTGCAGACAGTTGGATCTTATACATAATTTGTCTATAGCTGTTTGCCAACGCTTGTAACCTCCACAGCCGCCATTACGTGGCACTCGGAGGCACAGAGCCACACCCATTTGATGCTACAATTACACAGCCTTAGCAGGCCCATACTACAAGAACAGCTAAGCCTACTCTAGTTATTGTAGAAGTAGTATTCATAACTAGTAATAATTATTGAAATAATAGTAGATTAAACCACCATATGTGGTATGATATAAAATTAAACTTAGGTAAACAATTGGTAGTTTAAGAAAGAACCATCTTAAAGTGGTTTAAGCTACAAATTGTCCCCCCAATTATGTGAGAATAATTTCAGGCAGTTTTAACAAGTACATACAGTTCACTCAATTAATTTCTTACTTACTAAGAATACAAATAAGATAAAACTTTATTTTATTGAAGTTAATTTAAAAGGAGATATACTGCCTGGAGTTTTTCCAACACGAAGTGTGTCATGGTTGCTGACAGCCTTCATGGTCGGCGTGGTGTGTCATGGTTGCTGACAGTGTTCATGGTGGTTGTGGTGTGTGTCATTGTGACTGACAGTGTTCACGGTGGTCGTGGTGTGTCATGGTTGCTGACAGTGGTCATGGTGGCCGTGGTGTTTCATGGTTACTGACAATGGTCATGATGGTCGTGGTGTGTCATGGTTGCTGATAGTGGTCATGGTGGTCGTCGTGTGTCATTGTGGTCGCGGTGTGTCATTGTGGTTGTGGTATGTCATGGTTGATGACAGTGTTCATGGTCGTCGTGGTGTCATGGCTAAGCAGCATGGCGAATACTAATGGCGGTGTCTCTCCGCCCTCCCTAAAGTCGTCTCCCGCATTCACAACAGAAATTACTAATCACGGATAATTCTTTTCCGTGTCATTACTGATGTAATGCGTTAATGAGAACCGAGTTGCAATTATTGGAAATTAAATAATATTATATTCTCGTTAAGTGGTGTTAATCGAGAAATGGAGAGAAATTTTATTTCCTCCATAGCATTCGTACGTAACAGATAAAACTGCTACTTGATAATAATTTCAGTTAATAACTCTCGGTTTTGGATTATTGGGAGCTATATTGTCCGTAGTTAATTATTGTACGGAATATTGATAAATTAGAGAACCACATTCAATTCTCTGATATAATGGTAATGAATATGTTTAGATACATATTATCTGTCGCAATCCTGCCTCTCAATGTCGTGAGAAGATTATCAATAGGCTCAGATTAAGTTGTGTTAACACTACCGTTAGTGAAATTAATAACTACTGTAATTAGTATATGATAATGATGTACTATAATGCAATGGTAGTGTGTCAGTGTTGGAAATTTCCAACACGTGGTGTGTCATGGTTGCTGACAGTGGTCATGGTGGTCGTGGTGTGTCATGGTTGCTGACAGTGATCATGGTGGTCATGGTGTGTTATGGTTGCTGACAGTGATCATGGTGGTCATGGTGTGTCATGGTTGCTGACAGTGTTTATGGTGGTCGTTGTGTGTCATGGTTGCTGACAGTGTTCATGGTAGTCGTGGTGTGTCATGGTTGCTGAAAGTTTTTATGGTGGTCGTGGTGTGTCATGGTTGCTGACAGTGATCAGGGTGGTCGTGGTGTGTCATGGTTGCTGACAGTGTTTATGGTGGTCGTGGTGTGTCATGGTTGCTGAGAGTGTTCATGGTGGTCTTGGTATGTTATGGTTGCTGACAGTGTTTATTGTGGTCGTGGTGTGTCATGGTTGCTGACAGTGATCATGGTGGTCGTGGTGTGTCATGGTTGCTGACAGTGATCATGGTGGTCGTGGTGTGTTATGGTTGCTGACAGTGATCATGGTGGTCGTGGTGTGTCATGGTTGCTGACAGTGATCATGGTGGTCGTGGTGTGTCATGGTTGCTGACAGTGATCATGGTGGTCATGGTGTGTCATGGTTGCTGACAGTGTTTATGGTGGTCGTGGTGTGTCATGGTTGCTGACAGTGATCATGGTGGTCGTGGTGTGTCATGGTTGCTGACAGTGATCATGGTGGTCATGGTGTGTCATGGTTGCTGACAGTGATCATGGTGGTCATGGTGTGTCATGGTTACTGACAGTGTTTATGGTGGTCGTGGTGTGTCATGGTTGCTGACAGTGATCATGGTGGTCGTGGTGTGTCATGGTTGCTGACAGTGTTTATGGTGGTCGTGGTGTGTCATGGTTGCTGACAGTGATCATGGTGGTCATGGTGTGTCATGGTTGCTGACAGTGATCATGGTGGTCGTGGTGTCTCATGGTTGCTGACAGTGATCATGGTGGTCGTGGTGTGTCATGGTTGCTGACAGTGATCATGGTGGTCGTGGTGTGTCATGGTTGCTGACAGTGTTTATGGTGGTCGTGGTGTGTCATGGTTGCTGACAGTGATCATGGTGGTCATGGTGTGTCATGGTTGCTGACAGTGATCATGGTGGTCGTGGTGTGTCATGGTTGCTGACAGTGATCATGGTGGACGTGGTGTGTCATGGTTGCTGACAGTGTTTATGGTGATCGTGGTGTGTCATGGTTGCTGACAGTGATCATGGTGGTCGTGGTGTGTCATGGTTGCTGACAGTGTTTATGGTGGTCGTGGTGTGTCATGGTTGCTGACAGTGATCATGGTGGTCGTGGTGTGTCATGGTTGCTGACAGTGTTTATGGTGGTCGTGGTGTGTCATGGTTGCTGACAGTGATCAACGTGGTCGTGGTGTGTCATGGTTGCTGACAGTGATTATGGTAGTCGTGGTGTCTCCTCATCAACGACAACCTTCACAATGTCACAAATCAATCAACTTCAGCAAACAACAAACAAATATTTCATAACAATCATTGAACAATAACTATAAAAAATAATTTAATTAACCTTCAGTGAACGTATAAAAACTATATTAAAGCTAATCTGCTAAGCTGGGAATTAAATCAACACTTCACCAAATTTTGATAAAAATTCATTGGAGAATCCGAGGATTAGGTCAACACTTCTCAGAATAAGAATCATAAGACCTGTGTAACGTGTTTGCTCCTCGCGTTTGATAAATAACTGATGAACTCACGGGCAACTTCCTCCCAGATGCTGTCAAGGCTTACACCGGTGTCTCCTGCAACTGGAAATGATGAAGAGAAGTAGAGCAAATCACTACATAAGTCACCAC
>WNGS01022373.1:21422-32779 GCA_020271785.1 Procambarus virginalis
CAAAAGGAAGTCCCCTGCATGGGGAGCCTGCACAGCTGTGAGGCGTGCACGATCACTGGGGGTTGTTGCTGCTTCCAGCAAAGCTGTGGCTTCTTTGTCTGCTATGGGGCTGTCCCAACTGGATTGTTTCTTGGCTTTCGGCATGGCTGGTCTGAGTGCTGGGTCTGCCATGGCACCCCATTTCGTGTCGCATTCCGTGTAGTTGGGGTCCTGTATCCCCGCTACATCACTGAGGGTGTCAGGTAGAATTTCCTTAACCAGGTCATCTGATGCTGAGGAGGAAGACAGGAAGGCTGGGACAGCAATTTGGGTGGCGGTGCGGACACCCAAGCCACCGAGCCTAACAGGAAGAGTGGCTTGTTTCCACTGGCACTCGTTGAGGGAGAGATTAACAACTTTTTCCAGCATGGTCTTCAGTAAGAGGTCATACTCTTCAAGCTTTCGGTTGTCGTAAGATGGGGCGCACCTCAGAAAGTAGGTTAGCCTCGGAAGGGATAGGCATTTGGTGAGGAGATAAAAAGCATCGTGGGCATCGATGTCACCTATTCTGTCTTCCATCCTCCTAAGGTCTGCGATTTTCTTGTCAAGGATCTCCTCAATGGCATTAGACCCGAGGGGGGCTCCAAGGAGCCCCCCTCGGGGCCTCGAGCCCCCCTATATATATATATATATATATATATATATATATATATATATATATATTATATATATATATATATATATATATATATATATATATATATATATATATATATATATATATATATATATATGTCGAACCTAGTAGTCAGAACGCACTTTTCTGCCAACTATGCAAGGCCCGATTTGCCAAAAAGGCCGAGTGATTTTCTTTATTTTCCAAAAAAATTTCCAATTGGTTTATTTGAAATGTTATTATTATATTATATTAGGAACGTTAATTATTGAACTAGCTATGTTAATTCAGGTTAGGTTAAGCTATGTTAGGTTCGGTCATATATGTACGTTAGTTTTAACTCAAATTTAAACAAGTGAACTGATACATAATTATAATTTTTTTCCAACTTTCTGGTAGGTCTCCTGTTTCCGTTCACACACAACAGAGAGTGGCACACTTAGTTCATCTGCACCCTCTTTTAGTATCCATGGTGAGATTCTGTCAGGTCCAACAGCCTTTGTCACATTCAGCTCCAACAGATTCCTCCAAGGTTGCATGGTTTGCCGCCTCCTCATTTAGTGCCGGGTCTTGTCATCGTTCTATTATGAAGACCTGCTGGAATCTCTTGTTGGGTCCTTCATACACCTCCTTGTCATTCTCTGTGTTTCTGTTCTCCCCATTTTCTCAGTTCATCATTTGTTCCTTCACTGTGTGTGTGTGTGTGTGTTTATTTGTGTGTGTGTGGGATGGGTATGTAGGTAGGGTTGGGGGATATGGGTATAGGAAGGAGGGAGGGAGTGAAGGAGGGCGAGAGAGATATAGGGAGAGAGAGGGAGGGAGGGAGAGAGGGAGAAGGTGAAAGGAGGGAGAAAGAGAGAGAGATATATGTTGGGTGTAGGGAGAGACAGGGGGAGTGATATGTTCATGTGTGTGTGTGCATGTGCATGTGGTGAGAGAGGGGTGTGATGGGGGGGTTAAAGATGGTCATTGGTCACTCGTCACATGGATGTCAAAAACGTCCTACCCAGATTTACCCTATGGGACTTTTCTTCCTACTGTAAGAGATTTTTCTTCCTACCCTATGAGATATTTCTTCCTACTTAATGAAATTTTTAAATATATGTGATATTTTGAAGAATATTATATTTTAAATCGATCTGTACACCAGATACATGACTTTGAAGGCGGTATCTACCAGCCAAGCTTTCTTTTTCAGCACAGACAAGAAGAGTAATAGAGTGTTGTACTTATAGTGAGGGTCGTCGCGGATCCTGTCCTGGAACTCAAGATTCCACGTGGTTATTGTTATCTTTGTTTAATGTCAGTCACTGTGGAATACTTTCTACACGTTGCAAAACTTTGCAAGATCATTACTATGGGTGCTCTAGTAACACTTCACAAACACTATTATCTGTTATGCAGCTCCAGACACTACATACATAAAACAATCCTGACCTACTGCCCGCTGCTGGCACTGGTGTTGCCACAAGAAATCGTTATGTTTATTTTTCTCTTCTAACGCTAAAGGAATTCACTGTGATACTCTCTTGTTGTACACGGCATGGGGAACAAAAACTATATTTTGGTCTACATGGCACTTAATCTGTCCCGGGATAATGCTGTTAAGTGTCATGGTTGATAACAGTCTTCATGGTGGTCGTGGTGTGTCATGGTTACTGCCAGTGGTCATGGTGGTCGAGGTGTGTCATGGTTGCTGACAGCCTTCATGGTGGTCGTTGTGTGTCATGGTGGTCGTTGTGTGTCATAATTGCTGACAGTGATCATAGTGGTCGTGGTGTGTCATGGTTGCTGACAGTGGTCATGGTGGTCGTTGTGTGTCATGGTGGTCGTGGTGTTGGAAAGTTCCAACACTGACACACTACCATTGCATTATAATACATCATTATTATATACTAATTACAGTAGTTATTAATTTCACTAACGGTAGTGTTAACATAACTTAATCTGAGCCTATTTCTAATCTTCTCACGACATTGAGAGGCAGGATTGCGTCAGTTAATATCTATCTAAACATATTTATTACCAATATATCAGAGAATTGAATGTGGTTCTCTAAAATTATCAGTATTCCGTACAATAATTAACTACGGATAATATAGCTCCCAATAAACCAAAACCGAGAGTTATTAACTGAAATTATTATCAAGTAGCAGTTTTATCTGTTACATACGAATGCTATGGAGGAAATAAAATTTCTCTCCATTTCTCGATTAACACCATTTAACGAGAATATGATATTATTTAATTCCCTATAATTGCAACTCGGTTCTCATTAACGCATTACATCAGTAATTACACGGAAAAGATTTTTCCGTGATTAGTAATTTCTGTTGTGAATGCGGGAGACGAGTTGAGGGAGGGGGAGAGACGCCGCCATTATTATTCGCCATGCTGCTTAGCCAGTGACGCCAACCATCACATCGTGCGTCCCGGGAGAGTTGATTTCCATCAATACTACGTGGGGCCCTATCATTTAATCGGCCTAGGAGCGTGCAATTGCTCCAGTAGCAATCTATGATTGCTTCGGTGAACAACCAGCTGGTTAAGTGCTTTAGTATTGTTTATATTGAGTACTCTTTATATCTATGTACTGTGCACTGTCCATCGTTATGCTACGTGACCTCCCCAAACAATAAGTACGTCCATAAGGAATTAAATTCATTCCTTTTATGGCATAGTGAAGATATTAGATAGTAGGTATAAACAATTAGTATATTAGGTTGAAATTTCAGCTTGTGTTGTAAGCGGTCGTGGTCCTCATGTTCCCACGCCATGCATGCACTCACGTGTTGCAGCAAGTAGCAGACGACGCCACTGCACCTCTACTTCTCCGTTCACTATTACAGCTAAGCAGCTGAAACCTTTTCTATTATTTCTTTAATTGAGCAAATTCTAGATCAGTCAAAGAGATTTAGTTTATTTGATTTGAGATATCTAACAGAATATGTTAGCCTCATAAAAGTCAAATGAGAATAATTACTTGGTTAATCGACATATAATCTTTTTACCATTAATCAACTTATCTAATGTTTCTTAATAGTATTCAGTAGAATTACTAATTTTTATTCGAGGAAGAACCAGCCTCGATGAAGCGTACTGGGAGTAGATTACTTCTGGTATTACCCCCAATTTTGTGAAGGACGGAAAGTTTATTCTCGAACATTAATATATAATACAGCCCATTGAAGTTTAAAGAATAATCTTTAATAGTTTCATATCTATAGGCGCTGGTGTTTCAGTCCTTATCATTTAACTTTATCTGTTTCCCTTTTCAGTCAAAATAGGGTGGTCCTTCGATTAATATAAATTAATCCATTAATTCAATATCAATCAATTAATAGAGAGAAAGTTTTCTTCACAACACATGGTATGTCATGGTGGTTGTGGGGTGTCATGGTGGTCGTGGTGTGTCATGGTTGCTGACAGTATTCATGGTGGTCGTGGTGTATCATGGATGCTCTCAGTGTTCACGGTGGTCGTAGTGTGTCATGGTTGCTGACAGTGGTCATGGTGGTCGTGGTGTGTCATTGATGCTGACAGTGGTCATGGTGGTCGTGGTGTGTCATGGTTGTCGTGGTGTATCATGGTTGCTGACAGTCATCATGGTGGTCGTGGTGTGTCATGGTGATCGGGGTGTGTCATGGGGGTCGTGGTGTGTCATGGTTGCTGACAGTGGTCATGGTGGTCGTGGTGTGTCCTTGATGCTGACAGCGGTCATGGTGGTCGTGGTGTGTCATGGTTGTCGTGGTGTATCATGGTTGCTGACAGTCATCATGGTGGTCGTGGTGTGTCATGGTGATCGGGTGTGTCATGGGGTCGTGGTGTGTCATGGTTGCTGACAGTGGTCATGGTGGTCGTGGTGTGTCCTTGATGCTGACAGTGGTCATGGTGGTCGTGGTGTGTCATGGTTGTCGTGGTGTGTCATGGTTGCTGACAGTGTTCATGGTGGTCGTTGTGTGTCATGGATGCTGACAGTGATCATGGTGGTCGTGCTATGTCATGGTTGCTGACAGTGGTCATGGTGGTCGTGGTGTGTCATGGTTGCTGACAGTGGTCATCGTGGTCGTTGTGTGTCATGGTTGCTGACATTGGTCATGGTGGTCGTGGTGTGTCATGGTTGCTGACAGTGGTCAAGGTGATCTTGGTGTGTCATGGTTGCTGACAGTGATCATGGTGGTCGTCGTGTGTCATGGTTGCTGACAGTGTTCATGGTAGTTGTGGTGTGTCATGGTTGCTGACAGTCTTCATGGTGGTCGTGGCGTGTCATGGTTGTTGACAGTGATCACGGTGGTCGTGGTGTGTCATTGTCGCTGACAGTGGTCATGGTGGTCGTTATCTTGAGATGATTTCGGGGCTTTAGTGTCCCCGCGGCCCGGTCCTCGACCAGGCCTCCACCCCCAGGAAGCAGCCCGTGACAGCTGACTAACACCCATGTACCTATTTTACTGCTAGGTAACAGGGGCATAGGGTGAAAGAAACTTTGCCTATTGTTTCTTGCTGGCGCCTAGGATCGAACCCAGGACCACAGGATCTCAAGTCCAGTGTGCTGTCCGCTCGGCCGACCGGCTACCTGGTGGAGTCGTGGTGTGTCATGGTGGTCGTGGTGTTTCATGGTTGCTGACAGTGATCATGGTGGTCGTGGCGTGTCATGGTTGCTGACAGTGATCATAGTGGTCGTGGTGTGTCATGGTTGCTGACAGTGATCATGGTGGTCATGGTGTGTCATGGTTGCTGACTGTGGTAAAACTCCAGTCAGTATATCCCTTTTTAATTGACTTCAATAAAATAAAGTTTATCTTATTTTTATTCTTAGTAAGTAAGAATTAATTGAGTGGACTGTATGTACTTGTTAAAACTGCCTGAAATTAACTCACATACCTGCAGGGACAATTTGTAGCTTAAACCACTTTAAGATGGCTCCTTCCTAAACTACCAATTGTTTACCTAAGTTTAAATTTATATCATACCACATATGGTGGTCTAATCTACTATTATTTCAATAATTATTACTAGTTATGAATACTACTTCTACAATAACTAGAGTAGGCTTAGCTGTTCCTGTTGTATGGGCCCTGCTAAGGCTGTGTAATTGATAGCATCAAATGGGTGTGGCCCAGTGCCTCATGGGTGCCATGTAATGGCGACTGTGGGAGGCTACAAGCGTTGGCAAACAGCTAGGTTAATTATGTGTATGGTCCAACTGTCTGCACAGCATCTTGCTATTCCAAATCACAATTTACCTGTTTGGGATGCAAGGAGTTAATAACAGTTCCCTAAACATATCAATTACAGGTTTAACATGAAATGTAAGGGCTGTAAAAATGGGGTACACGTACATTTGTGGGGTGTTATCCATATATCATAACCGCCTCTACCCATTGAATCAAAAATGTTCACAAAATTGATAAACAATACTTGGTAAGACGGATACGGTCTTTGCTGTGATGTTGATAGGCTGTGTTGCTGGTTGTTGACACGTAAATTGGTGTCTAGTTAGTTACACCAGCTCTGGAGCCATGTACAGCGTAAGGCTGTGGTTTATTAATGTTGTTGTGTGAGAGCAGCGTCAGTAAGTGACTCTGGCTTTGTGTACTGTTCCAATGTTTTGTTGGTTCTACCTCTAAAGTAATTCTACATTAACAAGGGAATCAAGCTACATTTTGGTGTTAGTAATTATATTCAGCCTTGTTGAGTACTTTTTGTTCAACTTAGATGCAAGACTGTTGTATAAACAGTATTATATTTTGTAAATATATGGCGACATCGATGACGTCACGGAGTCTCCCATTTTCTATCCTGAAGGGAATACAGACTAAGGGAGACTATGTTATTATCTGTGTATGTGTGTCGGATTCCCGACACTGAAAGTGTTCACGGTGGTCGTGGTGTGTCATGGTTGCTGACAGTGGTCATGGTGGTTGTGGTGTGTCATGGTGATCGTGGTGTATTATGGTTGCTGACAGTGGTCATGGTGGTCGTGGTGTGTCATGGTGATCGTGGTGTATTATGGTTGCTGACAGTGTTCATGGTGGTCGTGGTGTGTCATGGTGATCGTGGTGTATTATGGTTGCTGACAGTGGTCATGGTGGTCGTGGTGTGTCATATGATCGTGGTGTATTATGGTTGCTGACAGTGTTCATGGTGATCGTGGTGTATTATGGTTGCTGACAGTGTTCATGGTGGTCGTGGTGTGTCATGGTTGCTGACAGTATTCATGGTGGTTGTGGTGTGTCATGGTTGTTGGCAGTGTTCATGGTGGTCGTGGTGTGTCATTGTTGCTGACAATGGTCATGGTGGTCGTGGTGTGTCATGGTGCTCGTGATGCATCATGGTTGCTGACAGTCGTCTTGGTGGTCGTGGTGTGTCATAGTGGTCGAAGTGTGTCATGGTGGTCGTGGTGTGTCATGGTTGCTGACCGTGGTCATAGTATTCGTGGTGTGTCATGGTGGTCGTGGTGTGTAATGCTGGTTGTGGTGTGTCATGGTTGCTGACAGTATTCATGGTGGTCGTGGTGTGTCATGGTTGCTGACAGTGTTCATGGTGGTCGTGGTGTATCATGGTTGCTGACAGTGTTCATGGTGGTCATAGTGTGTCATGGTTGCTGACAGTGTTCATGGTACACGTGGTGTGTCATGGTTGCTGACAATGTTCATGGTGGTTGTGTTGTGTCATAGTTGCTGACAGCGATCATGGTGGTCGTGGTGTGTTATGATTGGTGACAGTGATCATGATGGTCGTGGCGTGTTATGGTTGCTGACAGTGGCCATTGTGGTCGTTATGAGTCATGGTTGCTGACAGTGTTCATGGTGGTCGTGGTGTGTCATGGTGGCTGAGAGTGTTCATGGTGGTCGAGGTGTCGGAAACCGACACACAAATAATAACATAGTCTCCCCTAAGTCTGTATTCCCTTCAGGATAGAAAATGGGAGATCCTGTGAGGTCAGAGATAATTCGTATAATTACAAAATATAATACTGTTTATACAACAGTCTTGTATCTACATTGAATAAAAAAGTACTTAATAAGACTGAATATAATTACTAACACCATAATATAGCTTGACTCTCTTGTTAACGTAAATTTAACTTAGAAGTGGAACCAAGAGATCAGGGGCGTCGGTAGCCCAGAGCGTCACTTACGGAGGCTCCTGCCCACACAACAACACCAACAAACACGCTGGAGGGTGCTCCCAAAGCTGAAACACAGACACCAATTTACGTGTCAACAACCAGCAACACAGTTTCTCAACAGCCACAGCAATGATAGTATCCGTCTTACCAAGTATTTGTAGATTATTAAGTGCACTTTTTAGTCACAATAGGGAGATGTTAGGATATATGAATAACACCACCACAATGTACGTGTACTCCATTTACAGCCCTCACATTTCATGTTATACCTGTAATTGATATGTTTAGGGAACTTTGATTAATTCCTTGCATTCCATACAGGTAAATTGTGATTAGAAGCAGCAAGAAGCTCTGCAGACAGTTGGACCTTATACATAATTTGTCTATAGCTGTTTGTCAACGCTTGTAACCTCCACAGCCGCCATTACGTGGCACTCGGAGGCACAGAGCCACACCCATTTGATGCTACAATTACACAGCCTTAGCAGGCCCATACTACAGGAACAGCTAAGCCTACTCTAGTTATTGTAGAAGTAGTATTCATAACTAGTAATAATTATTGAAATAATAGTAGATTAAACCACCATATGTGGTATGATATAAAATTAAACTTAGGTAAACAATTGGTAGTTTAAGAAAGAGCCATCTTAAAGTGGTTTAAGCTACAAATTGTCCCCCCAATTATGTGAGAATAATTTCAGGCAGTTTTAACAAGTACATACAGTTCACTCAATTAATTTCTTACTTAATAAGAATATAAATAAAATAAAACTTTTTTTTATTGAAGTTAATTTAAAAGGAGATATACTGCCTGGAGTTTTCCCCACATATTGATTGGTCCTTCGAACCTAGATGATTATATCAGTTAACCAGTAGGTACATTGCACCTAGATATAAGATCCTGATATATATAACATTAGTGCAATATTACAATATTATATATACATTAATTATAGCAGGAAGACAGAACTTACAACAAGCACTATTATTGTTCTGAGGCCTGTGCCAAAAGAACAATTGTGTTTTCATTACAAGAGGTTGATAAGAGGCTACTTTACTTATAAGTTACTTATAAATGTTTTTATAATTTTAAGTATATATAAACATTACTTTAATATTGCACCAAATAACATTTACTGCATGCCATATTATTTACAGCAAATTCTTGCACAAGGGTAGGATATTTTAGGCTGGTGTTGTACTACAACCTAGTATAATTTATTGTGCTAACCTGGTGTAAGGGCAAGAATTTACACTTGTCTAGAGTTGAACATATATTACAACCTAGCAAGTACATATTTTTATGCAGTACTCATGACAACCCGAGTTTTGTTATCAACATGATATTAATATAACTATAGGTATAATTTAACTATAATCATTTCACCTTTGAGTGTTAACCTGTGTCTCTGTACCAACCAAGAGTGATAAAGAAGGGCTAACTTGCGGAATTCCAGCATTGATACAGGCTTACCACTCAAATTATAGAGTGTATGATTATATAGTGTATATTTTAAATAATAAACAGCTCTAGTTCGGAAACAAGTTGCTCTACTAATTCAAGTGCCAGAAATAGTCAAAGTCCATACGACTAGCAAGTACTTTCAAGATGTCTACTATAAAATGTAAAATTAACCCTCACTAGCTTGAAGGGTCACTTAACAAGGCAGATTAGCAAATGTGAAGACTTTAGTAACCAAACTCCAGTTAATTATGCAGCACTGGAAAACTATCTTCAGCTTACATGGAACAAATATGACCGTGTGTTGAAATAAATGATAGAATATCAGAATTTACTTAAGATTACCAGTATTGATGAAGATACAATGAACAATGTACTACAAGAACACTCTGATTACGAAGGCGCAATGTTTGCAAAGTTACAACACTATGACGATATAATAAACGCACATAAGGCCAATATAAATATTGCAGCCACAGCTTCCCAGAACCAGACAGCACCAGAAGTCAAATTGCCATCACTCAGTCTCCTAACTTTTTCTGGTATGGAGGATGAGAGTTGGGACAATTTCTGGAGCAAATTTGTCGATTCTGTGGATTCTAATGCCAATGTACCAAAGACGACAAAGTTTACATATTTACAGAGTGTCTTGAAGGATGAAGCGTTCCAGGTGGTCTTTAATCTGAATCACACAGATGACGATTATGAAAATGCTGTACAACTCCTGAAGGATAATTATGCAAAACCCGAAATGACTATCAGAATTCTAACCCAGAAGCTGTTAGATATTAAACCTCCAAATAATACAGCAGTCTTTCTCCAAGCCTTTAGATTGGAGCTTGAGTCTTTGCTCAAGGCACTTAAAAATAAAGTGGACTTGGATGCATCAGACTGGATAATCCAAGTCCATATGACACGCAAATTACCCAGGGACATCCTGGATAAGCTGTTTGTGTTATATGGTATGTCACCTTTAGCAGTAACAGAGATTACAAAAGGGTTACAAACCATCATAGAACGAGAAAGAGTTAACCCATATGGAAAAGCGACATCTAAACCTTCGTCTACTACTAATAGTAAACAACAGAGTACAAACAGTACTCCAAACAAATCTAAGACAACTTTTCCCTCCCCAAAGTGGAAACAAGGCAGTGTGGGCACATATGCAGTTGGTCCCTCCAAACCTACAGGTAACGTGCCACTCAAATCGGTGACTTCTCAAGATACTGTTAACGTCTGGAGACCATGTGTGTTTTGTGAACAACCACATTCCATGTACAATTGCAGACGTTTCCCCGATCGTGCAACACGCATAAAACGACTCAAGGAGTTACATAGATGTACCAAGTGTATAAGGGAACATCATCCCGACAGCTGCACATCAACAATACGCACCTGTTATAGGTGCCACAAGGGTCAACACCATACAGCACTTTGTGGGGACTCAAGTACCAAGTCTTCCAAACCACAGGAGGAGGAAGGAACTACCACTTCAGTACAGCTTTGTACTGTGTTGCCTGACATAAGTGTCTTCTCAACAAGGTCTGATCATAAATCAGCTCTACTTTCTGCACGATTGATCATTAAAACTGGAAAGTTCAAAGCCACCGTACGTGGATTATTTGATCAAGGGTCCCAATTGACCTTTATATCAAAGGAGTTGGTAGATGCACTGAAACTTACACCTGTAAAGGAGACACGAATAAACATAGCAGGATTCCTAACTGACTCAGGAGCCCGAGTTTTCAAGGTAGTACAACCCAAGTACGATTAGGAGGTTATGTCCGAAAGATACAAGCTCTGGTAGTAGATAGATTCCCAACAGACCTGTATGTATATGGTCTGGGAACAACAGCCAAATTCCTGGAAGAAAAGGGAATTCAGTTGGCTAATAAAATCACATCAGACAACCTTTCCAATATTGGAATCCTTATGGGATCAGATGTCTACCATAAGTTTATCAAAGGAAAGGAAGACAAACATGGTATGAACGTGTTACCATCTGCAGGTGGCTATTTGCTAACAGGCCCAGTATTACGGCTAAAACAACCCGCACCTGTAGAGCACCAAGATGCCACCCAGTAATGGTTGCATGACTAGGAAACCCG
>WNGS01022373.1:79418-90491 GCA_020271785.1 Procambarus virginalis
TGCGCTCTTAGTCCACTGTACCACGATATGGTCATGGCATATATGTTTATTCCACGAAAGTGGGAATAAACATGGAAATTATTTCCATGTTTATGAAATAATGTTTATTTCCATGGTATTGTAGATGACAATTTATATAACGTGGACATGGGCTCACTAGTTCCTCTGAGCTTCAGTAGTAGTTAATGTAGGGAAATCTGATTCTAGTTTATACTAAAAAAATGTATAATTCTCTGAATGCAAAATAATAATTAATTCCTATGATAGCTCGAAGGACCAGAATACATTATTAAATGAGAGAGTCAGTGACTTATGGATCTTTATAATTATATGTTATATGATTATAAATTCTATTACTCTATTAAGCAATGAACTGTTAAATTCTATACATCTAGAACCAGCTTCCCCTGACACATTTTTTTTTTTGGGGGGGGGGGTCTTCTATGAGGTTAGTCTACGTGTAACATATATTATATGATAAAATAATGATAATATGCCCGCACATAGATTATAATGAGTAGTAAAATGTAACGCAATAAATAATAATGCATATTAAAAATCAAATCATGTATGTGATTAATATGTAATGATTAGAAAATGCCTTGACTCTCAAAAATTAAAAGGTACTATCTACAATGAAAACTAATTATATCTCAACTGTGACAGAGAGACGTAGGTGTAGTCCCAATCTCTACAACAGTCTGGAAACAGCTCAAGATAGTGATCCTTGGAACACGTGTGTATATGACAGTCACACGCTTTCCCACTGGTGTTGCACCATGCTGCAATAATTAAATTCCATAATTTCCACTCCGAATTAGTATTTCACAAAATATAAATGCAATATCTAAATAATTGGAGGAAGGAAACAGCACTTACATGGGGGTTTATCTTTCGGCCGGCAACGTCACGACAGGATACCTACATTAGTTACATATTTAAGAGCTCTATAAATACTACTAAAAGGTAAATTTTGCCTGACGAATTGCGTGTCCATGATTCTGTAGGTAAGCTGGCGTCCTCAATCTGAAGACCAACAATGTACGGATGCTTGCATGAGATTGTCTGGTATAAAGGGACCGCGTCGGAACACCGTGCAACCAGTATATCTAATATTGCGAGAGCCTGCCTCCTTCCCTCTCGGGGGATGGCATGCTCCATAAGTCCCAATGGGGGGCCAGAGGCATAAATTATATTTATTCATTAAAGCTATATAGGGAAGGAAGTGTTTATGAAAACTGTTTATATCTTAATTAAATACTTTATGTGGTGATGTTTGATTCTCACAGGGCAGGTCAGTTAATGCAGACTGGCCAAATAAAACGAGAATCCTTTGGAGGTGGAAATGATTTCAGATTATGATAATTTTTACTAGAACAGCTAACAAGCTGGGTAAAGGAATTCCAGTAAACTTTTGCATACTAAATAAAGTATGCCTATAAGTAAAATAATTATCGTTAATAAAGGAAAGTAAATAGTTGGACTTCTATTAGATCTACAGATATGTGCAAAATTATTCTCTAGTGGGTAGCTGATGCAACACCCTGCCACAATTCTATGAGAAATTACATGATGTTCAACATCCTAATGCAATGAATTCTATGATACTAAGCTACCGATGAAGAGTGTTATTATGACGCTTAGTACTGGGAATACATCACTTTGTACTAAGGATTAGTAAATGAGTGTTAAGCCTAATACAGGAAATACATCCTATTGTATTAGGGATGAGAATAATTGTTGGAATTTCCAACAATTAAGGAAAGTCGGAAATTCCAGTTGGGCTACCTGATGCTGGCTTCTGGAAACTTCCGCTTCTTAAAACTACTCAATAGCTCTGTCTATAGAGGTAGGTGAGTGGAATAAGACCACGAGATCTACCCTCAGACAAGCTCGCAGTGGGTATTCTGCACTGATTATTCATAAGTATACCCACTGCTTTGGTAGTTACTTGAGATTTTATTAGCGTAAACAAGATCCTCATTATAATTGATTTGATGAAGTAAACACTACTGAAGCAACCACTGATTGCAACACTAAGAAAGGAAAGTAGTGCAGTCACAAAAATAGGAACATTGCCGTCCTGGGGTTTAAGAATTACTCAAAATACCATCCCAGGATGGTATTGTGAGTCCAAGATGAAAAACGTCCTGGAGATAATCTTCTATGCCTCAGTATCCAGACCATCTTCACACTACTGAGCAAAATATTACGCTTGCATTACAAATCTCACCAGAGGTTTGCTACGCAGCCGCCATTGAAACACCACACAAGACCCGAGGCATCTATGAGCACTATCGTAAAATATAAAGTTCGATTATATAGCACATTTCACCCACTGAGACCAGTCCGGCAGGCAATAAACTCCTCCTGAATCCATAAACAGCGATCACAACGACGTTCCTATTGTCTCCGGTCAGCTGATCGTGAGCGAAATATTACCTCTTCCAGAATCATTTCAGTAAGTGTTATACAGTGTTTGAGATCAGCATGAAGACCAGCATCTTGATAACTAATGCTAGATGCACCGTGGGGAGAGTAGAGACGATAGTAGTCTTCGCCTCGTCTCTACCTTCGTTTGCGACTGTCTTTCGGTGTCTCCTGTCTCTGTCTCGTGTCTCTCTCTCTCCCTCTCTCTCCTCGTCTCTCTATCTCCCTTCCCTGTCTCTCTCTCTCTTCTCTCCTCTCCAATCTCTCTCTCAGTCTCCTCTCTCTCTCTCTCTCTCTCAGAACAGTGTGGTTGTTGTTGTTTTAGATTCAGCTACTTAAAACAAATTTCCAAATAGCATGTGCTATGTGTGAGCCCGTAGTGGACTTTGGAGGGTGTCATGTAGGAGTGAGTGGATGTGCGATGAAGTTGTAGGGTAGTGCCTTGTCTGGTACCATTGAGTCTGGTGGTGGAGGTAAGGGAGGGGCATGGGTGGAATTCTGCAAGTGTCATGAGGAGAGGGGACGATGATACACTCTATCCATGCTGGTGTTGATATTTCCTCAAAAGTGAGTCATTGAAAACTTCATTTTCTCTGCTACTTGCTAAAGTTTAATGGTAGTAAAAATTTGTATAATTTACTGAGATTACTGCACACTGTTTTATGGTATAGTAAATAATAATAATAATAATAATAATAGTAATAATGAGAATAATAATAATAATAATAATAATAATAATACTATTAATAAGCAGAATTAATTTTCTATTGCAAGATTCGTCCTTGTCATTTATTTCTCTTTTCAAATTTGCCAACTTTGACCCAACCATGTTCTGCATGTACCCAACAGCAGTTGCTCTGATTAAATCCGTTCCCCTGAGCGTTCCCAGCGTCACTAAATTGTTGCACTTAAATTGCCCGAGCCTAACTTACCCAAGGGCCCACAAGTAGAAAACGGAAATCACCTAAATTTTGCGGCAGCTTCCATTTTTAGTACATTTTGGCCTTAGGAAGATTATACGTCAAATCGTGATTTATTATTCAGGAGAGCAGGTTGGCTAACTTGGGAGTAGCTAGGCCCAAGAGTCTGGCCTCCATCGTCAGATCAACGATGAAAGATAATTTAGTATATACAGGTGTAGGTAGATAAGGACTACACTGGCTGCCTTCCATGCCTCTGGCAACTCGTAAATGTGAAGGTATTAGTTGAAGTGCATTGTGAAGAGGAGGCTCAGGGGCTCCTAGCTGGATGTTCAGCATCCAAGCTAAAATGGTGTTTTTATATCATTCGTAGTATCCAGCTGCTACAGTTATCTCTTCACCTTCTCTGTCATCATCTATATTGTGGTTAACCTTTTAGTGTGTGATCATCGAACCTCTAGTTCTGCTGAGAGAGTCACCTCCCTTGCATTAACTCTACTTCCCATATGCTGTCTTGAAATATATTTTCTTCGTCCATGTTTGTCGATCTCGTTTTTTTCATTTTCATCATATTATCTGATTTTTTTTCTTGAATATGGATTTGATTTTATCATATTATCCAGCTGTGTTTTCACTATAGCTACTTATGTTCCCCCTATTCTTTCTAGCAGTTTCTCTTCCATGCATTCCACTGGAACTGTATTTGTGTACCGTGCTTTAAAATTCGTGGTCTAAATAGTGTCATTAGTCGTGTTGGTTCTTAAGGAGAAGCTTAAGTTAAGCACTGGCAGGAGAAGCTTAAGAAGCCTCGGCAAGGGAAGCTTGGGGGGTACTCGAGGCACTGAAATATATGGACTATCTGATGGGCTGGTCTTGTGATGCATCCTCTTGTTGGAGAGGAGCATCATGATTGCTTTGGGGATAGGTGATCGTTGAAACATAAGAGGAGAGATTGGTTCTTTGGGATAGAGGATGGAGAATTTGCCATGAAGAGTAAGGAATTATATAATAGAAGTATGTGAATCAACAAAAGGGTATAATAAAGTGGATAGCAATTAGATTTTGAATATATCAACACCTAACAGAACTCGAAATGGTGGATATAATTTGAACAGGTTTAGATTTCGGTAAGACCTGGGAAAATATTCGTTTTTATACAGTGATTTTGATTTAAATAACAAGTTCCCTGGAGATATAATAGATGCGAGATCAATTGATTGTTTCACCCAAATGTTATACAAGTATATAACTGAGTCTGGAGCTGCCTCGTATGACCCAATAGGCCTCCTGAAGTTTTGTTAAGTAATTTATTAATTTGTTTTCGGGGGTAAGAGTTAGTTGATGTTTACTGTTATGGGAGAAGATGGGAAAGGGTTAGGGTGGTGACTGAGAGTGGACAGTTAAGAGGCCTCAGTTTCCCAAGCAGTAAACAGTTAAGGCACTGTTTTAGTGACCTTAACTCGTTACTGCTTCTGCCTTAGCTCACGTAACCTGTGAGTGAAGGCCCTGTTTTGGCTGCATCTTGGGAAAGGTCAATAGTTGGCCAAACAGGATCTCAATTACCTTTATTGTCTTTCTGTCTCCGACAATGGGAAACCAATTCCTTTACTTCTCTTTCAATTCCATTTGTTTTTCTCTTATTTTTCACGTCAATTGTCGCCTAAACACACCCAATATTTATTTAGTGCTGTAAACTTTCGCTCAAACATTTTCTGCAGTTCTTAAAGTAATTTCTCCCACTTATCTCTAATCTCATCTCCACAAGTAAATATTCAATATTATGTGTCTTAATTAATTAATTATTTGTGTATATATTGGACAGCTTGTACATCCCAGTGCTGCTCTACGATGATATTAATATATGTAATTTTTCTTTCGTGTGATATAAGGGCAATGTTTACCAAGTGTTATACTCCAGTTCTCAGTGTATATACAGCAAGAGTTTACTCTGGTCAAGTACTATGCCGAAGACTAAAAGTATACTAGATGATTAATCAGTAAGCTGTTCCTTATTTATATTGGCCCTCATAACCCTGTCCACTTGGGCTGGACGGTGGAGAAACTACCTTCCAGCTCAATTTATTTACAATGATTCATTTACTATGAAATTTTTACATTACAATTTATTTACTGATTCATTTACTATGAAGCGTAACCGCTTCATGCAGGTCGGCGTTCAATCCCAGATCGTCCAAGTGGTTGGGCACCATCCCATCCCCCCCGTCCCATCCCAAATCATTGTCCTGATCCCTTCCCAGTCCTATAAAGTCGTAATGACTGGACGCTTTCTCCAGATAGTTCCTTCCTTCATAACCCAGTCAAGGTTGACACATCTTAAACCCAACATCAAGCCAAACCCACTTGTGTGTATTCTGTACACAAGACTCAAACGGGTCTAGTGACTTTGAGTGTAGGAAACCCCTTCAGCTCCCCCGAAGTAGTAGCCATCTTCTAGGAAGATGGCCATTGATTTTTCGATTAGATATACGACAGTGGCTCCTTCTGGCGGGAAGGTGAGCTCAACACCAGTTCATGGTGGTGACCTTACAATACACACTGAATGTTAGGCTCAGCTCATTGTTAAAATTTAAAATGAGTTTTAGGTTATGTGATATTAATGTCAGATTTATCATTGTTTTAGAATTGTTTTTGCATATTTTTTTTTTTTTGTTTTAATGAATTTTAATTTTCTTGTTTCAAGTTATCCCGATAATAAGACTCCTGTGGGAACCGACCTGTGAGATTTATATATATTTAATTTATATGAATTTATATAGAATTTATATTTACGTTAATTTATATCTTTCGATAGCAATTGGTATGATGTTGAGTGGACTGTATTTCTGCAATAATCTTACAAATCGATCCATACACATTAGGGGGGTTTATATTGAATTTATATATATGCAGTCAATCAAACTACAGTATTAACTACATATTAGTATACATTGAGGAGGTTCCTTATCTTATTATACAGCAGGCTTTAGTTCACCAGATATAACCAGGATGTAGACACCAAATTTCCTGTTTGAGACAGCTTCCATCACCCTGATAACTGATACACAAAGCATGCTTCCTCGTCTTGACCTGTCAAAAGCGCGCTAGCTGTAAAGCCAGAATCCTAATATATGACAGCTATATCAGAGAAAACACTGTAATAATGATTCAAATAAAGACCAAGGCTTAATTACCTTTTTTGAGTCGATCATTCGTGTTCTAACCAGTTGCCCAAAATATCTACCTAACATTAATGGCCAAAAAAGATTAGATAAACGGGTTCCGGAAAGACACCTCCCTTGTATTGATGACAGCGTGTTGATGATGGCAGACCTTTGGTTTCCATAACACTTCGTCCAAGAGAATTTATATAGGAGCCGAATTTGCCCCACGACTCTGTGGTCTAACAACAATGGCTGACCACTCCTACTTCACTGACGCCTCCCTCACTTTGTAGAGATGTCAGAAACTTGATAGAAGGGTCACATTTACTCTATTTTGATTCTGATAATTAAATTAGTTAAAATGAGATGATTTTATGATGTTAAAGTCCAAAGACTAATGTATTTAAGAATAATTCCAACACAATAGCTGGTGAATTATAATAGTATGTGGTAATGATATCCCGTTTTCTATAGACAGAAAATTCCACTACAAGTTACATTTTCTATGGGTAACTTGTTTATACAATGCAGCAATATTATCTGCAATTGAATGTATTAGTAAATGGTGTCGGATTTTCCGACAACTCCATTTAATTTAGATACAAAATTTGTTAATAAATCATTTCTAAATACTTATTACTGCCTTACACTCACCGGTTTTACTACCCTTTTCTGTGCTTTAATGTATTTTACTGTTCTTAACTGTACGCTACTGTGTTTTACTGTACTTTACTGTATTTACTGTGCTTTATTGTACTTTACTGTGCTCTTCTGTACTATACTGAGCTATACTGTACTCTACTTTACTGTACTCTATTGGTTCCAAGGGGTTGCCATAGCAAGGGGTGGTAATGGGGGACGAGCTCCCATGACCTATAAAATGCTCCTATATGGCATGCGTTTCAAATAGCCTCTGACAACCAAGTCCAATTCCTGGCCTGCATGGGTGTCTTAGTCTTAAGTCCGGCGGAACTGCTTTTACCGACAGGAGAAGGGGCTAGGGCGTGCCTCTGGCGCCTTAAAACCAGCTGCTCCGGGTAGATGGGACTCGATAGCCTGGAAAGGCAGCCCATCTAGGGGAAGAAACACCTTGATTTTAAACCTCCACAGCCTTGCGGCCATACCCCTTTTCTGGGAAAGGCTTCAAGAGTCAACCTCGAGGAAAAATCCGGAGTTGGAGCCCCTAAGGCAGTTCGTTGTTGACTTCGACCTCGTTCTGGCAACTCCTGCGACGGTGCTGAAATCATGGGTATTGGCATTTGCCTTTCCATTGGATAATTTCAGCAACGTGGAGATGGGGGACCAGCTGCATGGGTAACAGCTTCTCCTCCATATTTACCTACCCAGGCTTTGCACCCTGGAGAGGACACTCCAGCTTCGCCTCACAGCGTCGAACCAACACGGGAAGCGACAGTCTACCGGTTTTAAGTCTTCTGCTCGATTGGCGAAGAGTGTGACGCCAGGGGTTGCTTCCGACGGTCGGAGGGGTCATCACGCCCCTCTGGGCAGCTACCGCCCGCCTCAAGTTGGGCAAACCCCAGACAATAAGGTGTTGCCTCGCCACGGTCCGTTAACCTCACTGGGTGCGTGGGGTTTAGGGTGAAAACCGATAAGCGGCCCAACAACTTTGCTCCAAGCAATACCAAACCTAAAAAGAAAATATCAACTGCACTAAAGCTGGGCACGTGGAATGTCAGGACACTGACACCAGGTTTCTCTGACGACCTGCAAGAATTCAATGACGCCCGAAAAACAGCAATCATCGATAGGGAGCTGAGCAAACTGCAGATGGATATTGTTGCTCTCCAAGAAACCAGGCTCCCAGGATCAGGATCTGTGAGAGAGAGGACCTTCTCTTTCTTCTGGCAAGGAAAACCTCCAGATGAGACCAGAGAACATGGTGTGGGATTTGCCGTCAGGAATGCACTGTTGGGACGCATTATGCCACCGACGGGGGAAACTGAACGAATTCTGTCTCAGAAACTGCACTCCCAAACAGGACCTGTCAATGTAATTAGTTCATATGCACCAACCCTGACTTCTCCAGCAGAAGGAAAGGAAAAGTTCTATGATGACCTCAACAGAGTCTTAGCGAGAATCTGTGTAAAGGAGCCCTGTTCATCCTCGGCGACTTCAACGCCAGAGTGGGTGCCGAGCACAACATTTGGCCCACTTGACTGGGTCAATTCGGCATAGGGAGGATGAACAAGAACGGGCAACGTCTACTAGAACTCTGCTGCCTTCATGGTCTCTGTGTCACCAACACGTTCTTCGGCACAAAGCCTCAACACCGAGTATCCTGGAGACACCCCAGATCCAAGCACTGGCATCAGCTTCACCTGATTCTTACCAGGCGTGCCAGTCTACCAAGCATCAAGATTACGCGTAGCTACCAGAGTGCTGTCTGTGACACCGACCACTCCCTGGAATGTAGCAGGGTCAAGATGCAAACAAAGAAGATTCATCACTCGAAAAAGGCGGCAGACCTCGCATAGATACCACCAAGACCCGCAACCAGGACAAGGTGGAAGATTTTGCACGTATGCTCAAGAAAGCTCTCCCTGGCCCAGCCAGGGTCACCGCCTGTAAAAGATGGGATCACTTTAGAAACGCTGTGTTCAACGCTGCCATTTCCACCTTTGGCAAGACGACCAGCAGGTCGGCAGACTGGTTCGAGGCTCACTCGAAAGAGATGACACCTGTCATCGAGGAGAAGAGAAACGCCTTGGCAGCCTACAAAGCCTGCCCAAGTCAGCGCAACTTACAGATCGTTCGGGCTGTCCGCTGCAAAGTGCAGCAGAGCACCAGGCGATGTGCCAACAAGTATTGGCTCCAGGTCTGCTCCCAGATACAGACTGCAGCGGATACAGGCAATGTAAGGGGAATGTATGACGGCATCAAGCAGGCCCTAGCCCAATCCAGAAGAAGACCGCTCCTCTGAAATCTGCCACTGGCGAGGTGATTCAGGACCAGACACTGCAGTTGAAGCGCTGGGTCGAGCACTACTCTGAGCTATACGCCAGGAACAATGTGGTCACCGAAGACGCCCTGAGCGCCATTGAGTGCCTGCCTGTGTTAATGGAGCTCGACAGCGAACCGACCCTCGAAGAACTCAGCGAGGCCCTAGACTTCCATGCTTCTGGCAAAGCTCCTGGCAAAGATGGCATTCCTGTTGAGACCTTAAAGTGCTGCAGAGGTAACCTGCTCATGGAGCTGCATGAAATTCTCTGCCTCTGCTGGGAAGGAGGAGAGGTGCCACAGGACATAAGGGATGCCAACATCGTTACGCTGTATAAGAATAAAGGTGACAGGGACGACTGCAACAATTACCATGGAATCTCCTTCCTCAGCATTGTCGCAAAGCTGTTTGCTCGAGTCACATTGAAGAGGCTCCAAGTACTTGCAGAGTCTATCCAGAATCACAATGCGGATTTAGAGCTAACAGGTCCACCATCGACATGGTCTTTTCCCTCAGACAACTGCAGAAGAAATGCAGGGAACAGAAGCAGCAACTCTTCATAACCTTCGTAGATCTGACGAAGCCCTTCTACCTCGTCAGCAGGGATGGCCAGTTCAAGATCCTCCCCAAGATCGGATGCCCACCAGGCTCCTCAGCATCATTAGATCTTTCCATAAGAACATGAAGGGCACCGTGGTCTTTGATGGCCTAACATCAGACGCCTTTGACATACGAAGTGGAGTAAAGTAGGGCTGCGTACTGGCTCCAACCTTATTTAGGATTTTTTTTCGCTGTTATTCTGCAGCACGCCTTCGGATTTGCCACGGAAGGCATTTACCTCCGGACCAGGTCGGATGGAAAGCTCTTAACCTTACCATGCTGAGAGCCAAGACGAAGGTTTGGCTGAGGTGTCTGTGCGACTTCCGTTTGACGACGATGCAGCAGTCACTGCCCATTCAGAGCAGAAGACCTCCAACGGCTCATGACCCGCTTCAGCGAGGCCTGTCAGGTTTTTGGACTCACCATCAGCCTGAAGAAAACACAAGTCATGGGACAAGGAGTGTACTCCCCACTGACATCGGCATCTCCGATTCCAAACTGGAAGTCGTTCACGACTTCGTGTACCTGGGCTCCACAATCTCTGACTCCCTGTCTCTCTTGATACGGAGCTAAACAAATGCATCGGTAAGGCATCTACTACCATGTCCAGACTGACAAAGAGACAGCAGGGTCCCCAAGGATATCCTGTATGGAGAGCTGATGCAGGGAAAGCATCCAACAGGCAAGCCCCAGCTACGGTACAAAGACGTATGCAAGAGGGACCTAAGGCATGACGTCGATCTTGCTATGTGGGAGACACTTGCCGCAGACCGTTCAGCCTGGGGGCAGTCCTGTTCAAAGAGGTCTCTCCAAGTTCGAGGAGTCACTTGCCAAGAAATAGGAGGCAAAGAGAAAGAAGGAAGCCGGTAGCTAGGAGGATAGACCAGAATCGGACTTCGTTTGTGTCAGTGTGGGATGGACTGCCACTCTCGGATTGGCCTCATCAGTCACACCAGATGGCTGCACCAGGATTGACAACCAGGGCGCAACTCCATAGTCTCCG
>WNGS01022373.1:121945-132353 GCA_020271785.1 Procambarus virginalis
ACATACCCTCCCCTTAAAATAAGAGTCATATCGTTTAGTGAATCCGGGAGAGGGCATCTGCTACCACATTCTCCTTCCTTTAATGTGCCTGATTTCTAGCCAGTACTCTTGTAACAGTAGGGCCCATCTTGTCAGCCTTTGTTTCGTGTTCTTCATCCTGTGCACGAACGTCAAGGGGTTATGATCGGTGAACACTTGCACCGGTCTAGTACCTCCACCCACATAGACGTCGAATGCTTCAGTGCCAGGATCAGGCTAAGGCTTCCTTTTCCACCGTACTATAAGCCCTCTGGTACTTTTCGAATTTCTTCGAGTAGAATGCTACTGGACGGTGAACTCCGTCCTCTCTTGAGCTAACATGGCTCCAATCCCCACGTCGCTAGCGTCGACGTACAAGATAAAGTTCGACTCGAAGTCGGGCGAAATCAGCACTGGCGCTTCGGTTAATAACTGCTTGGTCTTCTCGAAGGACTCCTGGCATGCTTCCCCCCACCTCCATCTAACGTTCTTAGATAGCAATTCAGTCAGAGGGTGTGCCACTGTCGAGAAGTTCTTGCAAAATCCTCTGTAGTATCCGATCATCCCAAATATCGTAACAATTCTTTTCTCGTCCTGGGATTCGGATATTCTTTGATTGCCTTCACTTTATGGTCTACGGAGTCACCTTCCCTTGACCCACGATGAAACCTAAGTATTCTAATCGGGCCTTACCGAATTCGCTCTTGGCCAGATTTACCGTCAGGTTCGCTTCTTCCAACCGTTGGAATAACTCCGTCAGTCGATTCATGTGTTGTTTCCAGCTATCGGCGTACACCACAATATCGTCTATATACACGGCGCAACCGTCCATCCCTCTTAGCACTTCGTTCATCATCCTCTGAAACAACTTCCGCTGTTCTTCATACCAAACGGAAGTACCTTATACTGGTACAATCCGTCTGGAGTAGCAAACGCTGAGATCTTTCTCGCACTCGGAGACAAGGGATTTGATAGTATCCTTTCAGCAGATCGACCTTGTGACAAACCTTGCGTTTCCACTTGGTCGACGCAATCACTTATTCGGGGCATCGGGTGAGAATCCGACACGGTTATGGAATTCACTTTGCGATAGTCGGTGCAAAAACGATAGGATCCATCACTCTTCTTGACCAGCACACAGGCGAGCTCCACTCACCATTGCTGGGCTCAGCGAGATCATTCGCTAGCAAATATTCCACCTCCTGTCGCATGATCTTCCTCTTTTCAGGACTCACCCGATAAGCGCTCTGCTTGATTGGCTTTCCTCCGCGCACGTCCACTTCGTGCACCACACTCTTGTGCCGTCGGGCACATCCGTGAAGAGCGACTTGTTCCTTCGTATCAGCGTCACTAGATCTCTCCTTTTCCCTTTATCCAGATGACGCAGCCTCTCTTCTAGATGTACCAAACTCTCTGTGTTTGACAGGCGTGTACCATCGGCACGGCCCACTTTCTTTCCTCTGCTGGCAACACTTGGCTCATCTCCATACACAGAGCCAATTTCCCTTCCTGGGACGGTGTTGCTCCCTTCACTCCCGAACTCTCTTGCTCCTCTGGAAGTATGGCTTCAAACGATTGATATGACATACCTGTGTCTTGTTAGGGCGATTCGGCTTACTGATCTCATAACTTACAGGACCCACACGCCGAACACCGAGTATGGACCACCAAAGCGTGATTCCGTCACTCTACTCTCTCCCAGGTAGCAACATCATCACTCTGGCTCCTGCCTCGAACTCCCTCGGGACAGCCTTCTTGTCGTACCAGATCGACATCTTCTCTTGAGCTGTCTTCAGGTGATCAGCAGCCAGCTCCTTCGCCGTTTTCAACCGTTCGTGGAATCTCCGCACATACTCTTCCACTGTCACTAATGTTTTCCCCGCCGTCAACTGCTCCTTCAGCATCGATAACGGGCTCCTTACTTCGTGTCCAAACACTAGCTGGAATGGAGAGAATCCCAGAGACTCAACAATAGCATCTCGGATCGCAAACAGGGCTGGACAGACAGCCTCATCCCATTCCGCTCCCTGTTCTGCACAATACACCCTTAAGATGGTCTTCAGAGTGGAATGGAACCTCTCAATCGCTCCCTGCGATTGAGGTCTATAAGGAGACGATCGTAGTTGGGCTATTCCCCAGCTTGCCATAGCTTGCCTAAACCACTTCGACTGGAAAACGCTTCCACAGTCGGACTGGATCTTCTTGGGCACACCTACCCACAAAGAACCGCTGAAGGTGTCCCATGACGCATCTCGATGTCACCTTCCGCACTGGGATCGCCTCTGGAAATCTCGTCGAAGCACACATGATAGTCAATAAGTAATTATTCCCTTTCTGGTCTTAGGTAGTGGTCCCACGACGTCGATTATTAGGCGTTCAAACGCCTGGCCGAAACGCAGGAACTGGAACCAAAGGTGCTTTCGGGATGCAGGGACGTTCTTTCCCGCTCTCTGCACACGGGGAAACAATCGTCTTGAAATTCTTCTTACATGCCGCGTCCATGCCCGGCCAATAAAAATGTTCCCGAAGCCTGCTTAAAGTGGTACTTGTCACCGCTCCCAAGTGACCCGCGGGATCCCACTGAGTGATGCAGCTTGCAGTCCAAGACGACTGTTTCTGTACCGCGCCGGCATCACACCTGACGCCTCACTCATCACATCACACCCTCATCCCCACCCGCTCCTTCCCTAACACGGTCTCCACTGCCTCCTTACCACTCCCATCTCCACGAAGAAGTGAGTTGGGACGGGGGCCGCGAGACACTCCTTCAGCCTCCCTTACCAACTCAGGAATCTTCCCTTTGCAGCTCACCTAGACGAGTGCGGTCAATGCCTAGAGGACTGGTGAGAGTAACTTGGACACTCCTATCGACCCTTCCTCACCTGTCGCTTTTCCTCTGGCCTCCTCTCGGAACAAATGATCGAGCCCCCGGTCACCCGGCATGTTCTCTTCGGCGTGACTGGACCGCTGGATTCACTGGATTCACCCCCATACACCCTCAGACCCCCCCAGACACCCCCCAGGATCCCACCGGACACCCCAGATTTCCCCCCACCCCCAGTCATCCCCCAGACAGCCCCCAGATCCCCCGAGGTCCCCCCTGCCCCCAGTTACCCCCCAAACATCCCCCCAGATCCCCCCAGACCCCCAGAGAAAGGGCGAACTCTGGTACAAGAGTTTCCATGAAGAATCGCAAGGTATGGTACACCAATGCTGATGGGGTATCTAATAAAGCAGAAGAGATAAAAGAAAGAGTGAGTGAGGCAGATCCTGACATAGTTGCAATTGTGGAAACTAAAATTAATGACATGATCTCAGATGCAATCTTTCCAGAGGGGTACCAGGTGATACGAAAAGAGAGGACACAGAGACAGGGAGGGGGAGTGGCACACCTAATAAAGCGGAAGTTTGGAAGTTTGAAGACCTGGGAAATTGGGTTACCAATGAGTGCACAAGCTTCATACATGGAACTCTGACAGTAGATGGGAGGAAGACTGTGATCTTGGTAATCTACAATCCCCCACCAAACAATAGACGACCCAGGCAGGAATATGATGACAACAACAAGGCATGCATAGATGAACTGCAGAAGGCAGCAACATTTCCCCACAGAATGAGAGCGAAGCTGCTGATCATGGGGGACCTAAATCATGGCGAGATAAATTGGGAATCAAGGAATCCCCATGGAGGGGACAAAACGTGGAGAGCAAAGTTAGTAGATGTTATAGACAGGAATTTCCTAACACGACATGTGAAGGAAGACACAAGGGAGAGAGGACGAGGTACACCGAGCCTATTAGACCTGATTTTCAACCAGAACGTAGAAGATATCGAGAATTTGGAGCATGAAATACCTCTAAGGGCCAGTGACCATTGTGTCCTAGTCTTTGACTACATGATGGAATTCAAACTTATGACCATGGGACAAGAGATCTGGGAAAGGAGAGTTGACTACAGGAAAGGGGACTACAAGAGGATAAGGGACTATCTGGGTGAAGTGCAGTGGGAGGAAGAAATTAGAGGAAAAACAGACCAAGATATGATGGACCTAGTCTTACAGAAATGCCAGGAGGCCGAAGAGAGATTTATACCAACAGTAAAGGGAAAAATAAGAAGGAATGTAATAACCCATGGTTTAATAGACAGTGTAAGGAAGCAAAAATGGCCAGCAGGCGGGAGTGGAGGAAATACAAAAGACAAATGACAACAGGATCAGATGCAACAGAGCTAGGAACGATTACATTAACATAAGACGAACATCGGAAAGGGGCTATGAGAACGATATTGCAATCAAAGCAAAAAAGCAACCTAAGTTACTACACAGTCATATAAGAATAAAAATGTCGGTGAATGACCAAGTGACAAGACTAAGGAAAACAGAAGGGGCATATACTGAAAGTGACAAGGAAATCTGCAAGGCACTGAATGCCAGTTTCCATGGAGTGTTCACTACCGAGCCTGAGCAGCTCCCATTGTTGGAAGGGGTTACCCTAGATGAAAGACTATCAGATATAGAGGTGACAGCAGAGGAGGTAATGAAACAGTTGACAACTCTAGATGCAACTAAAGCAGTTGGACCAGACAAAGTATCACCGTGGATACTAAAAGAAGCAGCGCAGGCCCTCAGCATGCCTCTGGCAATGATCTTTAATGAGTCATTAATGTCGGGAGAATTGCCCAGTTGCTGGAAGAAGGCAAATGTCGTGCCGATCTTCAAGAAAGGCAATAGGGAGGAGGCACTTAACTATAGACCTGTATCACTGACAAGCATCCCCTGTAAAATACTGGAAAGAATAATTAGGCTATGACTGATTGCACACCTCGAGAATGTTAGGTTTGTAAACAAACATCAACATGGGTTCTGGACAGGGAAATCGTGCCTAACAAACCTTCTGTAATTCTATGATAAAATAACGAGGATATGAGAGGACAGAGATTTTTGGGCGGACTGCATATTTCTGGACTGCTAAAAAGCCTTTGGTACAGTACCGCACATGAGACTGCTGTTCAAACTCGAGAGGCAGGCGGGGGTGGGGGGAAAGGTCCTAGCATGGATAAGGAACTACCTAACAGGAAGGAGCTAAAGTGTTACGGTAAGAGGCGAGAAGTCGGACTGGCTAACAGTAACAAGTGGAGTACCACAAGGATCGGTGCAGGGACCAATTCTATTTCTAGTATATGTTAACGACATGTTTTCAGGTGAAGAGTCCTACATGTCGATGTTTGCGGATGAGGCAAAGTTGATGAGAAGAGTTGTGACAGATGAGGATTGCAGGATCCTCCAAGAGGACCTGAACAGGTTGCAGAGATGTTCAGAGAAATGGCTACTGGAATTCAACACGAGCAAATGTAAAGTTATGGAAATGGGACTAGGAGATAGGAGACCAAAGGGACAGTACACAATGAAGGGGAACAACCTACCAGTGACGACGCGAGAAAGAGACCTGGGTGTGGACATAACACCTAATCTATCTCCTGAGGCACATATAAATAGGATAACGACAGCAGCGTACTCTACACTGGCAAAAGTTAAAACATCATTCAGAAACCTAAGTAAGGAGGCGTTTAGGGCGCTTTACACTGCCTATGTGAGGCCAGTCTTAGAGTATGCCGCCTCATCACGGAGTCCCCATCTGCAGAAGCATATAAAGAAACTGGAAAAGATTCAGAGGTTTGCAACGAGACTCGTCCCAGAGATACGAGGGATGGGGTATGAGGAGCACCTGAGGGAACTGTGCCTTACGACACTAGGAAGAAGAAGGGAGAGGGGGACATGATAGGAACGTATAAAATACTCAGGGGGATTGACAAAGTGGACATAGACGAAATGTTCACACGGAATAGTAACAGAACGAGGGGACACAGGGATGTTAGGAAGTTTTCTTTTAGCGTGAGAGTAGTGGGAAAATGGAATGCACTTAAGGAACAGGTTGTGGAAGCAAAGACTATTCATAACTTTAAAACCAGGTTTGATAGGGAAATAGGACCAGAGTCATTGCTGTAAACAACCGATGCTCGAAAGGCGAGATCCAAGAGTCAATGCTCGATCCTGCAGAGGCAACTAAGTGAGTACACACACACACACACACACACACACACACACACACACACACACACACACACACAACACACACACACACACACACACACACACACACACACACACACACACACACACACACACACACACACACACACACACACAAACACACACACATACACACATCCCCAGGAAGCAGCCCGTAGAAACTGTCTAACTCCCAGGTACCTATTTACTACTAGGTCAACAGGTGCATTAGGGCAAAAGAAACTCTGCCCATTTGTTTCTGCCTCCGCCGGTAATCGAACCCAGACCATTAGAACTAAATACCCCGAGCGCTGTCCAGTCAGTTACGAGACTGTGTGTATGTGTACTCACCTATTTGTACTCAGTTGTGCTTGAGGGGGTTGAGGTCTGCCTCTTTGGTCCCGCCTCTCAACTGTCAATCAACTGGTGTACAGATTCCTGAGCCTACTGGGCTCTATCATATCTACATTGGCAACTGTGTATGGAGTCAGCTTACTAGTGTATTCCATCTGTTAACTACTCTGACACTGAAAAAGTTCTTTCTAACATCCGTGTGACTCAATTGGGTAGTCAGTTTCCGCTTGTTTCCCCTTGTTCGCGTATCTCCCGTGTTAAACATTTTATCACATTCAACCTTGTCAATTCCTCTGAGAATTTTGTAGGTAGTGAGCATGTCTCCCCTTACTGTTCTGTAAGGGGAGTATATGTACGTACATTTTAGTATATATTCTGTCTTCCTGTCTCATGAAGTGCATTTCACACAGTCTTTCCTCGTAGTGCATGCCTCTTAGTTCTGGGACTAGCTTAGTGGCATACTTCTGAACTTTTTCCAGCTTCACCTTGTGCTTGACAAGGTACGGGCACCATGCTGGGGCCGCATACTCCAGGATTGGTCTTACATATGTGGTATACAAGGTTCTGAATGATTCCTTGCTCAGGTTCCTGAATGCAGTTCTTATGTTAGTCAGCCTTGCATATGCCGCAGATGTTATTCTTTTTATGTGGGCTTCATGAGACGGGTTTCACGTGATATCAACTCGTAGATATTTCGCTCTGTCCGTATCGTGAAGGACTTCATCTCCCATCCTGTATCCTGTGTCTGGTCTCCTGTTTCTACCGCCTAGTTTCATTACATTACACATTACATTGCACATCATTATGTATGTGTGTGTGTGTGAGTATGTGAGTGAGTCTTTGAGTGTGTTTGTGATTGTGTGAGCGTGTGCGTCTGTGTGTATATATGTGTGTTCGTGAGTAAAAAATCTGTGTGTGTGTATGTATACAAATCTTTACATGTGTGTGTGCACGCGCGTTAGTTCTCTCACTCTTAAACACCGGCTGTTCACTGTCGTCTGTAATGTTTATACTTCACTCTGGGTGCATATAAGAAACATTTACATTTATCTTATCGTATAGCGGCACTTATCTCAGCTGTTGACATTTAATTATCGGTGATCGAGGCCGGAGTTGGTTGAGGCGGCCACCATATGAGACTGATTAATGTCTTTGTCGATACCTGCAGCAGCTGATACATTAATCATTATACAATCATTATACAATGAAACCTTAATATCGACTGTGAATTAAATGTTCAAAGTAATCGCTATTATCGCGGGGCAGTAAAATGCATAAAGAGGTATAACAAGTGATTTAATAAGTAATAAGTCTCGTTTAAATACTTGATTAAATTATTGCTTGAATTAACTTCAGTGTTGCAAAGAAATTCAAATATTCTTCAAGTTGCGAATTCAAATATTAAATAAAAATAATAATATCTCAAATTTCAAATAATCAGTTCTTTACTAATATACATATGTACATAAATTCCCACTGTTGCAATATTACATATTAGAGGGGTGGAGGGGATAAGTCTGTTGCAACCGAGTCTCTCACCCCCCCCCCTCCCAACTCCCCCCTCTCATCATTTCTCCTCTAGTTACCCTTTCTCTTCCCAGTTTCCTTCTCTACAACTTTCTCGCTCTCCATCGTCTCCTTTCTTCTCCATTTTCTCTCCTACTCTCCTTCCCCCTTCCCAGTTTCTTCATCTTTCTCCCTCACTCTCCCTCAACATTGCCCTTCTTCCTCATGTTTCACTTCTCGTCTCTCTCTCCCTATCTTCTCTATGTGGGAGTATGTCTCCCAAGATCCTCCCACAGCTGACTTGAATGGCTCATTGCAGTGCACAGTGCACTGATCTTGTGCACAAAGCCTATTTCCCTTAATCCTGGATAGTTTTCTGGCATGTTGGGTATCTCCAGAATGCCCACTTAACCAGGAACACTGTTAAAATACGTAGGCCGCCGTATGTCTAGGCAGGAAGTAGATACAAGGGAGTTAAGCATACTGACCACCAAGGGTCAGTGAGTACATGGCTGGTGCCCGCGTGGGACCGAGGGGAGACGCCAGCAGCGTCTGACCTCTGGGGTCAACCGGCGCGATGTTGAATAACAGCTATGACGTGTTCATGACGTCACTCCTGCTACTGCTCATCGAACGAGCTAATATGATTGGTTCCCGCTCATTTGCTGCAATGCTATTGGTCAATTGTAACTCTTTTGTGTGTGCCCACGAGACGCCCGGAGCTTCAGGCAAGATTCATTCTTGTGAGGGATCTTTTGCTGTATATGGATTATTATTGGGAAATGTTCCGGGAATCTCGGATTGCCCGAGTCCACCCTCGAAGAAAACGGGGGAGCGTGAGGACGCTGCCTCAGCTGTATGCAGCCGTCCCCAGCCAGCTGATCCCAAGGGCGACTCGCCCGGGGATGACGTCACAGGGAGTGACCACACCCTCACCCAGTCGAAGTATAAGGGAGAGAAAGCAAAAGAACACACGCTCAAACGCTACGAGGATCCTCCTGCAGATGGATCCAACAAGCCGAAGAAGCATGTAAGACGTAAAAACAGGAGAGGACCGCAGGGCTCGACATCGACAGGGCCGATCGACCACCCTCTGCTCTCAGCAACGATCGCCGGTGTCTCAGTGATAACCGCCGACGAGGAGGAAGGTCAGCCAGGTCTCTTCAATCAACAGCAGCAGGAGACACACCGAGATGTTAAGGTTGATGATCAGCTGTCTGAAGATCAAGTCGACCAGGTTACTCGACTGGTAGCAGAGTACAAGGAGGTACTCTCTGACGTCACTAAGGTAGCAAAAGTAGAGGGTTACTGCATACCTTTGCTAGAGCAGCAAGCGGTACGAACAAAACCATATCCTGTTCCTCACCTTGTACCTCACCATGTACCACATGAGAGAGAAGAACTGGCATCTATGATTAATGCGGGAGTAATAGAAAAGTCGACCTCACCATACTCAAGCCCATGGTGTTAGTGAAGAAGCCTGGGGGAGGTGTGCGCATCTGCCTCGACTTCAGGAAGTTGAACTCCATCATAGAGTTGATGCTGAACCGATGTTCAACAAAATGAGATCTTCTCGAGGGTAGCTTCCAGTTGCTATTTCTCCAAGCTTGACTGACAAAAGGATTTTGGCAGATTCCATTAAATGAAGACAGTAAGCGCTGCACTGCCTGCCTTCATGACAAGCGAAGGTTCTTCCAGTTCACAGTTCTTCCGTTTGGACTGGTGAACGCCCAAGCCGTGTTCAACAGAACTATGCGCAAAGTCGGGGGGAATTACTGGAGTAGAAGTGTTCGTGGACGATGTGCTCATCCATCTGCTACGTGGGAAGAACATCTGACCTTGCTAAGGCAGGTGTTGGCAAGACTAAAAGAAGTAGGAATGGTTGCAAAACCCACCAAGTGTAAGTTCGGGTGCAAGGAGGTCAGGTACCTTTGTCACGTGATAGGGGGAGGGTTCACAAGGCCGCTGCCTGAGAAGATCACTAAGATCAGTGAAGCCGCTCCACCTGCCACCAAGACATAGGTTAAATCATTCCTGGGACTTGCAGGTTACTACAGAACTTTCATTCCCAATTTCACGACCATAGCAACTCCGCTAACTAATCTCGTCAAGAAGAATGCACCTGTTTAGTACGTTGGAGAGAAATGGAGAACTCAGCATTCTCGACGCTCAAAAAGAAGCTAACTGAAGCACCCTTAGACTACCAGATTCTAACAGGGAGTACATCCTACGGACAGATGCCCCAAATACATGATTTGTGCTGTACTCATGCAAGAGGACGACGGTGAAATCTGGCCGGTTGCGTACTCCAGCCGTAAACTGAGCAATGCTGATCAGAAATACTCCACTGTAAAAAAGGACCTCCTTGCTGTCGTGGGGTAAGGAAATTCTACATATCTCTATGGTAAGCTTTCACGTTTCAAGTAGATCCCCAACCCTCAGCCACATCGGTACGCTTAAAAA
>WNGS01022373.1:132734-149669 GCA_020271785.1 Procambarus virginalis
TATATATATATATATATATTATATATATATATTATATATATATTGTGACGATAATCTCTTCCCAGAGATTGAGCCTGCTATTTCCTTACTTCATCACGTTCTCAACAATATGCAAGATACGTTTTATAGTGGCTTAACGTATATATCAAGACAGCCACATGCAACTGCAACTCCCTCCTTCCCCCACTTCTGCACACCTGGTCGACCTGCCAACTGCTGCTCCCAGCAAACTAGTGACTTGTGGCCGTCCTGCGTTCTCATTGGCCGCCAACCAACACACCACTCCCGCTCCACGCCAATCACATTTCCTCGCCAGTCATTGTTGGAGTCCCTTGCAGCTCTCTCAGCCAGAATATATCTCGTGCTCCTGCTGTGAACACCTAATTTGACCCACCTCGTGTGATCAAATAAGAGGTTTATAGCTAGCGCATTTATTCCCAGCACCATTTATCTTTGTTAACATAACCAGTTCCCCCCTTTCAATTAGTTATATATAATTTTATGTGTTTTTCTTTTACATTATTTTAAATGCCAAGGAATTGTCTTTATTTTATTTTGTTTTCTAGATTAAGTAGAGTACGTTTTTAAATTTTGTGTTTTCGTGTATCTTACCTTACCACAGATTATTAGACAAGCAGTCACTCTTTTTTTTCCTTTTTTTTCATAACTTAAATGTATGTGGCCCAGCATTGACATCTGCTATTTGGAAGACTGCCGACCACCATTCCAACACGTTACCGTCACATATAATTGGGGGCCTGTCCACGGAGCTTCACTCAGGTATTGGTAATTGTGGTAAGCGTACTTGGCTTTCATTTCCCTTGCTTTCATTATTTACATTAATCATTTTTTATTTTCCATGGTGCTGTGTATATTGTGCATTACGGGAATAGCATATGGTGAGTGTGAGACAACTTTGGATTGCGTAGCAGCAGCAGCAGCGCGAATACCAGCGAAAGAGGGGAGACGATGAACTTGGCGCCGAGCCTCAGGAAAAGACAAACGGTCCCGGTGCTTCAAGTCGAGGACAGCCGCCTCAAGTTTGTAATGAACACACGCACTGGAGAAGGTAGGGTGGGCCTCACCGCAATTGAGGCAGCGGGCCTGGGGAGAAGTGCACTCCAACTTTGAGTGACCCTCGCTTCCACACAGGGGACAGAGAGAGACAAGGACTAGAGCACCTGAGGGTACCATGCCCAAACTTCCAGCACTTACCGCAGAGCCGAGGAGATGGAATATACTCCTGAACGGAGCACCTGGCACCAGCGAGAATAACAGAGGACGGAAGGGTCCTACCATCAAAGGTAACCTTCACAACCCGAAGAGGCAGACGGTGATGACCACGAGGGGGACGATTAAATGTATCCCCTTGGAGGACAGAATGACCTTGGGCCTCGAGGACATGTTTGATATCCTTGTGGCAGTCCCTAAGATCCCTAACACCGGTCGCAACATTGTGCGGGAGGAGAACAGTGCCCACACTGGCATTCAACCGGGCGTTCTTCGAGACCCGAACAGGGGTTTCACCAAGGCAGGATAAGGCGGCCAAGCGAGTGGCCGCATCCCGAGAAGGAGCAGCAACGACACGGGTACCAAGACGAGTGGGGTTGAAGGCGACAGAGGCATCCACGGAATCGACAAGATGCCTATGAATGGAAAAATCGTCAGGAGGAGTTTAGTCCAAGGGTTGGAGGTCAAAATACTTAGTCCATGTAGCAGGACCAAACAAAGCACGGAACGAAGTAGGATGGGAAGGAAGCATACAACAGCGGCCGTGGCGGGGACGGCGATGAGAACCCGTAGAGAGAGACGGGTCGAAAGGCGCAGTAGCCGCAAGAAGAGATGGAGCCGTGCAAGGGGACGAGACGGTCACCACAGCAGGCTTGGAGCTCGACCCAACCACAGAGGAGGGAGGGGAGCAGGGAGGAAGAGTCCGGTCTTGGCCTAAACCGGGCTCTGTAGTGGAGGCTACAGATCCCGGTCTTCCAGGACGGTCCGACTCAGGGGCCTGGTCGCCCACCCCATGAGCCTGGTTAGAAGTAGTCAAGTCGTCATCCATATAGCAAACTAATAAAAGGGATGGGACCCGGAACCAAGGGATACCACCTACCAGGGCAGCCAGGGAGGCCGAGCGCGGGCCAGTGCAGGAAGGGTGTGTCGTCCCCAGCGGTGCTCCCCCTTTTCAACAGGGGAGTCCTACTACTTCGTGCATTCTCCCACACTGGTGCTAAGACCCCAGTCCCCCTATCGCCCTAGCCTGGACACCCAACCATCCACTCAGGGCGGCCTCTCACAGGCGACCCCTCCAGCGGGTGGTCCGATGGCTCACAAGGCCCCTACATGGTGCCCTTCAGCACGTACACCACCCAAAGAGGGGGCAGGAGAGGGGGCACAGGCAACCCACACCGGTCCCAGGGAGGTGTACGGGAGCCCCTCACCACGGCAAGGAGGCACCACGGAGGGGGGAGGGCGGGAAGGGAGAGGACTGAATCCCAGGTTACATTGTTTTTACCATGTCGTGGTGTAGTGGTCTAGGGCGTGTACTTTGAAGTACCGAGTGTGCACGTTCGAATACTCCTTATAGCTCCAACTGAGTTTCTAATTGATACACACGACAATGTGATTTCATTGTGTATAATTATTATTACTGTTACGGCCACTATGGGTCGCAACCGGGTTCTTTGCTGGAGGAACCAAAGTATTGGTATCCGACCTCAAGTCGGTAGTGGCTTTCAAGGAGTGAGCTTGGTAATGCAATTAAAACACAAGGGGAGAGTTGAAAGGAATACGACACTTCATCAATTATCAATATATTCACATATTATCACTTTCCCATCACTTTAAATAGAATCATAAACGAAGTATTATTACACTGATATATACACATGTGTCACTCTCATATGACACCAAGCGCTCCTGGATGCTCATGCAATGCAGCCTTTGTCAACTTCCATGTTTCCTCAACACACAGTACCGTCCTCAACCAGTACTGGGAAACACCAACGAGTCTACCCTAGCCATGGGCCAGCCTATCTACACTCACTAGGTGCTCTTCGTGAACGCCTACAATCACTCTCCAGCCTGGTGCTGGCAGAGAACATCAGCCTCGCACTACTGGGCCTCTACACGAACAAATACAAGGGTAGCGAACCCCTGGCAGGAGCTTCTTGCAACTAGCTAGTTACACTCCTCCGTAGCACCTTACTGTCGGTCGTATCTTCCTCTAGGCAGTCTCGGGATACTCCGAATTCTGTCACTGCCACTTCACAGGCAGACAGCAGATACTACTCAGTTCCTCTTCGGCGGCGGCTCACTGCTCACGTCAAGCAGAATGGAGTAGAGAGATAACAGGCTGTCCTGTGTAGACTGACTGTCCTCGTACCACTGCAGCCCTACGTCGCCTCTGTGGATACAGACACGTCATTAGTTAACTGGCCAGTACTTGGGACACTAGGAAATACCACTTACAAACTCTGACATAAACACACAACTCCTCCCACAATAGATAGCGCTGATTTTCTAGGCGCTACCTCACCAGAGGTCAGCAACAGCGACTCTTCGGGCTGACCAAGGCAGGAATCTAGAGTCTCTGACAGGTATCCTACTGCCACCACCATATGGCGTCGTCCATTTTGTTGGGGTTTAAGGGGGGCAGACTCACAGATGGCGCTGTCGTTGCTACTCCATGCTCCGACGATAGAGTTGGGTTCGCAATAATTACTTTTATAAAAAAAATATAATAATAATAATAATAATAATAATAATAATAATAACAATGATCATCATCAAATTTCGAGAAAGCGAGGAACAAAATGACAAAAAAGATCGAGATGGATAATGAGAAAGAGAGAAATAAGTGAAATGAGAGAAAAGATGAGAGGAGAACACAAGAGATATTGAGAGACATCCTGTCGCGTCCTCGGGCCGGAGACGCCGACAGATGCCACACAACAATAGGGAAGATACCGTCTCTTCTCTTGTGTACAATAATTTCCTTTCATCACTTGCCTTTTGATATGCTTTTTATTCATTGTTTCTCACTTACTCCTCACATCATTTCACCTCACCTTTCCTGTCTACTAATTGCTTCCTCCCTCTTTTTGCTCAAATAGTCCTTGAAACGTCGTTACTATAAATCTAAGTGCAGGTTGGGGTATTTACATTTAGTAATTTCTCAGCTATAACTTCTTGCCATCGTTGCCCGCCGCTAAATATCCGCTACTGACAGATACGTTAAGGTAATAATGAGGATAATTATGATTATAACACATGGAGAGGTGGATTATGAGGACATGGATGAATGAACTGAACCAAACTACTAGCACTGTATGTCTCCTGTCCTTGTGTCCTAAATCATTTCGGGGTTTTGAGTAAATATTGATGCATTGTGGTGGGAGTTTGAACCCACTTAATTGCCTTAATGTTTTGTCACATACAGATTTGTGATTTTCTTGTACATTGACCAGGGCGCCAGGTGGAGAGCATCAGAACGTATAACTTAGTGTGGGTGAGTATATCGTAAGATTTGCGTAGTTCAAGTAGGTTTATTGAGACAATAAAATACATCTCTAAGGGATAGAGTAACTTAGGCTATTTCTACCCTCCTGATTTGCATAGTGGTGGTACCTGATGGTGCATTTTAAGCTTTTAGTTGGTCTTGCAGAACTTCTGGTTTAGAAACTTGCAAACTCCACGTGGCTCAGTGGGTTATGCGTGTGTATGAGCGGTTCAAAGATGCGAGTTCGGGGCCTATTTGATTGGCGTATTATGTTCATCTTGTAGCTTTTAAAGTTAACAAGGTATTGTCTAATAATGCACGCCCGTTTAAAGTACAATCTGGAAGCAGAAAAAGTTTCGCTATAGCAAAGTGCCTTTGCTCCCGTTTCCACTTGTCCAACGGTCTAGTGTATGGCTTGACCAATAGCAGGCTAGCACAGATGCTACTCTAGAGACAATGACATACCCAAGTCGACTACGTCTATGTTGACATAGATATGAACTGACGGAGGGTTGAGACCTGATTCCAACTGACCCTATGATGTGACCCCCCGCGCCTGGGAAGACTAAAACGTCAGCTTAACTCATCTCTCTCTGGTTTATTGGAGATTGGGCATGCAACGACCTTTGCAATACCATTGGCCTGCCCAACCAGAGGTCTATCTGTGGATACCCTACGAGGCAGACATAGATCCCAAACAGGAGACTGGAAGTCAGTGCACCGATGACTGTGCACTCTTGAGGTTCCTTGCTGACATGCTTCTCGTCGCGCACTTACAGGCACAACTTACCACAGTCGGATAATTGTCCATTCTCTCACACTCAGATCATGTCCGTGTACCGATATCGAGTTCTTGATCTTATTTGGAGATAGATGATTTAGTCTGTTGCATATGTGTGTGTGTGTGTGTGTGTGTGTGTGTGTGTGTGTGTGTGTGTGTGTGTGTGTGTGTGTGTGTGTGTGTGTACTCACCTAGTTGTACTCACCTAGTTGTGCTTGCGGGGGTTGAGCTCTGGCTCTTTGGTCCCGCCTCTCAACCGAGAGGTGTGTGTGTGTGTGTGTGTGTGTGTGTGTGTGTGTGTGTGTGTGTGTGTGTGCTCACCTAGTTATACTTACCTAGCTGTGCTTGCGGGGATTGAGCTCTGGCTCTTTGGTCCTGCCTCTCAACCGTCAATCAACAGGTGTTCAGGTTCCTGAGCCAATTGGGGGCTCTATGTATGGAGTCAGCCTCCACCACATTACTTCCTAATGCATTCCATTTGTCAACCACTCTGACACTAAAAAAGTTCTTTCTAATATCTCTGTGGCTCATTTGGGCACTCAGTTTCCACCTGTGTCCCCTAGTGTATGTGCCCCTTGTGTTAAATAGCCTGTCTTTATCAACCCTGTCGATTCCCTTGAGAATCTTGAATGTGGTGATCATGTCCCCCCTAACTCTTTTCTCTTCCAACGAAGTGAGGTTTAATTCCTGAAAGTCTCTCCTCGTAGCTCATACCTCTCAGCTCGGTTACTAGTCTGGTGGCAAACCTTTGAACCTTTTCCAGTTTAGTCTTATGCGTGTGTGTGTATATGTGTGTGTGTGTAAGTGTGTGAGTGTGTGAGTATGAGTGTGTGTGTGAGTGAGTGTGTGAGTGTATGAGTGTGTGTGTGTGTGTGTGTGTGTGTGTGTGTGTGTGTGTGTGTGTGTGTGTGTGTGTGTGTGTGTGTGTGTGTGTGTGTGTGAGTGTATGAGTGTGTGTGTGTGAGTGTGTGAGTGTATGAGTGTGTGTGTGTGTGTGAGTGTATGAGTGTGTGTGAGTGTGTGAGTGTATGAGTGTGCGTGTGTGTGAGTGTGTGTGTGTGTGTGTGTGTGTGTGTGTGTGTGTGAGTGTGTGCACGTATTTTCTGGAATGTTTTCCGTTGTTTATCTTAAGCTTTAACTCCTCCTTCTCTTGCTTCCGTTAATTCTTCCTCTGTCCCTCCCTAAATTGTTCCAGCTTGGCTATCTCCGACTCAAACATCCACACCAACCAGGCTTTCCTTACTCCCTCTCTTCCTCAGCACCCACGTGCTAATCCCTCCATTACCCTGACCCTCCCCGTCCACCTCTCTCACTCACCCATCAGCTACACTCACAGCCCTCCACCACATCCCTACCTACTACTGGTTCAATTCTCCCTCCATAGCCACATTACTTTTTGGTCCCTGAGTTTCTCACCAATACGCCAACAGCCGAATTGGCTCAATCTCCTCGACGATTACTTACATCTGTTTAGGAGTCGCCCGTACACTGCCACACTCTCCAGATGATCGTCTGCCCTCATCCTGCTTGCGACAGTTTAATTATGACGCCGCCACCAACGACATTCACCCGCTGCTTCAAACAAAGGAAAGGTGGCTAACTTTAACCATAAAAAGACTTAATGAACGTCTAATGTTGAAGCGGCTTTGTAAAATATTTCCTGCACGAGATGAAGAAGAAGAGAGTTTCTATGTTTCATTAATTGATTATTCACGTTCTACGGAACACTGTTCTTTTTTGTCAAATTATCACAGAAATGTTTCAAACACTGGATGCCATTCTCATGTCAGATCAATTATTAACAATAATATAATTAAGACATTCCAAGAATGAAAGATTTATTTGTCGTCATCATTAACCAGAGATGGAAATATAACACATTTTGGATATGAGACTTGTGATAAACTAACACAATAAATAGATGTACTAACAAATAGACGAAGTGAGCAAATATAAGTTCTACCAGATTCCTTCACACAAGATATTCAAGGATCTTTCCGCTCTAAAGTCAATATAATATATAATTTTCAATACAGTTATATATATTACGGGTTGAGTGCAATTGTAGGGACCCACAGGCTCGAAGAATAAAATAAAGAGTATTCAGAGAAGACCTTGTGGATACTCACTGAACACTTTAATGTTTTCCTCTCCTACCACCCCTATTATTATTTTTTGTTATGGTATTGCCTCCTTCATTGGAGCTTGGAGTGGCGATTTCGGCTCCATCTATGGGTGGGCACCTCAGTTCCCCTGATATTGTCCCTACGTTGGACAACGTATTGTCCCTACGTTGGTTGGCGTTGTCCCTACGTGGACAAAGCCAACCATTGGTGGTGGCGTGGCAGCGATCAATGGCTCCTGTTTCATGCCCTGCTTAGAAAGAGAGGTCGACGTGGATGACCTCTGGTGGATGGCGACCCCAACTTTCTGAAAAATTGGTACCACATTAGCAACCTTCCAGACTTGTCCAGATGAAGGAATATTATTAAGTTCCTCTTTAGTAAATAGAGATAAAATATTTATTAAAAATACTACTCATCTCTTCGTTATTATCCGTTATTTGACCTGTCTCAGTTTTAATGGACCTATCCTTTCCCTAGTCTTTGTTCGATATAACTGAAAAAAAACTTTAGGATTTGTCTTTGCTTGCTCTGCTATGCGAACTTCATAGTTGCTTTTTGCCCTTCTTATCTCTTTTTTAACATTTCTAACCAGTTGTACGAATTCCTGTTCTAAACACAAGGTCTACCCTCAGACAAGTTCGCAGTGGGTCTCTTCTTGAGGTTATCTTCAGATGATTTCGGGGCTTAGTGTCCCCGAGGCCCGGTCCTAGACCAGGCCTCCATCCCCAGAAAGCAGCCCGTGACAGCTGACAAACTCCCAGCTACCTATTTACTGCTAGGCAACAGGTGCATCAGGGTGAAAGAAACTCTGCCTATTGTTTCTCACCGGCGCCCGGGATCGAACTTGGGACCACAGGATCACGCGTTCAGTGTTCACTCATCCGCCGGCTCCCTATACAGCCGTCGGTATGCTCACTGATTATTCATTAGTATACTCACTGCTTTTTTAGTTACTTGAGATTTTCATTAGCGTAAACAAGACCTCATTCATAATTGATTTGATGAAGTAGCTTGCAACAGTAATGAAGGAAAAGTAGCGTAGTCACAAAGAGATCGAACATGGCCGTCCTGGGGGATAAAAATTATTCATATGGCCGTGCTGGGGGTTAAGAACGACTCCCAATACCATTCTGGGGGACAGGATGAACAACATCCTGGAGATAATTTTTGATGCCTCAGTACACTGACCCCTTCACAATACTGAGCAAAATATAACGCTTGCATTACAAAACTCACAAGAGGTTTGCTACGCAGCGCCACTGAAACACCACACAAGGACCCGAGACATCTATGAGCACTTTCAGAAAATATAAAGTTCGATTTATAGCACATTCCACCCACTGGGACCAGTCCGGCAGGCAATAAACTCCCTCCTGAGTACATAAACAGCGATCACAATGACGTTCCTATTGTCTCCAGTCGGCTGACCATGAGGAAATCAGAATCTTTCAGTAAGTGTTATTCAGTGTTTGAGATCAGCATGAAAGACAAGCATCTTGAGAACTCATGCTAGATGTACCGGGGGAGTGTAGAGACGACAGTGGTCTTCCTCTCGTCTTCTACCTGCGTTTGTCTGTTTTTTGCTCTCTGTCTCTATGCAGACGAGGAGTCACAATAACGTGGCTGAAATATGTTGACCAAACCACACACTAGAAAGTGAAGGGACGACGACGTTTCGGTCCGTCCAGGACCATTCTTAAGTCGACTGTGAGAATGGTCCAATCGACTTTCGGTCCAGGACAGACCGAAACGTCGTCGTCCCTTCACTTTCTAGTGTGCTCTCTCTCTCTCTCTCAGGAGGGTGCGGTTGTTGTTGTTTTAGATTCAGCTACCTAGAACAAAACTTCCAAGTAGCACGTGCTATGGTGAGCCCGTAGTGGACTTTGGAGGCTGTCGTGTAGGAGTGAGTAGTTGAAGAGTAGCGTCTCGTCTGTTACTGAGGCTGGTGGGGTTTGGGTGGGGTTCTGCAAGTGTCCCAAGAGAGGGGGGGGGGATGATACACTCTATTCACGCTGGTGTTGAAATTTCATCAAAATTTACTTCATTAAAACTTCCTTTCTCTGCACTTGCTAAAGTTTAATGGGTAGAAAAGTTTGTGTAATTTTAGTGGGATTACTGCTCTCTGTTTTATGGTATAGTCAGAAATAATAATAATAATAATAATAATAATAATAATAATAATAATAATAATACAAAAAATAATCAAACATAATTTTCTATTGCAAGATTCGTCGTTTGTCATTTAATGCTCTTCTCAAATATACCAACTTTAACCCACCCATGTTCGGCATGTACCCAACAGCGGTTACTATGATTAACGTTCCCCTGAGCGTTCCCACCGCCACTGAACTGTTGCACTTAAATTGACCAAGAATAACTTACACAAGGGCCCACAAGTAGAAAATGGGAAATCACATAATTTTTGCAAGCCGCTGCCATTTTAGTACATTTTGGCCTTAGGGAGATTATATGTCAATACTTTTTCACTATAGCTATTTATGTTCCCCCTATTCTTTCTCGCAGTTCCTCTTTCGTGCTTTCCACTCAAACTGTATTTGTGTACCGTGCTTTGAAATTCGGGGTCTAAATAGTGTCATTGGTCTTGGTGGTTCTTAACGAGAAGCTTAAAGTAAGCTTTGGCAGGAGAAGCTTAAGGAGAAGCTTAAGAAGCTTTGGCAAGAGAAGCTTGGGAGTGGTCGAGGCTCTGGAGTATAAAGACTGTCTGATGGGCTGGTCTTGTGGTGCATCCTCTTGTTGGAGAGGAGCATCCTGATTACTCTGGGGATAGGTGGTGGTTGAAACATAAGAGTAGAGATTGGGTCTGTGGGATAGAGGATGGGGAATTTGTCTTAAAGAGTAAGGAGTTATATATAATAGAAGTATATGAATCAACAAAAGGGGTATAATAAAGTGGATAGTAATTAGATTTTGAATATATCAACACTTAACAGAACTCGAAATGGTGGATATAATTTGAACAGGTTTAGATTTTGGTAAGACCTGGGAAAATATTCGTTTAGAAACAGTGATTTTGATTTATGTAACAAGTTGCCAAGAGACATAATAGACGTGGGATCGATTGATTGTTTCAAGCAAATGTTATACAAGTATATGAATGAGTTTGGGGCTGCCTTGTATGGCTCAATAGGCCTCCTGAAGTTTTGTTAAGTAATTTGTTCTTTTGTTTTTGGGGTAAGAGGTAGTTGATGTTTAGTGTTATGGGAGAAGATGGGAAATGGTTAGAGTGGTGACTGAGAAGGGACACTTAAGAGGCGTGTTTCCCAAGCGGTAAACAGTTAAAGCACTGTTTTAGAAAACTTAACTCGTTACTGCTTCTGCCTTAGCTCACGTAACCTGTGAGTGAAGACGCTGTTTTGGTTGCATCATGGGAAAGTCAATAGTTAGCCTAGCAAGATCTCTTTTACTTTAATAGTCTTCCTGTCTCCGACAATGGGAAACCAATTCCTTTACTTCTCTTTCAATTCAACTTCCTTTTCTCTTATTTTTAACGTCAATTGTTGCTTAAACACTCCCAACATTTACTTAATGATGTAAGCTTTCGCTCAAACCTTTTCTGCAGTTCTTATAGTAATGGCTCCCACTTGTCTCTAATCTCAGCCCCACAAAAAAATATTCAATATTATGCGTCTTAATTTATTAATTAACTGTGTATACATTGGATAGCTTGTACATCCCAGTGCTGCTCTATGATGATATTAATATATGCATTTCCTTTCGCGTGACATGTATACCAAGGTAATGTATACCAAGTGTTATACCCCATTACTCAGTGTAGATACACCAAGAGTTTACACTGATCCTGGACTATGTCGAAGACTAAAAGTATACTAGATGTAAGCGATTATAATGGCCCTCATATTCCTGACCACTTGGGCTGGACGGTACAGTGACGATCTCGCTTCATGTAGGTCGACATTCAATCCCGGGCCGCCCAAGTGATTGGGCACCATCCCTACCCCACGTTCCATCCCAAATCCTAATCCTGATCCCTTCTAAGTGTTAAATAGTCGTAATAACTGGACGCTTTCTCCTGATAGTTCCTTCCTTCATAACCCTGTCAAGGTTGACACGTCTTTAACCCAACATCAAGCCAAACCATCTTGTGTGTATCCTGTACACAAGAACCAAACGAGTCTAGTGACTTTGAGCGCCGGGAACCCCTTAAGCTTCATGAAGTAGTCGCACTCTTTCTGGAAAGATGGCCATTGATTTTTACATTAGATATACGCCAGTGGCTCCTGGCGGGAAGGTGAGGTCAGCACCAGTTCATGGTGATGACCTCACAATACACTCAGTGTTAGGCTCAATTCATTGTAAGAATTTTAAATGCGTTTCAGGTTATGTGATATTGATGTCACATTTATAATTGTTTTATCATATTTTAGCATTGTTTTTGTATATTGGTTTTTGTTTTACTGTAGATATTTTTTTATTGTGCGCCAATGTTTTAAAGAATTTTTAATTTTCTTGTTTCAAGTTATCCTGATAATAACACGCCAGTTAATTTAGATGCTAAATTTGTTAATGATCATTTCTAATTAGTTATTACTGCCTAACACGCGTCGATTTTACTGTATTTTACTGTACTTTTCTGTGCTTTATGTATTTTACTGTTATTAACTTACGATACTGTGTTTTACTGTATGTACTGTACTTTACTGTACTTTACTGTACTATACTGTACTTTACTGTGCTTTACTGTACTTTACTGTGCTTTATTGTACTTTACTGTATTCTATTGTACTTTATAGTTCTCTATTGTTCTTTACTGTACATTACTGTATTCTTCTGTACTGTACTTTACTGTATATGCCTGTGCTATATTGTACTTTACTGTACTGTGCTCTACTGTACTACTGTAGTGTACTCTACTGTGCTTTACTTTATCAGAATAGTTGCTAACTACACACTCAAGAGGAACATCTTGTGTTTCTCAAGAAGTAGCGTCATAACAGCTCCACTTTTCTCTACTGAACAGTGATAAAATAAGTCACAGGGCAACACTCAACACAGCCTCGCACTCGTTTATAACATTTGTGTTTATTCCGGCTTTAATTTTCTTATGGAAGTGCATTAGTTTTAATATTAATTCATTTTATTTTTAGTATGTTATAAATTTTTAGGAAATTTTTTCAGGCATGCAGATGATGCGATGATCATTACTTACGAGGTCAGAGTGTACAAACACACCGTGAGAGACCAGCTGTAGTAGACACAATGTAACCAACTTATTTATTATAATATATATATATATATATATATATATATATATATATATATATATATTGTGACGGTAACGTGTTGGAAATGGTGGTCGGCAGTCTTCCAAATGGCAGATGTCAATGCTGGGTCACATATATGTAAGTTATAAAAAAAAGGAAAAAAAAAAGAGTGACTGCTTGTCTGATAATCTGTGGTAAGATAAGGTAAGATATACGAAAACACAAATATAAAAAAATGCACTTTACTTAATCTAGAAAACAAAATAAAATAAAGACAATTCCTTGGTATTTAAAATAATGTAAAAGTAAAACACGTAAAAATATGTATAACAAACTGAAAAGGGGGAACTGGTTACGTTAACAGGAATACAAAGATAAAAGGTGCTGGGAATATATGCGCAAGCTATCAACCTCAATTTGATCACACAAGGCGAGTCAAGTAGGTGTTCACAGCAAGAGCACTAGATATATTCTGACTGGTAGGGCTGCCAGTGATCCCGACGTTGGCTTGCGAGGAATGTGATTGGCGTGGAGCTGGAGTGGTGTGTTGTTGAACGGCCAATGAGAATGCAGGACGGCCGCAAGTCGGTAGTTTGGCTGGGAGTAGCAGTTGGCGGGTCGACCAGGTGTGCAGGAGTGGGGGGAGGGGGAGTTGCAGGTGCGTGGCTGGTCTTGATATATACGTTTAAGCCACTGAAAACGTATCTTGAATATTGTGTTGAACGTGATGCTAGCAGAAAGAGCAGGCTAAATCTCTGGGAAGAGATTATCATCACAATATATATATATATATATATATATATATATATATATATATATATATATATATATATATATATATATATATATATATATATATATATATATATATATATATATATATGACAATGTCAGACCACGGAGGAAAAATGAAACAGGAATTTCCTTAAGTACTTTCGTATATTAATACATCTTCAGAAGGAGTGACTCCTTCTGAAGATGTATTAATATACGAAAGTACTTAAGGAAATTCCTGTTTCATTTTTCCTCCGTGATCTGACATTGTCACATTTTAAATCACGTGTTTAATTTCGTGATATTCACACACACACACACATATATATATATATATATATATATATATATATATATATATATATATTATATATATATATATATATATATATATATATATATATATCATATATATATCATATATATATTTATATATATCACACACACTTGCAAGAACACACAAGTTATATTTAAACAAATTGACTACTTCTCCAGACGCTCGCGGCTCACGTAAATTTCAATGGTGAGTTGTGGCTGTATGGCGAGTGCTATAAGGAGGCTGGGTTCGACCCCCTAGTCCAAGTTCAGGCAGGTATTGATGGCAACTGCGATTAGTAGCGAGTTCTTTGAAGTCAGAAATGTTCTTTTGATTAAATTACTTTTGTAAAGGGATTCTCGGCTGTTATCGACGTTAATTCAGCGCCCATAATGTTGATTCAATGGGAAAGAGATAAAGGAAGAATTGGAGGGAGTGAGGGAGAATGGGAGGGATGGGGGAGAATTCGAGAGAGGGAGACAGGGAGGGAACTAAAAGGAAATGTAGGGATTGAGGGACTGAGGGAGGGAGACCGTGAGGTAAGGAGAGAAGGAGTATGGAAGGGATTGAGAGAGGGAAGGAGAATAAAAAGAAGGATTGAAAAGAGAAAGAAGCGGACAAAGACCCCGGGAACCGCCGGTCAACCCCCCCCCCCCACTTACCTCGTATAGTTTACATACATGGCCAGACACCTGTGGTTGCGTTAATGACAGTTCACGAGGAGTGGTGTGAACACTCACGTATATATCATTCCCAGTTCATAATTGCTAAAGCTTAACATACATATCTGATTCAGCTTAAGGAGTGTCTTCTTAGCTAGTTACTTAGCTTTTTAGCTAGTTACTTAGCTTCCTAGCTAATTATTTAGCTTCTCAGCTAGTTACGTAGCTTCTTAGCTAGTTACTTAGCTTCTTACCTAGTTACTTACCTTCTTAGCTAGTTACTTAGCTTCATAGCTAGTACTTAGCTCCCTTACTAGTTACTTAGCTTCATAGCTAGTACTTAGCTCCCTTACTAGTTACTTAGCTTTTTAGCTACCTTGCTTCTTAGCTAGTTGTCTAGCTTCGTAGCTAGTTACTTTGCTTCTAGCTAGTTACTTAGATTTTGAGCTAGTTACTTAACTAGTTACTCACTTAACTACTTAAATATCTACTCATTAGAGTAGTTATTTATAGGGTAATTTGTCATTATAATAATCAGTACTTTACACACAGTAATCGCAATTGTGTGATGCATCAAATGAACATCTGCACAAGGGTCGTGACGAGGATCACGGCCCTTGTGGACCTGTTCATATAATCAGTACTTGGGAAGGCATTAGTTCTCTCTGTAGGTGGGTAGTGTGTCACTAACGCTGTCAGCAGATGTGTTGTCTGTCATTAGTACTGTCGGAAGATGAGTAGTGTATTAATAGTACTGTCAGTAGAAGGAAAGTATATTAATAGCACTGTCGGTAGATTGATAGTTTGTCAATAATGTTGTCAGAAGATGGGTAGTATGTCACTAATGCTGTCAGTAGACTGTAATGTTTTAATAGTAATGTCGGTAGATGGATAGTGTGTCGCTAATATTGTTAGTAGATGGGTATAGTGTCATTAATGCTCTCAATAGATGGATAGAGTGTCATTAATATTGTCAGTAGATGGGTATAGTGTCATTAATGCTCTCAATAGATGGGTAGAGTGTCATTAATATTGTCAGTAGATGGGTATAGTGTCATTAATGCTCTCAATAGATGGGTAGAGTGTCATTAATATTGTCAGTAGATGGGTATAGTGTCATTAATGCTGTCAATAAATGGGAAGTGTCATTAATGCTGTTAGTAGATGGGTAGAGTGTCATTAATGCTGTCAATAGATGGGTAGAGAGTCAGTAATACTGTCAATAGATGGGTAACTTGGTAAATGGGTAGTTTTCATTAAAAATATAGATAAATAGTAATTCAATATTATGACATAAATTCACAAAAAGTAAGAAGAGACACATGGTAAAGAAAGATGGACATGGAAGTAAGCAAATAAACAGCTTTACAACCAAAAAAATGTACAACTGTAAATGCAAAAAGGGTAATATATAAAAATATATATTTTTAACTATACAAATGAAACAAAGGCGATAATTGCGGCGTAGGAAATTTAAAAGGAAAAATATGAATAGGATGAACAGAGGCTGAAAGAAGCAATTTAACCCAACGCCTCCAAAAAATGAGAATTTCTTGGTCTGGAATGAATAACCTGAAGGTAAGAAAAATTATGGTCATGACAAATGATGAAAAGATAAGTGGAAGTTAAATACTTAGGAAGATAAATGCCTCTGAAGACACTTGAAGAAAGTGTTTAACCAGGTTATTATTCCTTCCCCTCTGGGATTCTGCAGTGTCAATGTGTCCGAGTTTGTCAGATTACCAGTTGGTTAACAGGTGAGTCTTTAGGTAAACTATTGATGGAGTCAGTCAGACAAACATTTGTCAGTCAATAAATTGATTATTCAATCAAGTAGATAAAGATTGAGTTTCTATATAAGCAAGGTTGTTGTTATTAAATTTATCACACCACTCTTTAGTCAAACATTCGATTAATCAGTGAATTGATTATGTTTTTGTTATTAAGAAAGCCAGACTATATCATTTAGACATTTAATGAGTCGAGGTGTCAGCTACTGTAATGGATAGCAAGTCAGTCACATTTGGCAATTGCATAAGTTGAAAGATGAAATAATATTCTGTCCAATACGAAAGTTGTTGATTAGTAACGACGATTTTTACTACGAATCGTTAAAATTTCAGTTAGACTGTCGTTTTCTTCACCTGGTTGTCAGATGGGGAAACAAATCTCAAAAACCGTTGCTGAGTTTGTTAGCAAGCTCAGCAACTTTTGCTGAGCAAAGATTGTAACCAAGTTGCCATTGTTTGTTAGCAAATTCGTAAAATAGGTTATCAGTTTGTCAGCTGTTTGGTTGGTAAGTTATCTGTATGTGCTCGAACGACAAGTATTATGGCGACTGTTTTCTACATGTGTGCGTGTATGTGTGTTCGCATACATAACTCGGTATGTATTGAAATCAAATACATAAGCTAGTATCTATACATGCATATACGTAAAGTTCATGTGTGCATTTGTATATGGATTTGTATATGTATGCTTTTGTGAGCGTTGGTCTCTGTACCGGGTTATATTGATGTTTATATTGAGCTCTGA
>WNGS01022380.1:0-22495 GCA_020271785.1 Procambarus virginalis
TGTGTGTGAAGTAGCTGTCTTGCCCTCGGCCGTGTGGTGTGTGATGCATGTGGGTGTCGTGACAGAGTGTGGTGGTGTGTGAGGAGTGTGGGGTGTGTGTGTGGTGTAGTGTGTGTGTGTAGTGTGGTGTGTGGTTGTGTGTGGTGTGTGAGGAGTATGTGGTGTGTTGTGTAGCGTGTGGTGTGTGGTGTAGCGTGTGTGTGTGAGGAGGGTGTGGGTGTGTTGAAGAATGTGTGTAGCGTGTGGTGTGTGGGGTGTGTGTGTGAGCGTGTGGGGTGTGTGTGGGTTGTGGTTGTGTGATGGGTGTGTGGTGTGTGATGAGGGCGGTGGTGTGAAGAGTGTGTGGTGTGTGGTGTATGTCGTGTGGTGTGTGGTGGTGTGTGTGTGTAGGCGTTGGTGTGTGTGTAGCGTGTGGTGTGTGTGTAGGCGTGTGGTGTGTGAGGAGGGGGGCCGGGGGGGGGGTGTGGTGTGTGAAGAGTGTGCTGGTGTGTGTTTAGCGTGTGGTGTGTGTGTGTGTGTGTTGCGTGTGGTGTGTGTCTGTGGTGTGTGTGCTGTGTGATGGGGGGAGGGGGCGGAGGGTGTGGTGTGTGCAGGTGGTGTGAGGACGCGTGTGGGGTGGTGTTGATGTGTGAAGGGCGTGTGGTGTGTGTGTGGTGTGGAGGAGCGTACGTGGGTGTGGCAGTTGTGTTGAGGCAGCGTGTGTGGTGTGTTGTTGTGTGAGGAAGCGTGTGGTGTGTGTGTAGGCGTGTGGGTGTTTTGTGGGTGGTGAGCGTTGGTGTGTTAGCGTGTGTTGGTGTTATGTGATGTAGGTGTGTGTGTAGTGTGTGTGTGGTAAGCGTGTGAGGAGTGTTGTAGGTCGCTGGTGTCTTTGTAGCGTGTGGTGTGTGTGTAGGCGGTGTGGGTGTGTGTGTGTGTAGGTGTGTGTGTGTGGTGTGTGTTTGTGTGGTGTGTGTGTAGCGTGTGGTGTGTGTGTGTGTGAGGAGCGTGTGGTGTGTACTCACCTAGTTGTACTCACCTAGTTGTGCTTGCGGGGGTTGAGCTCTGGCTCTTTGGTCCCGCCTCTCAACCGTCAATCAACAGGTGTACAGTTTCCTGAGCCTATTGGGCTCTATCATATCTACACTTGAAACTGTGTATGGAGTCAGCCTCCACCACATCGCTTCCTAATGCATTCCATTTGGCAACCACTCTGACACTAAAAAAGTTCTTTCTAATATCTCTGTGGCTCATTTGGGCACTCAGTTTCCACCTGTGTCCCCTAGTGCGTGTGCCCCTTGTGTTAAACAGCCTGTCTTTATCAACTCTGTCGATTCCCCTGAGAATCTTGAATGTGGTGATCATGTCCCCCCCTAACTCTTCTGTCTTCCAACGAAGTGAGGTTTAATTCCTGCAGTCGCTCCTCGTAGCTCATACCTCTCAGCTCGGGTACTAGTCTGGTGGCAAACCTTTGAACCTTTTCCAGTTTAGTCTTATGCTTGACTAGATATGGACTCCACGCTGTAGCCGCATACTCCAGGATGTGTGTGTGTGTGTATTCACTTAGTTGTATTTTACGGGGGTTGAGCTTTGATCTTTCGGCCCGCCTCTCAACTATCAATCAACTGTTTACTAACTACACTAACTACTTTTTTTTCACACCACAAACACACACACCCCAGGAAGCAGCCCGTGACAGCTGACTAACTCCCAGGTACCTATTTACTGCTAGGTAACAGGGGCATACGGGGTGAAAGAAACTTTGCCCATTTGTTTCTGCCGGGTGCGGGAATCGAACCCGCGCCACAGAATTACGAATCCTGCACGCTATCCACCAGGCCCCTACCTGGCCCCCCCCCCCTGTGTGTGTGTGTGTGTGTGTGTGTGTGTGTGTGTGTGTGTGTGGTGTGTGTGTGTGTGTGTGTGTGAGGAGTGTGTGGTGTGTGAGGAGTGTGTGGTGTGTGTGGTGTGTGAGGAGCGTGTGGTGTGTGTGGTGTGTGAGGAGCGTGTGGTGCGTGTGGTGTGTGTGGTGTGTGAGGAGCGTGTGGTTTGTGTGGTGTGTGAGGAGCGTGTGGTGTGTGTGTAGCGTGTGGTGTGTGTGGTGTGTGAGGAGTGTGTGGTGTGTGTGGTGTGTGAGGAGTGGTGGTGGGTGTGGTGTGTGAGGAGCGTGTGGTGTGTGTGGTGTGAGGAGCGTGTGGTGTGTGTGGTGTGTGAGGAGCGTGTGGTGCGTGTGGTGTGTGTGGTGTGTGAGGAGCGTGTGGTGTGTGTGGTGTGTGTGTAGCGTGTGGTGTGTGTGTGTAGCGTGTGGTGTGTGTGTAGCGTGTGGTGTGTGTGTAGCGTGTGGTGTGTGTGTAGCGTGTGGTGTGTGTGTAGCGTGTGGTGTGTGTGTAGCGTGTGGTGTGTGTGTAGTGTGTGGTGTGTGTGTAGCGTGTGGTGTGTGTGTAGCGTGTGGTGTGTGTGTGTGTAGCGTGTGGTGTGTGAAGAGAGTGTTCTTTGTTGGTTCTTCAATTAATGTATGTGGGGCGTTATATTACTTATTCATATACAGCTTTCTATTGATAATTACTTACTTACTTATTCATATATAGTATGTGGAATGTTACATTGTTTGTCTAAATACAGTAACTGGGAAACTACATTGGTTGTTCAAATACAGCAGGTTGTATGTTTTGTAAGCAATTCAAATACAGCAAGTAGAACGTTACTTTGGTAGTGCAAAAATAGTAACACCGCAACATCTTGCACAGTAACTCTGCCACACCTTGTGTTGAAATGCTACACACCTTTAGGGGAGCCCGTGGCTGAGCGGACAGAACACTGGACGCGTGATCCTGTGGTCCCGGGTTCGATCCCGGGCGCCGGAGAGAAACAAAGGGCAGAGTTTCTTTCACCCTGATGCTCCTGTTACCTAGCAGAAAATAGGTACCTGGGAGTTAGTCAGCTGTCACGGGCTGCTTCCTGGGGGTTGAGGCCTGGTCGAGGACCGGGTCACGGGGACACTAAGCCCCGAAATCATCTCAAGATAAACTTATATTGTAACACTTACTTACTTGTTGACTGACGGAGAGGGGGGGGGGACCTGCTGAATGGGTGACAGCTTCTCGCCCGTATCAACCTATCCTGGCTTGGCACCCTGGAGAGGCCACTCCAGACCGACAACCAGAGCGCAACTTTATAGTCTCCTGAGACAGATGGATGCCTTCTAATACTACTGCCACACCTTTTGTTGTACCATCTACTACCACACCTTGTATTGTAACGCTTACTGTCACACCTTGTATTGTAATACTGCCACACCTTGTATTGTAACGCTTACTGTCACACCTTGTATTGTAATACTGCCACACCTTGAACTGTAACACCGCCCCACCTTGCAATGTAACATTTACTGCCACACCTTGTATTGTAACGCTTACTGTCACACCTTGTATTGTAATACTGCCACACCTTGAACTGTAACACCGCCCCACCTTGCAATGTAACATTTACTGTCACACCTTGTATTGTAACGCTTACTGTCACACCTTGTATTGTAACGCTTACTGTCACACCTTGAACTGTAACACCGCCCCACCTTGCAATGTAACATTTACTGCCACACCTTGTATTGTAACACTGTAACACATGAGTCACAATAACGTGGCTGAATAAATGTTGACCAAACAACACACCAGAAGATAAAGAGACGACGACGTTTCGCTCCGTCATGGACCATTATCAAGTCGATTGTGATGAGACAAGGTTGTTGGTATTGTTGTTTTAGATTTAGCTGCTCAGAACAAAATGTTCATTTAGCACGGGCTATGGTGAGCCCGTAATTGAGTTCGGTTATTCGCGATAAGCTTGTTACTGTGATATATGAGTCAAAATTTAAAATGAGGGGTTTCCTACTTTTCCCGTTTCTCTCTCGTTTCTGTTTTAGTGCACTGGTTTTAGTCTTGTTTTAATAACATTATCTCGGTGGTGGATGTAGATGAAGAATGTTCACTAGTGTGTCCCATTCTTCAACTGCTTTTCTAATCATTTTAGTCGCTGTGGAATTTGCAGTTAATGCAGCTGCTCTCGTTGGATTAATGTTGAGTTTGAAGCCTATTTTATGCCTATCGATGCCTATGCTTAAACTATTGGGTTTATTACCTGCCAGCAGCACTTGCAAACAAGTCTGAGTTTGTGTATGGCAGAGACAAGGAAGGCACGGGGCATTTAGTAAGGCAAAAGAGAGGCGAGGAGGAGGAAATCTTAAGAGGAAGGTAAGAGCAAGGCAAAAGGTACGGATAGGATAGGTGTATGGGGGGGTAACAATAGGTGTAAGAATGGGAACGTAATTAAAAGACGAGAAAGAAATAGAAAAAGGATTGGTAGGCTTATGTTAGGTCCCGTTTGTTAGAAAGTTTAGATCATTTGAGTATGTACTGTGAAAGGGAAGAGTGAACGGCAACAAAGCTAGGACAAAGTTTCATGTTGGGTAGGTTGTGCATCAGAGCCGATTAGACAAGACGGTGTCTGTGAAAAGTAGAGTTAGGAAAGAGCAATCAATATCATGACAAGAATCCCTAACATGACTTAACATTGCATTGTTTGTGTCTGCAGACATAAAACGTCTTTTGAGTTTTTTAAGTCTGTCATGAAGTGTACGGCAAGTTTCCCCAAAGTTTTGGAGTGGACAAGACGAACAGGAAATAGAGTAGACACCGGCAGCATTAGAATCAGGAGGAGAAGTGTGAACCAGGTTGGATCGAAGAGTGTTAGTTTGTCGAAAGGCGAGCTTTATGTCAAGAAAACGAATAGTATTAGTAGGAGTTTTAAGTTCAGATATGAAGGGATGGCAGAGCACAGTGCTAATAGTGTTGGAAGCAGGTTTAGGTTGAAAACATTTCGTTTATTTTGAGAAAAGGCGCAGATGATAAAATGTGAGGGGTAACCAAGGCGAGAGAAAGATTCGTAAATAAATGAAATTTAAGAATCAAGAAACTGAGGATCACTGATGCATAGATCGCAGAGGAAAAAAGAGACGTGGACACTTTTCTTAACAGAAGGAGGATGGTAGGAAAAGAAGTGAATGTACATGCCACTATGCATGGGTTTGCGGTAGACAGAGAAAGAGAACCCGGACACAGAACTGTGAACGTGAGCGGCAAATAAACGAAGGAGGGAATTAGATTCCCATTCATCTTTGAAATGGATGAAAGGAGCTAGATTGTTATGAGAGGAGAGGAAAAGCTGGAAAAGACTAAGTTCATTAGGACATAAAGCAAAAATGTCATCAACATAGTGAAGCCAGAGAGAGGGACGAGTATCAATAGTGGGAAGAAGAACGGTTTCGAAATATTCTATATAGAGATTGGCAAGAACAGGGTAGAGAGGGAAACCCATAGCGACACCGATAGTTTGAGAGAAGTAGTTATCGTTGCAAGAGAATGAGTCAAAGTCAACACAGTCTGATGAGTTGAAGGGAATCGTGAATGGGGGAGCGGGAGATGAAGAAGGCCCTGAAAACACTGCCCTGATAAGTAGTTGTTCTATTAAAAAACAAATTAATAAATATTGTAAAACTGATGTTAATACGTTACGTTGGTAGTCCAAATACAGTAAATGGGACGCTACAATTCTAGTACATATATTGAAAGTGGAACGTTCCGATGGCGGTCTGAATACAGTAAGTTGGCTGTTACATTGGTAGTCCAAATACAGTGAGACTTTACGTTCTTAGTGCAAATACAGTAACACCGCCACACCGTCTATTGTAACACTTACTGCAACACATTGTATTGAAACACTTACTGTGAGACATTGTTTTCTAAAACTTACTGACACACCTTGAATTGCAACACATTCTGCCATACCTAGTGTTGTATCACAAGCTTCTACAACTTGTATTCTAACACTGCGACCCCTTGTAATATGTTACTTACAGCAATACCTTGTAGTATTGTAATACTACGACATCGTGATTTGTAAAACTGCCGCACATTGTATTGAACGATTTACGGCCACACCTGGTATTTCAACACTTTCTGCAACACCATGAATTGTAACACTTATTGTCACATCTTGTATTGTAACACTGCCACACCTTGTATTGTAATACTTACTGCCATACTTTGTATTGTAACACTGCCACACCTTGTATTGTAACAACAAAAACCTATACTGTGACACCTACTGCTACGCCTTGTATTGTAACAATGCTACACATTGTATTGTAAGACTTACGGCCACACCTTGTATTGTAACACCATCACACCTTGCATTACAACACATACTCCCACGCCTTGTATTGTAATATTGCCAAACTTTGCATGGTAACACTTACTGCCATACCCTGTAAAGCTTTTCTTACTGTCACATCTTGTTTTGTAACACTTACTGCAAACCTTGTACTGCAAAACTTACTGCCACACTTTATATTACAAAACGTACTGCGACCCCTTGTATTGCAACACCGCCACACCTTGAATTATAATACTTACTGCCACACATTGTATTGTAACACTACCACGCCTTGTATTGTAATTCTGCCACACCTTGAATTGAAATACTTACCGCCTCACCATGTATTGTAATCCACCCACACCTTGTATTGTAATACTTACCGTCACACATTGCAACATACGATCATTTATATTGTTTATATATAACCATTTTATCCGCAAAATTTATATAATAAACATAATAATTTCAGAGCCCGGCTCTGTGGTGCAGCGGTCAGCACGGCCGCCTCTACAGTGGCAGACTCAGGTTCAACTCCTGGCGGAGCCTTTTTCTCTCCAGCTAAAGTTCAATTTAATTTATCAATTTATCATTTATCATTTCCCAGATCAATTTACTGATTACTATTTTACATTATCTTCAGTAAAGTTTTTGTGAAATATGTAAACAAATATTTAGCTAATTATACCGTATAAAAAACTCCATTAAGCCTACATTTTTCATAATAAATGTTTACTTATTTATTTCACATTGAAATTGCAAACACTGAAGCATTTGTTCTATTAAAAAATACAAAAAAGAATTGTGAAACTGATGTTACGTTATGTTGGTAGACCAAATACAGTAACAGGAACGTTACGATGGTAGTCCAAATACAGTATGTTGGCCGTTACATTGGTAGTCCAAATACAGTGAGACGTTATGTTCGCAGTGCAAATACAGTAACACCGCCACACAGTTTATTGTAACACTTACTGCAACACATTGCATTGAAACACTTCCTGCCAGACCTTGTTTTGTAACACTTACTGACACATCTTGAGTTGTAACACTTACTGCCATACCTAGTGTTGTAACACATGCTTCTACACCTTGTATTCTTAGACTGCTGCCCCTTGAAGTATAATATTTACAGAAATACTTTATATTGTAATACTGCAACACTTTGTTTTGATGCACAGTCACACTTTGCATTTCAACCCTTTTTACAACACCATGAATTGTAATACTTACTTCCACATCTCGTATTGTAACACTGCCACACCTTATATTGTAATACTTACATCCACACCTTATGTTGACCAGACCACACACTAGAAGGTGAAGGGACGACGACGTTTCGATCCGTCCTGGACCATTCTCAAGTCGACTCATTCTCAAGACAATCGACTTGAGAATGGTCCAGGACGGACCGAAACGTCGTCGTCCCTTCACCTTCTAGTGTGTGGTCTGGTCAACATACTTCAGCCACGTTATTGTGACTATTCCACACCTTATAAAGTAACACTGTCAAATCTTATATTGTAAGCGGGCTACAACTTGTATTGTAACGCAACCAAACCTTATAATGAAACACTTACTGCTATGCCTTGAACTGTAATAATGCTAGACCTTGTATTGTAAGACTTACTGCCACATCTTGTATTGCAAAACTTACTGCCACACCTTGTATTATAACACCATCACATCTTTCATTTCAACACATACTCCCACGCCTTGTATTGTTATACAAATGCATTTTGCATTGAAACACTTACTGCCACATCCAGTAATGTAACTCTTCCTGCCACACCATATATTGTAACTCTTACTACTATATCTTGTATTGTAAAACTTACCCCCCCACCATTTGGTATTGTAAGATTTACTGCAACACCTTGTTATGTAACACATGCTGCCACACCTTATTGTAACACTGCCACACATTTATTGTAATATTTATATCCCCACACCTTGTAATGTAACACTGTCACAAGGGGTATTAAAATTCTTATTGCCTCTGTCAGGAGATGGATTTTCCAGTTCCCTTGTGTGGAGTTACGATGGGGGTCCCCCTCCCACCAGTACTGCGGGCTCAGTCTGTGGGCCTGGAATTTTCCGGTCGGGCTGGGTACCCGGAGATTGCGAGGGTGTGTGAGCAGCTGCAGGTCCCTGTGATGGATCTATACGGTGTCGAGCTGGTGACGGCCCGTCGGGTGATCATAAAATTCACTGAGGAAATGGCGTATCGCGAATTTCTCCGTCGATACGAGGGGCGGACACTGCCTCTACAGGATGGTGCGGGCACTGTTTCCCTATCGGATCGGAGTGGTGCCCTCACCTACGTCAGCGTCCATGGGGCTCCGTTGGAGTTTCCGGAGGGTCTGTTCCGGCGGTACTTCGGCCGTTTTGGCGCCGTCGTTAGTGTGCGGGTGAATGTGGTCTCTTCGAGCCCACTTAAGGGTGTCCGGACGAACATTCGTACCCTGGGCATGAGGCTACGGGAGGATATTCCGTCCTCTGTGCGTCTGATGGGGTACACAGTTCGTGTGTTTTACGCCCGCCAGCCTCGGACATGTTATCGTTGTGGCCTGTCGGGCCATCAGGCTGCTGAATGTTCTGCGCCGGCCTCTGCGCCTGTGAACCTCTTCAGTGAGGAGGACTTTCCACCGCTTCCTGTGGAGGAGGTTTCTGTGGCTCTGGACGCCTCTCCGGACGCGGCTTCGCCCCGTGTCGCCTGATGCGCCCCCTGTGGTGGACGTTCCCCCGAATGTCGCCGACCCTCCTCAGGTTGTTGCGATGCCCTTGGTGGATACTCCTGCTCCTGTCCCTGCTGCTCCCGTGGGCCTTCCTGATGCTCCCTCCTCCCCGTCTGCTCACCCGTCTTCAGCGGCTGTGCCTGGCCCTGCATCCTCGCCTCGGGTCCCGGCTGTGCTGGGTGCTGGGGTGGCTGTGGGGCCTCCTGTTGTGTGTGGTCCGGTTCCCCCTGCGGTTGAGGCTGCTGCCGTCATGAGACGGGCGTTGGTTCGCACGGCTTGTGATGCTCGTGGTTCTGGGTCCGCCTCCGGCTCTGAGGATGTGCGCCCGGTGCCCAAGCGGTCCCGGCGTTCTTCTACTGCTTGGGCTGATGTGGAGGGTTTCGACGCCGATGGAGATGATGTGGTGGTCGCTGACGTCCATGTGCCTGCTGATGCCGAAGATTGTGTGTATAATTCCCCTCCTGTTTCTTATGCAGGCGGTTCTCCGCAGTGGGAGGTGGTAGCTCCTCCGGACGTAGGTGAGGTGGGTGCTGGTGCAGGCCGCGACCTCGTGTTGTTGCTGAAGAAGGATGTTCGGCGAGGGGGGCGCCTGCAGGTGTCACGTCCGGTGGTTGCTGCGGAGCCCTGTGGGGCTGCCAAGGTTACAAGTGCGCTGCCCGTTGCCCGCGCCTGTAGGGGGAAGCCCGTCCCGCTCATCTTGGCCTCCGGCGTGGCGCATGATAAGCAGAACAACCCTTTGGATTTTTACATTCGTGACCGAGTGCTACCTGTTCCGTGGTGCCCCTCGACTGTCTGGGTTCCACAGGCTCGGGTTTTTGTTGAGGGTGTGCCGAATTTGATGCCCGATCCTCGTACGGCCCTTAGTCACCCTGTTTCGGACGACCTCCTGTTGCTTTGGGAAGCGTATTGTGTTCGGTTCCCGGCGGCAGAGTGGCCGGATAAGTATGCGCACTCTTGATAATTTGTGTGCTTGCTGTGTATTTCGAGTATGTATAAGACTTGGTATGTTCTGTGGTATTTATTGTGTGCCCTTCAGGCCGATGTCGTATTTAGTTTTTCTCAATGTCCCTGTTAATTGTAATTGGGCTATACTATTTCATGATTATCCGTTTCTGTGATTCTGTTGTCTTATGTGCCCCTATGGCTATGCTGTGTGCCCTCTTGCGTGAGTGGTTGTGCATATTTTTGTTTATTGTTTGTTTATTGTTTGTGTTGTTATTGTGCCATGTTTATGTTTTTTTGTTTTCTGATTTTTTATTATTTTTTTTTTTTTTTTCTTGTTCTCCTCTGATTTCTCTGTGTATTATGATCTTGTTTTATGTGTTCTTGTATTTTGGGTATTGTTTGCCTGTTTGCGCTATTTGGTTTATTGATGATTTTGTACTGAGCTGTCGGTCCTTCTGGCCGGTGGTTTTGTTTTGCTAAGTTTGGTTTATGTTAATTTTATTGTATTTATTGCTTATACTTGCATGCTTGCATGTAAAAATAAATTAAAAAAAAAACTGAACAAAGTGGTGCCCACTGGTGACGCAAGCTTGCAATCAATATTGTCACGGCTTCACGGTGAACAATACTCTAATCACGAAACTTGACTGGCGCTCGCTGCTCTCAACGAGGTACCAAGTAACAAGGCGGTTAATCCAAGAATGATAACCCCTAATAAAAATCTTACGTTAACACTTGTCTCTCAGGACAATCAACAACAAAAGTTACTCTAATGAATTTAAACAATTACGTTAACACAAACGTGTCTCAACGACACTTAAATGGCAGCAATAACTCGTAAATCAATTTATTACATCAACTTGAAAGTCAAGCATTCGGTGAGTAATTCCCAATTAATTACTGAATACAACAGCCTATTAATTCAGACGAGTATTGATCAAGCCTACTGTCTCTCAACTGACAGTTCACTTCCGGTCTTACGACAAGATTGCCTTAACGAGGGTAGACTACTGTACACCCACAAGGTTACAACACACTCCGTGTAAACAACAACATCAACACCTGGTGAATTCACTAAGTGGCGGTTACTAATTCTCCTTAATTAGCTACGAGTGCTTAATCCCTCTGTCCGCAGACAGATCTGATCAGTCCAACGAATTACAGCAGCTTAATTACAGCGCAATTGACTCCGATCATAACAGACCGATCAACCCCTTACGTTAATCAATCAATTAACGACAGCTCGATTAATCGTTAACACTACGTTAGTCTTCAATTGACAATTCCTCCATTGCGTGAACTTCACTGTGACTGTTGCCGTTACACGTCTCTACGTTAATCTAAACAATGTTCAACGAACAAATGACCTCGTTAAGTAAATCGTGACCGCCGGTGACGTTAACTGACTTTAATTCTCACGGAATCCTTCACAGTACACAACGCCTTCCACCAAGGACAACTTGTCTACGGTTTACACACGGTACAACACAGTACAACACAGTACAACTCAGTACATCCTTGCCACTCACGGCAAAACTTGTAAATGATTTCCCAGTAAATTATTCCCCAATAATTCACACTTTACCACACCACAACAGTAAAATAAGCGCTGGCCAATATAATAATGAAAATTATTTATAACCAAGGGAAACCTCCCTGTTACCACTTTCACTGCTGAAAAAGGGAATCAAATTACAGCAATTTACATACACGGCACATAGAGAACATAGAAGCAATTAACTCACTGTACTCCACCACTGGATGTGTGTCTATGTGTCCTCACACACGTCAAAATCAAAGTTGGGCCCAACCTCAACTTGGTGACGTTAAACAGGGTAACTCACACGTCTCCAATTCCCATTCACCTCACTAGGTGGTCACAGGGACAGAGGACAGACGGAACACTGGGGACGGAACACTGGGGACGAACCCAGCTTCAGAGTTTTATTTCCCAAACAACTGAAACAGTGTACTTACATCACATGCGGGCCCGCTAAACACACTTTCACATACATTCGTCACCCTCACACTCCCACTGCTGCTGCTGGATGATGTCGTAGGCGTCCTCACTTCCTACACGTGGTCAGGTGGAGCACAGGGTCCTCGACTACGGGGTTAGCTCCACACAGAGACCAGGTGGCGCGGACACTCAGGCTTAGGGCAGCCCAGGGTGCGCGCACAACAGATTACACAGCGGGGATGCGGTACCACGCCCTTCCACTTGACATGTTACCCCACGGTACGACGGTACACGGTGCTACACGGTACACGAGACAGAGTCCTTCACTGTTCGTTTGTTTTCTCAGTTTCGTATTTCAGGTTTCTCTCATAACACTGAAACCTTCTCTAGCACGTCTCACTGCAGTACCCTCACGCACAGATGCGTTAGACGGCTGATGTCACTATCCTAGCGCGATAATTAACGGCCTCACTTAGTCCAGTTGCTCTAAGATGGCGTCTCACTATCACGCGCTTAGACGACAAAGTTCACACTGGTACGGTTCATGCACCTTCCCGATTACCGGATTCTTACGGACGGCACCCGGCAAGATAGCAAGAATATAGGCGTGACTTTAGTAACGTTGCAGGTGGTATTTCCCGATGCTTGGCCTAGCACGGGAGAATACGTCTACTCTAAGCAACGCACAAGGCAAGAATGGTTTTTTCCTGCCAATACGGCCTCAAGCATACCATGTGGTACCCCACAGCGTCTTGACCAATCACGGTTCAGCATTCCTGAGGCCCAGGACCCCTGGCCAATGGTGCACCTGCCTCACGACGCTACCCCCCCTCGCTCACGTGGTGGACACGTGATAGGGGGGGTGGTCTACAGCCGTTAACCCCCCATACCTCCCTCTCTACACTTGAATAGTCCCAAATTTCCCTGAAATCAACTCCCTCCTGTAATTTCCTTCACAGACCTGATACAGCGATCAGAATGACATCACTAGCTAGCATATGTCCTGGGCTGTCCAACGACACCCAACACGACTGTGGAAAAGTTTATATTCAGAAAGTTGAATCACGGTGCACATCACTGGTGCACTATGCAATTTCGTACTTCATCCAGTGCACGAGAGAGCAGGAAAAACATGTCTCCTGACATCAACCTCCCACTAAGGGTTTGTCACTGGAAGCGAAATACACCCCACCATTTTACCAGCTCGAGGGTGCACTGTGCACGAGCTGTCACACACACTTTGACAGCTCACTTCCGGCTGGGTAGTAGTGGGTAGAGACTCCGTTTTCTATGCGTCGTCGCCCTGAGAGACTTGGGTTGACTCCTCCGGTTCGTCCTGGGTAGTGTTACCTGACTTAGGCGCGGAGTGCTCGGCTCCAGGGCCAGGCTCTAGCCAGCTCGACGCCTCGGAGCTAGGCTGGACCCCAAGCTCTGCAGCTCCGGCTTCGGTCTGTGTCATACCGGACACACTAGCAACACTTTGGGATGGACTACCCGGAGAGGCACTATCTTCACTCTCCTCTGGCCTTGATGACGCATTATCACGTTCCTCATAACGTTTTAACATGTTAACATGGTACTTCTTATTGACCCCCCTTACGCATACGACGTACGTCAATGAGTGACTGCACTCAGTGATGGTGAAGGGTTCCTTCCACTGTAGCAAGAGCTTGTTCCTGCTTGTAGGGAGGAGTAGGAGTACTTTATCTCCCACCTTAAACTTCCTCTCCCTGGCCTTCTGATCGTACCTGCTCTTCTGGTACTCCTTAGCCTTGGCGAGTTCCTCCCTGGCCAACTTACACGTCTCTTCTAGACGGTTCCTCAAAACTATGACGTACTCATACGTCGTCTTGGTTTCTGGGGTACAGCCTTCCTCCTCCCATAGATTCTTCAGTACATGCAGCGGTCCCTTTACCGTGCGACCATACAGGAGCTCGAACGGTGAGAACCGGGTACTTGCCTGGGGTACTTCCCTGTAGGCAAACAGTACCGGGTTAATGTACCTTGGCCACTCCTTGGGTTGCTCTATGCACATCTTCCTGAGCATTCTCTTTAGGGTACCATTAAACCGTTCTACCAACCCATTTCCCATAGCATGATAAGGTGTGGTGAATGATGGCTGCAACATGAGTAGCCTAGCTACTTCCGCCATCATCTCACTGGTGAACTGTGCCCCCCTGTCGCTGTGTATCTTCTCAGGTATACCGAGGCGACTGAAGAACCCAACCAATGCTTCCGCCACTGTGACGGTCTCGATATTCTTCAAAGGTGCCGCCTCTGGATACCGAGTAGCATGATCTACCATGGTCAGGATATATCTACTGCCGTCTGATGCCCTCGGCTCAATCGGCCCAACTATATCTACACTGACCATCTTAAATGGTTGATCGATGATGGGGAAAGGCTGCAGCTTCCCTGGCTGCACCTTGCCTCTGTCAGCGGTGCGTTGACAGGCGTCACACGACCGAGTATACCGCTGTATGTCCGCAGTCATCCCTGGCCAATAGAACGATGACTGAATTCGTTCACTTGTCTTAGCATGTCCCATGTGACCCCCCATTACTCCCTCATGACCAAGAGTAAACACAGCTAGGCGGTGCTCTTTGGGGACCAGTAATTGTTCCCAAGTGTCCTGGGGTGTTTCCACCCTGCGCACTAGCTTACCCTTAACCTCCAAGTACTTATACTTGCGCTCATTCAAGGTGAAGAGCTTGCCCTCTGCGGCATGCTCCCTCATCTTCCTGAGTGTGGGGTCTTTCCTTTGGGCTTCCTGGAACTCTTTAGCGCTTACTCCTTTCAAAGAATGTAGTTTCAGTGGCTTGACCACTTTGGTGGGTTGTGCACTCATTGCGCGTGTGGTCACCGCGGCTACTAAAGCTTTGTTTCCCCTGGAAGCAGCAGTGACACCTACAGTCACCAGGGGTCTTCCCCCTCTTCTCTTATCTACCTCCGTGGCGGTGACCCTTGCCCACCCCCGGGGTTGGCGGGACCTGGCTGGATCAGCTGATCGAACCCCCACCCACCTCCTTGGGTTTCTTCCCGTTTTCTGTTGGTGGAAAGGAGCAGGCTTCCCCCGTTTTCCTTGCGCCTGCTGCCTCTGTTCCTTAGCCGGGGAGGCAGCCATGGCTCGGCTACCAGCTGACTGGCGCGTGACGTCACCTCCAGCTGGTGCGGGTCCCGTTTTCTGTGAGTCACTTCCACAGGACCGACTCTTACGATTTGACACTCCAGGGGCGTTTCCCAACAACAACCCGTATACAGCGTCCTTGCATTTCACCGCTCGTATTTTACCTTTTACATATGGTGTGTCAACAATCAGGGATACCTCGATCATGTCTTTATGGTTACCATCAGGGTATCTTACATGAATGGTCCTGCCTGTCTCGTTCCCAGGCTTGACTAGGCTCTCTCGGACCATATGAGTGGTAGCTCCTCTGTCTCGAAAGACCTTGGTCCACTTACCATTAACATAACCTTTTGCTGTCTCCAGGGTGTACTCCAGAGGATCACCTCCCTCGTGGGCACCCAGACCAGCAATCTGTGCATGTGTTCCCCCCTTTTCTGCACGCTTGCCCTTCTTACACTGAGCTGCCTTGTGACCTGGCAGGTTGCAAGTAAAACAGAGGGGTCCACGGACCTTAGGTGGCTTATGGCTTCCTCTAGACTTACTTTCCTTAGGCCTAGCCCCGCTCCCTGAGGCTTGGTCATGACGTCGGTTCTCAGATGAACCTCCCTGTCTAGGTCTGTGTGCCTCAGCCCACCTGTCAGCACATTCTGCCATAGCCTCATTAGAGACTATCTCATTTTCCTTGAGTTTAGCACGGAGCACAGGTTCCACTGCCTCCAGGAACTGTTCTCTAGTCATCAGCTCAAACAACGTATTGTCTTCCGGAACGACGGCGTTGTTCAACTCAAAATAGCGCTTGAGGCTCGACTCTAGCCTCTGCAACATGGCCCGGTACGTCTCCCCTTGACGTACTCTAATCTGGCGGAATGTCCTCATCATTCCATCGGCCGAAATACCATAGCCTTTCATTAAGGCTCGCTTCAGTGCATCATAGTCGTTGCACATGGGAGTTCCCAAACTCTGGTATATACTTAATGCCCTTCCCTTCAACAATGAAGCTAGCGATTGGGCCCAAGTTGACCTACTCCACTTCCCTTCCGTTGCTCTGCGTTCGAAGCGGTCAATGTATGCATCCATTGAATCCACCTGCTCATCGAAAGCTATAAGATTAGGCATTTTTATCTTAACAACTGGCCCCTCTGGGCCGGGCTCTGTGGGTTGGGTTTGGCTCCCCTTCCCAGCTGTGGATTGCACCTTTGCAATCTCCAACCGGTTCTCTCTCTCCTGATGGGTATTCCACATTTCCATCACAAACTTAGACATCTCAGTTGCTGGGAGACCCATTAACCTAGCTTGTTCTCGCAGCATGTCTAAGGTGAATCCCGCCTGGGGTTGTACAGTCCCCATTCTGGCTGGCGATTCTTGCATCGACCTACCTGCTGATGCAACACTACCTTCCGCGAAGGTTTCTATAGGAATTCTTTGGTGAGGGCGCGACCTCCCACTAAGATCCTGAGGCGTACTACTTCTTTCACCTCCTACCACTTCCACTACACGAAAGTCGGCTAGGGGATTTTCCTCATCCTCTAAGTCATTTCTCGACGTTTCGTTCGACGAAGCGAAACTAGCATTATGCCTTTCAGGTGACGCTTCTCTCTCTGACGTGTCCCTAGTCTCATGGAGTGCTGGCAACTCCTGACCTACCCCTGCCTGGTGTACCCGCTTCACCCAGGCCGTGTGTCTCTTCACGTACTGACGGCATTCCTCCTCCGTGATAACACCCGCATCATCTGGTGTTCTGCCATAGGTAGTAATATACAGATACACGTACTGTTCCTTGTAATCCGCAAACATACTGACAGTGTGTGTTGGTGTGTGTACCTACTTGTGACAACTGTGACAACACACCCTAAACAATACTATACCACAATGTTCTGCAATTTGAGACTTTTTACTTTAATGATCAAAAGTCCGTGCATGGGCTCGAACCCAAGTGACACAGCCCCACGTTGGGCGCCAGAAGTGTGAGATTTTTTTTTCTTTGACAATTATCAAAAGAAATTAAGTCCTATTGATGTTACGTTAATCGTAACTACCTCGCAAGAGAGGCAGACCTTAAACAGCAAGAGCTGCCAGTGGCAGATATTTAATCTTAAAGCCTAAGATAATAGGACCGCGGGAGCAAACCGCCAGGCGAAACCACCCGGGTAACACCTGTCACTTAGGTCGCTGGCTCCTCCTAGTTGACAACTAAAAAAGGGTAGCCGACGGATTCTCACTTCGTATTTATAGAAGTGTGGTGCTGTGCAATGGACTCGAGCTTTAGATACAGACTTGATATGAACATAAGCAGGCAAAGCGTTGCAGAACATTACATGTGGGGCAGTAATATTGGAAGGTTTGACGTAAACGACCGTTTTCTATAACAAACAATTTATTCACAAAATACACTAAAACTACTACACAGTGAATTGACGTTACTTTACTGTCACTCCAGTGGCACATTCAAGAACAGCTAATCAACAGCCTGATGGACCCACGGTAACCTTATCCCGTCGTTGCTGACTGAACAATGACACTAACTGAACAAAGAGGTGCCCACTGGTGACGCAAGCTTGCAATCAATATTGTCATGGCTTCACGGTGAACAATACTCTAATCACGAAACTTGACTGGTGCTCGCTGCTCTCAACGAGGTACCAAGTAACAAGGCGGTTAATCCAAGAATGATAACCCCTTATAAATATCTTACGTTAACACTTGTCTCTCAGGACAATCAACAACAAAAGTTACTCTAATGAATTTAAACAATTACGTTAACACACACGTGTCTCAACGACACTTAAATGGCAGCAATAACTCGTAAATCAATTAATTACATCAACTTGAAAGTCAAGCATTCGGTGAGTAATTCCCAATTAATTACTGAATACAACAGCCTATTAATTAATTCAGACGAGTATTGATCAAGCCTACTGTCTCTCAACTGACAGTTCACTTCCGGTCTTACGACAAGATTACCTTAACGAGGGTAGACTACTGTACACCCACAAGGTTACAACACACTCCGTGTAAACGACAACATCAACACCTGGTGAATTCACTAAGTGGCGGTTACTAATTCTCCTTAATTAGCTACGAGTGCTTAATCCCTCTGTCCACAGACAGATCTGATCAGTCCAACGAATTACAGCAGCTTAATTACAGCGCAATTGACTCCGATCATAACAGACCAATCAACCCCTTACGTTAATCAATCAATTAACGACAGCTCGTTAAATCGTTAACACTACCTTAGTCTTCACTTGACAATTCCTCCACTGCGTGAACTTCACTGGAGTTGCGTGGTGACCACCGGCCAGGTCGGACGTTCCTGAGGTCTCTCTGCTCCTGGCTAGTGTTTACGTTGGGTGATTGCTTGTTTGCCCTGCTGGTGGTGGTTTGCCACTGACAGGGTGACATCTGCCTTAGCCATGGGGACTTCTCGCCCCCCAGTGAAGAGGACGTTGTCGGCTGGTCTGGCATTTACGGTGCCGGTGGACCATTCATTGGTTGGTGTCGCCCTGGTGGACGTGCTGCGTGTGCAGCTGTCTGACCTGGTGGGAATCCAACTGCTTCAGGGCCACCGTGCTGTGGTCAAGTTCTCCCTCCAGGCTGCCTTTCAGGCGTTTCTCGAGCGTTGTGAGGGGCGTGTTTACCCTCTCCCTGATACTGCTGGCTCCGTTAAGGTGGTGAATCTCAGTGTTACCTTGACGTCTGTGATGGTGCATGGTGCCCCCTTCGAATTTCAGGACGACTTTTTAACCTCCTGTTTTGAACGATTTGGGACAGTGTTAAGTATTCGTTGGAACAACGTCGTTGCCGGGTACTGTGTTGGTATGCTTGACGGCTCCCGCACCCTGACGATGTCGCTGAGGTGTAGTGTCCCGTCGTCGATGTCCGTGTTGGGTTACACGCTCCGCTGCCTGTACAGGGGTCAACCGCGCACCTGTTACCGGTGTGGTCACGAGGGTCATCTGGCTGCGGCATGCGACGTGGGAGCAACTGGTAGGGTGCATGTTCTTCGTGCGGAGGATTTTCCACCCCTGTTGCGTTCGGACGGTTCTGAGGACGGTGTGAGTGCTGTGCCTGAGGCGCCTGATTGCCTGTCTGCTGCTCCCCCTGTTGAGGCGGGTTCTCCGGCCCGTGCGACTCGTCAGGTGACTGCTGTTGAGCCGGTGTGTGTGGGTGTCGGGCCGTCGCCTGGGCTGCGTGTAGTGAAGGGTGTCCCGGTGGAGGTCCATGTCCCGCACCCGCCTGTGGATGTGATACCGGCTCCAGGGGACGCGGGTTCTGCTGTTTTGGAGGGGGTGCTTCAGCAAGGTGAGGTGCCTGCCGTGTCTGCGTGTGTTGACGACTGTAGTACTGCTCTTTCTATCCCTTGGCAGAAGCGTGCGCGACGGTGTTCTGAGGCTGTTTCCCTGGATGATGTAGACAGTGTGGGTGATGTGGTTTCTGTGGACTCTTCGGACGGTGCTGGTGTGGCCTGTGTGGATGTGAAGATGGTGACTGTGCCTGCGGCGGGGCCTGCTGGGCGTGGTGTGGTGCAACCTGTCATGAAGCGTTCGCAGCGGGCCCGGAGTGTGTCTCCCCCTCGTGGTGTGCCTTGGGAGGAGGTAGGGGAGTATGGTGATCTGGCGCCCCCCGCCGAGGAAGATGGTGCTGTGAGGGGCTCAGAGGTGGCTACCTGTATCCCCCCCTCCTGCGTCGCCTGCTGTTGGATCTCCGCAGTGGAGGGTTGCCCCTGATGATCGGGACCTCGTCGTGAAGTTGCGGAAAGATGTGCGCCGGGGGGCCTCGGCTCTTGTGCCCTGTGGTGGGGTCGATGCCGCGCCTGCATCCCCTGCGGTTCCCCCTCCTTCATTGCCCCGGTCTGGGGGTCGCCTCGTCCCGACTGCTGGGGTCGTGCCCTGTGGGGGTCCGGTATTGGGCCCTTATCGGGATGCCCGTGTACTTCCGATTCCGTGGTGCTCGTCCACTGTCTGGGTGTCGCGGGTGAAGGAGTTTGTGTATCAGGTGCCGAATAAGATGTCTCAGCCGATGCCGCCGCCTGGTGGCCAGGTGCCCGATGACACGTAGGTGGTTTGGGAGGCGTACTGCTTGCGCTTTCCGATCTACAAGTTCCCAGAGAAGTATTAGTTAACGTCTGATCCACTGCCGCCGTGACCTCGTCACCCCGCCCTCCGGTGCGGGGAGTCTCCCTCTAACGTCCATCTCTGTTTTCGTCGCCACTCCTCTCTCTACATCCCGTCACATTTAACACTTTTGACTTGCTTCTCCTCCTTAACGTCAACGCGTCTCCCTACATTTGTCCTGGTGCAGTCATCGGGAGGGTAAACCCTTCATGCAAACTGCACCTATTCTCAAGAAGAAGAAGAAGAACTTCACTCTGACTGTTGCCTTTACACGTCTCTACGTTAATCTCAACAATGTTCAACGAACAAGTGACCTCGTTAAGTAAATCGTGACCCCCGGTGACGTTAACTGACTTTAATTCTCACGGAATCCTTCACAGTACACAACGCCTTCCACCAAGGACAACTTGTCTACGGTTTACACACGGTACAACACAGTACATCCTTGCCACTCACGGCAAAACTTGTAAATGACTTCCCAGTAAATTATTCCCCAATAATTCACACTTTACCACACCACAACAGTAAAATAAGCGCTGGCCAATATAATAATGAAAATTATTTATAACCAAGGGAAACCTCCCTGTTACCACTTTCACTGCTGAAAAAGGGAATCAAATTACAGCAATTTACATACACGGCACATTGAGAACATAGAAGCAATTAACTCACTGTACTCCACCACTGGATGTGTCTCTATGTGTCCTCACACACGTCAAAATCAAAGTTGGGCCCAACCTCAACTTGGTGACGTCAAACAGGGTAACTCACACGTCTCCAATTCCCATTCACCTCACTAGGTGGTCACAGGGACAGAGGACAGACGGAACACTGGGGACGAACCCAGCTTCAGAGTTTTATTACCCAAACAACTGAAACAGTGTACTTACATCACATGCGGGCCCGCTAAACACACTTTCACATACATTCGTCACCCTCACACTCCCACTGCTGCTGCTGGATGATGACGTAGGCGTCCTCACTTCCTACACGTGGTCAGGTGGAGCACAGTCCTCGACCACGGGGTTAGCTCCACACACAGAGACCAGGTGGCGCGGACACTCAGGCTAAGGGCAGCCCAGGGTGCGCGCACAACAGATTACACAGCGGGATTGCAGTACCACGCCCTTCCACTTGACACGTTACCCCAGGGTACGACGGTACACGGTGCTACACGGTACACGAGACAGAGTCCTTCACTGTTCGTTTGTTTTCTCAGAGTTTCGTATTTCAGGTTTCTCTCATAATACTGAAACCTTCTCTAGCACGTCTCACTGCAGTACCCTCACGCACAGATGCGTTAGACGGCTGATGTCACTATCCTAGCGCGATAATTAACGGCCTCACTTAGTCCAGTTGCTCTAAGATGGCGTCTCACTATCACGCGCTTAGACAACAAAGTTCACACTGGTACGGTTCATGCACCTTCCCGATTACCGGATTCTTACGGACGGCACCCAGCAAGATAGCAAGAATATAGGCGTGACTTTAGTAACGTTGCAGGCGGTATTTCCCGATGCTTGGCCTAGCACGGGAGAATACGTCTACTCATAGCAACGCACAAGGTAAGAATGTTTTTTCCCCGCCAATACGGCCTCAAGCATACCATGTGGTACCCCTCAGCGTCTTGACCAATCACGGTTCAGCATTCCTGAGGCCCAGGAGCCCTGGCCAATGGTGCACCTGCCTCACGACGTTACCCCCCCTCGCTCACGAGGTGGACACGTGATAGGGGGGGGGGTCTACAGCCGTTAACCCCCCATACTTCCCTCTCTACACTTGAATAGTCCCAAATTTCCCTGAAATCAACTCCCTCCTGTAATTTCCTTCACAGACCTGATACAGCGATCAGAATGACGTCACTAGCTAGCATATGTCCTGGGCTGTCCAACGACACCCAACACGACTGTGGAAAAGTTTATATTCAGAAAGTTGAATCACGGTGCACATCACTGGTGCACTATGCAATTCCGTACTTCATCCAGTGCACGAGAGAGCAAGAAAAACATGTCTCCTGACAGTTATAACCAGGAGTTTATTTCAAGTGAATTTCTGTACAGGTTTAAAATAAGAGGGGGGTTGGGGGTTTTACGATCGATGGCCGATCTCCCCACCAACAGCCCCCCTCATGCCATGACGTAGTGGATTGCGTCATCTTAGGAGAGTCGTGATTCGTCGACGCACCAGGCCTCTGGAGATGCATGTCTGTGATTGGTGCATAGGAGCTGAGGGGTGTCCTGGTTGGCTGAGCCCTCGCCTCCAGCCAAAATTCATTCTTCCAGTGCCTGTGCCTAGAGAGGCTGTGGGTTTTCCGTGCTCGGCCAAGCATTAGAAATACCGCCTGTATAGACACAAAAGTCACTCTCTATTGTAGTGCCATCGTCCCGTACCCGCTAGAGTAACAATCCGGTATTGTGAGGATGGG
>WNGS01022410.1:0-12202 GCA_020271785.1 Procambarus virginalis
CACCACATCGCTTCCTAATGCATTCCATCCGTTAACTACTCTGACACTGAAAAAGTCTCTTCTAATGTCTCTGTGACTCATGTGGGTACTCAGTTCCACCTGTGTCCCTTGTTCGCGTCCCCCCAGTGTTGAATAGTTGTGTGTGTGTACGTGTGTAAACAAACACGTACTTATGTGGTACGTGTGTACTACATAATGTAAGGCGTTTCCTGAATTAGAAAGTCGGCTAGCAGTCCAACCTTAACGAAACAATTAACTCGTTACATAAAAAATACGTGGCTGCGAAAAGTGTGTGGGAATGGGGAACTGGTGTGCATTCAGACGACTGGTGAGGACCAACAATGACGTAGAAGGATGGCACTAGCGTCTGAATCAAAGGGCAGTGAGGGACAACTTGGCTACATATATTTTAATCCTCTTACTGTACCGTGAGGCGTCCCTGGTAACCTTGCAGTACCAACTGGTTTCTGATCAAAAGCTAAAGTCTAGTTGCCGCAAGGGCAATAAAGAGAAACAGGAACATTTGTGGAAGCTTTGGGACCGTTACGAAGAAAAAAGATAAGCACCTCACAGTTCCTCAAGGAATGTTCGCGTTTTATCCCAGGAAGTGGGCCTGAACTAGAATTAGAAAACAGCAGTCTGTTTACTGGTTGTTATATAACTTAAGTTAGTCGTAAATGATAATGTAAAAATAGCCACTGAGAAATGATGAGTTGGCCAAGAATTTGCTCTTGAAGAGGGAATTGATTACCAACTTGGACTGCCTTTGAGCAGCCTGAGGGCAGCAATATCCAGGAACATCAACTAAATTGGAGTCCGCCTGGAGCTGCCGTGGGGTACAGACGTGTCGTCTGGCCTCTGGTGGTTGAGGTGTTTGCCGTTTTCGTCACCAGAGGGGGTGGGGCGTTTCTGCCCCCCCCCTGTTGTTGCTGATGGCTGCGTGTTGACGTGGCGAGCTTACCATGGGTGGTCCCCTTCCTTCTATAAAGCGCGTGAACTCCGTGGGCTGGAGTTCACTGGTCGTGCTGGATATCCAGATATCGCCGTGGTTCTGTGTGACTTGCTTCATGTCCCTGTGATGGACGTTTACGGTATTGAGCTTGTGACTGCCCATCGAGTTGTCATCAAGCTTGTGACGGAGGAAGTGTACCGTGATTTCCTCAGTCGTTACGAGGGACGCTCGTTGTCGATGCCGGGTGGTGCGGCTCTGTCTCCATATCCGATCGGAGTGGTGCGTGACTTATGTCAGTGTGCATGGGGCGCCCCTGGAGTTCCCGAGGGTCTTCTCCGGCGTTATTTTCAGTGGTTTGGAGAGGTCATCAGTGTGAGGTCAACACGCTATCCTCAGGGAGGTATGCCGGTAGACGGACGAACATTCGCACCTTGGGGATGCGCCTGCGGTCGGATATTCCATCTTCGGTCCGGCTTCTGGGGTGCTAAATCCGGGTGTACTATGCCCGACAGCCTCGTACCTGTTTCCGGTGTGGCCTGGTGGGGCATCAGGCTGCCGGGTGCGATGCGACTCCGGTTGCTCCTGTCAACCTATTCCGGGAAGAAGATTTCTCTCCGCTTCCCCTGGACGAGGACTCCGGGGATGCAGTGACCGACCTGCTCGTTGTTGCGGCTCCCCCGGCGTCGCCTGACGTTCCCCCGGATGTCGTCGGCCCTCCTCAGGATGTTGCGATGCCATTGGTGGATACTCCTGCTCCTGTCCCTGCTGCTCCAGTGGGCCTTTCTGCTGCGCCCTCCTCACCGTCTGCTCACCTGTCTTCAGCTGCTGCGCCTGGCCCTGCATCCTCGCCTCGGATCCCGGCTGTGCTGGGTGCTGGGGTGACTGTGGGGACCCCTGTTGTGTGTGGTCCGGTTCCCCCTGTGGTCGAGGCTGCTGCCGTTTTGCGGCGGACGTCAGTTCGTCCGGCTAGTAGTGCCCATGTTTCTGGGTCGGCTTCCGGCTCTGACGATCTCAGGCCGGTGCCCAAATGATCCCGGCATTCGTCGACCTGGGCCGATGTTGGGGACTTTAGTGACTGTGAGGCCTCGGGTGTGGATGGAGTGGTTCCGGTTACGTTGCTGGCTCCGCAGTTAGTGGTGGCGGACGTCCATGCGCCTGCTGACATTGGTGTCCGTGTCTCGGGTGTGCCTGCTGTTCCTTCTCCGCCGGGGGCCTCTCCGCGGTGGGGAGTGGTGGCCTCCGCTGCCGGAGTGGGTGGGGATGGTGGGTCTGGGCGTGGCCTGGTGGTGACCTTGCGGAAAGATGTGCGCGGTTCGGTTCCCACGCGGTCGTCCGGTGGTGTGCCCGTGGGCGCTGGTGCCCCTGTGGTGGTGCCTTCTACCACGCTCCCTCCTCGGAGGTTGACCGTTGGGCACTTGGGGGCCGTGTTACCGAAGTCTGTGATGCCGTTGGGTCACTGGTCGCGGATTGCTGAGCTACCTTACCCGATTTGTGTGCTGATGTGATTTTAGGTCATAACTTTTTACAAAATCATTCTGTGCTTGAGATGGCTTTTGGAGGAGATAGACCTCCTCTTAGAATATGTGGATTAGCTGCCGTCAAAGTTCCGGCTCCATCTCTCTTCAGTAATTTAGCACCAGACTGCAAGCCGATTGCTGTAAAATCCAGACGCTATTCTGAGGCTGACAAGTTGCTTATTAAATCTGAGACCGCTCGGATGCTACGTGAAGAGATAATTAGACCCAGTTATTCTCCATGGAGAGCCCAGGTATTAGTAACTAAAGGAGAACCTCACAAGAAAAGAATGGTTGTAGATTATTCACAAACAATCAATCGATTCACGGGGCTGGATGCCTACCCCTTACCACACATAGATGAGATTGTGAATAATGTTGCTAGATTTAAAGTATACAGCACTCTGGACTTGAGAAGTGCTTACCATCAAGTGGGTTTAACAGAGGAAGAAAACCCTATACAGCCTTTGAAGCTTGTGGGAAGCTTTTTGAATTTAATCGTATCCCTTTTGGGGTCACTAATGGAGTGGCTAGTTTTCAAAGGGTAATTGATGGCATCCTTGAGAAAGAAGGAGTGGAGGGTACCTTCGCTTACGTTGATGATGTCTGTGTGTGTGGAGAGTCTGAGGAAGACCATGATAAAAATCTGAAACATTTTATGGACGTTGCGAGAAGATATAACCTGACCCTGATTCTTGAAAAGTGTAGTTTTCGACTCAGGTCTATAAAGCTGTTGGGATATCTTGTACAAGAAGGAGAAATTAGACCTGACCCGGAACGCCTCGAGCCACTGTTAAAACTTCCACTACCAAGTAACACAGGTTCTTTACGCAGAACAATGGGAATGCTTGCACATTACTCTCGTTGGGTGCTGAGTTTTTCTGAGAAGATCCGTCCTCTCTCTTATGCCAATGATTTTCCCTTATCTGCTGCTGCTCTGAAAGCTTTTGAAGGATTGAAACAAGACATTGCTGAGGCAGTGGTTCGAGCAATCGACCCAACAACTCCTTTCACTGTGGAAACCGATGCTTCAGATCATGCTATTGCCGCTACCCTAACCCAGAATGAACAACCAGTAGCTTTCTTCTCCCGAACACTTTCAAATAGTGAACAAAGGCACTCATCAGTGGAGAAGGAAGCGTATGCCATTGTGGAAGCCCTAAGGAAGTGGCGACACTATCTTATTGGTCGCCATTTTCGGCTTGTGACTGACCAGCGCAGTGTCGCTTTTATGTTTAACTCTAACTCAGCTGGTAAGATTAAAAATGATAAAATTGCTAGATGGCGAGTCGAACTCTCCTGTTACCACTATGACATTGTATATCGCCCAGGTAAAAAGAACATACCAGCTGATGCATTCTCACGTGTATGTGGTGCCACCAGTATGGATGAATTAAAGGAATTGCATGACAATCTGTGTCACCCTGGAGTGTCTCGTATGGCTCATTTTGTCCGATGTCGAAATCTGCCTTATTCTGTGGAGGAAGTGAAGAAGATGACTAATTCTTGCTCTGCATGCTCTGAACTTAAACCTCGGTTTTGCAAGTTTGACTCTGGGCATTTGATTAAAGCTACTCAGCCATTTGAAAGACTCAACATAGATTTTAAAGGACCACTTCCATCACATTCAAGGAATAAATATATCCTTACTGTTGTAGATGAATTCTCTAGATTCCCTTTTGCATTCCCTTGTTCAGATATGACTACTGGTACAGTAATTCAGTGCCTGGTGCAGTTGTTTGCAATCTTTGGTATGCCTGCATATATACACTCTGATAGGGGAACTTCGTTTATGTCGGAGGAGTTGAAAGATTTTCTACTAAAAAAGGGGTAGCAACTAGCCGTACGACTCCTTACAACCCTAGAGGAAATGGCCAGGCTGAGAAGTACAATGGGATTATTTGGAAGACAGTGCTGCTAGCTCTTAGGACGAGAGGCTTAGATGTATCCCAGTGGGAAGTTGTTCTTCCTGATGCACTCCACTCTATTCGATCACTGTTGTGCACCTCTACAAATTGTACACCACATGAACGATTCTTCCAGCATACAAGAAGGTCTACTTCAGGGCGAACACTACCTACGTGGCTTACTTGCAGAGGCCCTGTCCTCCTAAAACGTCAGGTGCGTCAAAGCAAAAATGATCCTCTAGTTGATGAGGTTGAGGTCGTAGATGTGAATCCGGAATATGCCCATGTCAAGTTTCCGGATGGCAGGATTACTACTGTATCATTAAGACACCTCGCACCCATGGCCACAGAGGGCTGCGAGAGTTTGGACCCCAATCTCAACATTCAACAGCAACACCCAGCGATTGTGAAAGATGGGGTAAACCCCAACCCGCCTCATCCTAAACGGCCTCATCCTGAACTACCTCATCCTGAACTACCTCATCCTGGACTACTTTGTTCCGAACCACCTAACTTTGAAACACCTAATTGGAAACCTTTCTCTGATGTAACACTCCCTCGAGAAGGTGGTATGCAGAAACCGACTGGAACACTAGAGGCATCAACTTTGCAGGAGTCCCTTCGACGATCTGGAAGGACGCGAAGTACTCCTACTCATCTTCGGGACTATGTTACTTAAAGCTAGAGGGGGTGAATGTAGTAAAAGTGTTATTGTATTATTGTACCCGGATGGATGCTCGCTTGACTGTTTTGTTGTTGTCAGACCAGCTGTGTCGTGCCTGTGTACAGGTTAGTTTATGTTCACTCCTAGTTAATTTCTATTTGTTCTAGTGTTACTCATGTGTACTTTGCTTATTATATTATGTATCTTAAGCACTGTTAGTCTTTATAAGTTTTGTATAATATATGGCTTGTTTTGCAGGATGTAACTGTACTGTAATTATTTGTTCAATAAAGCCACACGTCTGGCAATGCTTCTCGTTTACCTCAATTAGTATAATTGATCTCATTAGGAGATCACTACTGTAACTATGGAGTTATTGCTACTGATGGAAAAATGGACAGCTTAGCTGTGAATCTAGGATGGAGTAATCGGTTGCTACACTCCACCGACGACGTGTTGCATAGAGCAAATTGTTGCACAGACCGGTGAGGAAGCCTAGCACCTCGGTTGAAGTCGCCTTGGTACTGAAAGGCAATTACATTGTAGATATCTTCTACATAATAGGTAATTACATTTACATCCTAAATCATGAGGATGACTGTAATAAATTATCAGCTAATGTCTGAACGATTTGTATCCAAACACGGTAAATTCTTTCCGGAGAAATAAACTGATACTCATCTAATTAGATGGTAAATTTAATTAAGACACATACTAGCTTTTGTTGGTTTGCATTCGGCCTAACGACTGCTAGCCTAAATGTTAATTGTGGCCACATAATAACAAAAAGGTAAACCTAGCTGCCAAGCCTCGTGGCGTTGATGTGAAGACTTGAGCAATTCTTCGTCCTCCAGCTGCTGCTTGAAAGACGTTGACTCTGTAGTTGCTCATATACTAGTCTATGACACGGCTATGTTGTGCCAGATAACGTGGCACCGCTCAACTGATCGTGGGAGCGAAATAAATAGGTCAAAACACAGCTCTGCTACACGCTGTCAATGGCGTCCAGCCGTGCTCTCGTCTCGTCTTGAGTCAAGTGACGCTCTCCCGTCTTCCTCCCCTTCCTTATTGTGCATGCGCGACTCTCGAGCGTAAATGAATATGTATTTATCGCAATTGACTAAGGAAGGAAGAGGTAATAACAAGTATTAATATCACATTAAATTCTTCTGTGATAAAATAGAATTTCTTGTAACATGAATTGGCTTACTAAAAGTTGTGTAGCCAATCGAGAAAATTTAAGTAAAATCATTTGCATCAAAGTAATTTCCTCTAGAATGTTTAATGTTAATTAAATAAGAGAGTTCCAGTAAGTAGTAGTATACTACGAAATCAAACTTAACTATTTTAGTAAAGAAAATGATAAACTGGACTCTTGTTATAATTCAACTAAATGTGGAGAGAATTCATGTTGCTGCCTGTCGTTCCTCACGGACTAGGAAGAATTTGACAATGAATAAATCATGATAATGATTAAATCTATAAGTTAGTAATTTTAGTAACTACTTTGGTTAATTCAAAGGTTGTATAAATACAATGATGTATAAAACTGTTGGTTATTTCCAACAGGGTTATCATATACTTCAAATTGCTAAGAGGCGTCTCTATGAGTTCTGGTATGATGTTGTCAAACCTGCGTACGGGGATAAAGCGAGTCTGTTATATACAGACACAGATTCTTTCACCATTAAACATGATTGTCAGGACGTGTTTGAAGAGTTGAATAAGTCTCCTCTCTTCGACTGTATGGATTTTAGTAATTTTAATGTCACACATCCATCATACTCTAAAGCGCGAGAAGGTGAACTAGGATTGCTCAAGTCTGAAATAGGCTCTAAGATTATTAACCAGTTAATTGCTCTCAGACCTAAAACATATTCGTTCGCCACACATGATGGAGAACACACTTTTAAGTGTAAGGGCGTGCCATACCACCTACAAGAGAAACTCTCACACGACTCGTTTCAGCACACTCTTGAAACAAACACTTCAATCAGGTTTGTGTCGAGATCTATACGTAACGTGCAAGGAAAGATTTGTACATGTCGCAGTACCTGCAGAGGATTGTCAGCATTTGACGATAAACGCTACATTTTAAGCCCCACATAGTCCCTAGCGTATGGTCATCCTGATATTCCCCATAACAATGATGATGAGATGGATGTAGAAGGGGGAGAGGAGGAGATGGAAGAAGTGTTTATGGAGGAGGAAGTAGAGCAACCACAGAAACTCTACCCAATATTCCGCCCCTGGAGCAAACGCGATGCTACAGCTCAAAAACTATTCAACCCTCACTAGATTTTATGTTGTACAATTGTTAGTATTAAGATAGATGTTCCATATGACTAGAACTAGTTATACTAAAATGAATAGGATGTTTTATATTATTCTTTGTGAACTGTAAGAACTATGATTAGTTTTAAAAATGTTGCTGTACATAAAAATATGTAAAATAAACACCTGTAAATGACTATGTTTGTATAAATACCACCTCATTTTCTTAGTTTTTAGCAGTCTTAACGAAGCATTAATCATGGACAGTTCTTATGATATAATCCATGAAGAACATCTAGATATTTTCAGAGAACCATCTCGTGTTATTATTGCTGGTTATTCAAACAGCGGAAAATCCTATTTGTGCAGTAAACTTGTAAGGAAGTATCAGCACAAGTTCTCCTCAATAATTATATGCGGAGGAGGTTACTCTGAATTACGATCAGACCCACAAATTAAAAGGAAATTGATCGAGCATTCAACAATTATTGATCCTGTGGAAGAGCGAGTAGATATATGACTCGCATATCTTAGTAATCTATGATGACCTTTTTACAAAGTCTGCGAATTCAAAAATTGTATCAGACATATTTACTAGGGGTCGACATTTCATGGTTTCCGTCATATTGATTACTCAAAATATATTTTTTCCTGGTAAATATTCGAGGAATATTAGTTTAAATGCTTCTCATTTCATATTGGTTAAATCAAGAGACCTGTCACAAATTGAAACACTCGGACGACAAATATTCGGGAAACAGGATTCAAAGAAATTTGTAGAGTTATATAAGAAAGTTATTAGCCAACCCTACGGTTATTTGCTAGTAGATCTGGGTTCGAACACTCCCTCTACTATAACATTACGCGGTAATATTGTTCACGAACCGCCTTATGAGATAGTTTACCAATGGTGAGCAAGAAAGATGTACTGGAACGCGTATATAATGACCCCTCATATAGCGGTGGGCTTGGTGGGGTACAGAGGTGTATAAGGCCGCCAAATTAATTAACTCTAGTATAACTCTAGCCGATGTAAAGGACTATCTGAAAAGCTCTGACTCCTATACGTTGCATTATTTACAACCACATAAATTCCCTCGGCGTCGGGTATTAAGCCCTAAACCGCCACTATTTCAAGCTATAAACTTGGCCGAGATGAGTTTATTGGACAAACATAATGACGGAGTGAAATATTTACTCGTATGTATAGATATTTTCTCCGGGAACGCTCAAGTAGTACCCTTACGCAGTAAGGATGGGAAAAGTACCAGTAAAGCTCTGGCTTTAATTTTAGATTCGCCTCATTCTCAGGGAGTGAGCAAAATTAATTCTGAGCGAGGTGGGGAATTTTATAACTCCACTATGAAAAGAATGCTGGCAGCAAAGAAAGTACAGTTATATAGTGTATTTTCTCAGGAGACTAAAGCTTCAATCGCTGAGCGGTTCATACGTACTTTGAAAGGTAAACTTTACAAGTTTATGACGGCGCACAACACTTTAAAATACATGCAGGCTCTACCAGATATTGTGAAAACATATAATTTAACCCCACACAGGGGATTGAAGGGGAAGACACCCACGGAGGTGCACGCTCTATCCTCGCCCGGCGAACACGCCAAACAATTTGATTTAATGTATAAAAGCCCGAGCAAATCAAAGAGAACTGTCATTCCTCGATTGAGTGTTGGTGATACACGCATCACTATCTGATCGCATTTCCAAGTTTAAGAAAGGGTTTAAGCAGCAGAACACCCGAGAGATATTTACAGTTACACGTATTGATCGGAGACAACACATCCCTTTATACTTTCTAAAAGATTTGAATGGGGAAGAAATTGATGGTGGCTTCTATAAACAAGAATTAACACCCACACATTTGCCTCCAACCTTCAATATTGAAAAGGTAGTGGGCCAACGCAGAGTCTCTGGCAAGCTTCAGTATAAAGTTAGGTACGCAGGTTATGATCGATCATTCGATCAATGGATTGATGCTGCTGAGATATTACATTTATAATGAAGAAGCCCTTAGTTTATAAATACAAGGAATTGATCCAAATATTATCAAAACTTCAGTATTCCTCGAGAAAACAGTTGATTGAAAAATTGAAGAAACCACATATAAATTGTTTATAAGAAATTTTTAATAACTTTAAAAAAAATTGCCTGTGCCTGACAAGGTCGTTAAAAAGTTGAAAAAATATAAATTGCTTATTCAGTCACTAGCCTGTAAGAAACCTTCTGTGTCAACTAAGAAACAGATATTAACCAGCAAACGAGGAGGCAGTTTTTTATCCATTATTTTACCGATTGCAGCTAGTTTAATTACACGGTTGTTCAGTAAGTAAGTAAAATAAGTAAGTAAGTAAGTAAAGTAAAGTAAGTAAAAGTAAGTAAGTAAAGTAAAATGAAAGCCTTTTATCTCGTACCGCGTAAAATAGTGGACAACCGGAAAGCTGCACACAGCCCTGCTTACCCCACTGTGAAAGCTGCTGCTCAACATCTTACTGTCAAACCGCCCCCTCCTCAGTTGCATACCAACCCTTCCATAAAACATTTAATAGATTTGAAGTTGAAAGTGCGAGATCATGAATATGCAAGATCCTTGCTAAACCATTATGATGCTAGTGGTATCGTTCGTTGGGATCTGAATGAAAATGTATTGGCTCCAGTATCTGGCATACTATAATTAACGACATTATACATAAAATGGCTGTGCTTAAATCTGTTTTTTTTACCTGATAAACTGCCTATTGCTCAACTGTTTTTCAATCTAACTTCTACACCGCGAGATTTATTCCGTAATACTACGGCAAGCAGTCAAGTGTATGAGGCTCCATCTGTTAAGAGAAAGGCAACTGCGAAGATTGATCCTCACAGTAAAAGGAATGCTTCCTGGATCGTATATTAACAGGTGAGTGTATATATAAATGTGTATGTAATGTGTAGCTAGCTTTACTCGGCAAAAAGCTGTCTAAGGAGACAGAGTGATGGACACTCACGTGATATACGCAACCAGCGTATCAGATACGCATTTATTCCCAAATAACATCCCCGCATCGTTCCAAAATCGATTGTTTAACCAGCTAGAATTAGATCCCAGGAGGAGTTATGAAATGTGTCTACAAAAATTACTCCTCCCCACTTCCCATTACGTTATTAAGCGTGATAATCCTGAGGCCTATATACGTGTAGGCGTTACGTATGAGAAAGTGGGTGAGGGGAGATACATGCATTCAAAGCATTTATTATCATCTGATGTTTTAGCTGGAACTATAAAAGAAATTAATACCACGATTAATACAGAAATAGAGGCCATATTTTCAAGTAATGCTAAACTGAGTTTTTTAGGAAAGTCATTAAAACAATTTTCAGCTAAATACGGAACGCACTTTATTAAATATGATTCTTCCTCCAATCGAAACAAGTTCACTACTGTGATTAGTGAGGAGAATATTAGCTCTGCAACAGGGCATAAAAACATCAGTAGAGTCACATTGTCATTTGGGACCGCTTTGGGAAAGTGTTGGGCTTAGTTCCAGAAATTGAATATGACATATTCGCAAAACGTCAGTATGCCTCGAGTGTAGTTAACACATGTCTATTCCCGCCAATGCCTAGAGGAGGAGTTGATATTCTGTGTGTTTATTGCGATAAAATCTCTTCTACTAGATATGGGAACCAGTCTGTAAATATTTTGGATGTAATCTCCCTAAATGGAAGTGATAACAGTAACAATAAAAAACTATATGTGCGTCTTAACACCAACATGATAGACAGCGTCAGCATCACTATTAGGGATCAAGATGGTAACCCAATACATTTTGATGAACGTGGGTGTACCATAGCAGTCTTGCATGTACGTCCCGTTGCAGGAGGTATATAACAACAATGCTTTCCTGCCGCTCCTCATTCGTCTGAAACAAGCGGAGAAATGCGTGTCCACTTTATTCCTCCCTCTGTTGAGGAATTATACATTCTGTTAACCCCTCCTAGAGGTGGGGGGACTGATGATATACGGATTTTCAACAGCAGTAGGCGATATACGCGTGGAGGAGGAATATTTTCCTTTTTAAGCGGGATAGCGCGTCGAGCGGCGCCCTTTATCATGAGAACACTGGCCCCGGCTGCGCTTAGCTTGGGGCAGAACGTACTAGACGACATTAATAATGACAAACAAACTTTCAAACAATCTCTTAAGAAACGCGGAGTTGAAACATTGAAAGGAGTGGGGAAGCAAATGATAGGCGGAAGAGTGCAGAAAAAGAATAAACAAACAAACAAAAATTAGTAAACATCAAACGTTTTACTAAAGCGAAATATAATGATGTGCTGTCATAACTTCTTCTCACTCGCTGGTGTTGTCTAAAGCGCGAACATGGCCGGATATAACGCTCTTGGCCTCCAGGTGCCATTAGAACACTATACCGCGGCTGTTAGTGAAGCCTTTCCTAAAGTATTTTCCCTCGATTGGTAGAATCAACAATTGCAAGCAGACAAACGGTGGATGTATTACCTGTGAATTCTGGGGTCAATAATAAGTTTACAGACACCTATCTGGAATTCATCATCAGGGAGTGAATGGGCAATGGTGATTTATCACCTATAGCTTTGGAGTTGTCTATTGATCTAACCGAAGAAGATGGAACAACACCTTAGGAGATGCTAAAAACATCTCGTTAGTGAATGGAATATCGCAAACTCTATTCAAATCAGCTATTGTGTATTTAAAGGAAACAGTAGTTGAAACCAGCTCATTATTCTCACTCTGGTCATACATAAAGTATTATCTACGATTTCTGGGTGTAAGGCTAACCGCTATGATAAACTGTCACAGTTTTTTAAACCGTGTCGATCCTGGTAAAATTGATGCTGGTTATTTCACTAACGCTCG
>WNGS01022411.1:0-10599 GCA_020271785.1 Procambarus virginalis
GGAATAATAATCGTAGATGATTGTCATGCCCTTCAAGAAGACCTGGACAAATAAGTACATGGAGCAACACTTGGCAAATGGAATTTAACCCCTTAACTGTGTGGCTCTAAATATGACACCCCCCCCCACAGTGCGCAGGAATAAAATCTCGGGAAAAACTCCTTTTCTGTTTTTAAAGTATCAAACAATCCTTCCCTGAGTGAGGGTATAATAACAGAAGGTCGAAATTGTAAGTATTTTAGCTGCTATGGGGTCCGTAAGTTTGTGTGTGACGTCATCATTCCCAGGTCGCCCATGGGGTACGCCCCGGGGCCGGTAAGGGCGCTCGGGGCAGGATGCACTACTTGCCGCGATATATTTTTGTTCATTTTCTGCGCACAGTTCCAAATACATTTTATATGCTTTTACGTGCCAATCCTATGTATAATGAACACATACACTATATTATGGCAGTAAAACATCCATACTGTCCGAAGACACGTTACGTGCATGACATGTGTACACATACCCAGCACATATTTCCATTGTATTATGCTAATTTATGTATATATATATACACTATTTACACACTATACACTATCACACACTATATACATTCACCATGAACACACTCAGAACTCCGCGAGTGTCAGCTGCCACACCCTCAACTCCTCCAGCATCTTACTCGCCAACATTGCTCCTCCCACCATACAGTTATTGTTTGTATTACACTATTTACACATGTTATGTATACCTATCTACATGTATTATTCACCAGAACTATGCAAGTAAGCCGGTATTGTGTCCAAACTTTACAGTGGCCACCATACACTGCATGAGAAATCACATAGCAGCCAGCAGACGCTACGATTACGTCACCTCCCTCACCAAACTAGCTCCTCTCAACATACTCCTGTTGCTGTTACTACACATATATACACACATTGTATACATATACCCATGTACAAATGTGTTCACCATAGCGAACCACTAAGCCAGTATGATGAGCAAAACAAGAGTGGCTGCCACACAGTGAGGCTACCTCGATTCTCTCCCTCGCTCCCTCACCACAATTCCTCCTCCCACAATACTACGCACAGTACTTATCACCACAATCCTGCTGTTATCACAATACTGGTCACTAAATCCTGTAAATACATAATTGCCACAAGTTTATTTTGTAAAGGAACCTAAGAAGTCGTTTGAAGATTCCTAGATGGACAAAATAATGCTGTGGTGCTGTGGCTAGTGCTGTGAACATCGTGACCAGCATTGAATCACTAATATTTGAACATTGTACACAGTCATTATCACACTCAGGCTCTTCTGTAATACTATCATGGCTAAGTAATACAAGTTATATGTATATTTTGACATTATTAGGCAATGCTGTGGTCACACGCTGAACAGCAGTGCTGTGAGCTCATGCTGTGAGCGCCAGCCTTGGTTGCTCACTCACTACTGAGGCTCTCACACCCGAGAATGTGGATCACGATTTTTTTTAAAGATGGCGTCTGTTTACAAGAGCCCTGAGGAAGCTGATGTGAACCCCATGTAGCCGCGGGAGTTTTGAATGGAATGTGAAAAATACAAATACCCGGAGGCGCGTAGCACTTCCCAGACGTGGGCCTGCAGGCGCGTTGCGCAGTTAAAGAGTTAATGTGAATAAATGCCATGTTAATGAATTTGGAACTGGAGAACATAGACCCCACCACAACCTATAAATTATGCGAGAAATCTTTAAAGAATTCTGACAAAGAAAGGGATCTAGAGGTTATCTTGAGATGATTTTGGGGCTTAGCGGTCGGCCGAGCGGACAGCACACTGGACTTGTGATCCTGTGGTTCTGGGTTTGATCCCAGGTGCCGGCAAGAAACAATGGGCAGAGTTTCTTTCACCCTATGCCCCTGTTACCTAGCAGTAAAATAGGTACCTGGGTGTTAGTCAGCTGTCACGGGCTGCTTCCTGAGGGTGGAGGCCTGTTCGAGGACCGGGCCGCGGGGACACTAAAGCCCCGAAATCATCTCAAGAAGATAGCGTCCCCACGGCCCGGACCTCGGCCAGGCCTCCTTTTTTTTACACCCCCACCCCCCCAGGAAGCAGCCCGTAGCAGCTGTTTAACTCCCAGGTACCTATTTACTGCTAGGTAACAGGGACATCAGGGTGAAAGAAACATTTTGCCCATTTGTCTCCGCCTCCATTGGGGATTGAACCCGGAACTTCAGGACTATGAATCCGAAGCGCTGTCCACCCAGCTGTCAGGCGCCCTCCTGACAGAGGGGTGGTTCTAGACAGAAAATTGTCACCCGAAGACCACATTAATAACATTGTGTGAGCCTATGCTACACTTCCTAACTTCAGAATTGCTTTTAAATACATGGATGGAGAAATACTAAAAAAATTGTTCACAACTTTTGTTAGACCAAAGCTAGAATATGCAGCAGTTGTGTGGTGCCCATATCTTAAGAAGCACATCAACAAACTGGAAAAGGTGCAATGACATTCCACTAAGTGGCTCCCAGAACTGAAGGACAAGAGCTACAAGGAGAGGTTAGAGGCATTAAATATGGAAAAACTAGAAGATAGAAGAAAAAGAGGGGATATGATCACTACATACAAAATAGCAACAGGAATCGATAAAATTGATAAGGAAGAATTCCTGAGACCCGGAACTTCAAGAACAAAAGGTTATAGATTTAAACTAACGAAACAAAGCTGCTGGAAAAATATAAGAAAAATATACTTTTGTAAACAGAGTGGTAGACAGTTGGAACAAGTTAGGTGAGAAAGTGGTGGAGGCCAAAACCGTCAGTAATTTCAAAGCGTTATATGACAAAGCATGTTGGGGAGATGGGACACCACGAGCGTAGCTCTCATCCTGTAACTACACTTAGGTAATTACGACGGGAAGAACCCCTGAGCCCTGGCATGACCCTGCTGGGAAGGCCAAACAAATCCAACATAGGACGGTAACTAGCCAAAGCTGCTTGGAGATACTGCACAACCAGACTCTGCAAACAGCAACGGACAAAAAAGCAAAGACAGTCCAAGAGCCAGGGCCCAAGCGGATTCGAGGGAAGAAGCGAGCACCACCTGCCGATGCACGAGTCAGGAAGCAAAGAACAGTCAAACCTCGTCTCGCAGGAGTGGCACAAACAGCTTCAACAATGCAGATGACGCACGCGCCACCGAGGGCAACGCACTAGACCCAGAGGAGGCCCCGAGCTCCCCCACATCCACCTCAAGCCAGTCCGAGGACAGCTCTAGAAGGGAGAAGAAACACAGGGCCGAAACCAGCAGGTCACACATACGCAAATCCTCTGTGACCAGTGCAGCCAAATGAGAAGGACCCTGCACATGAAGCTGCATCACACCAACATCCTGCAGAAGGGCAGAGGCAAACAAGCACACATTGAGAGGCTAAAATTTGCTCCCCCCCCCCCCCACAGGAAAACCTGCAACGCCATCTGAGCCTCCCGCCACTCAAGCGTGCAAGATCAACAGAAAGTATGCCTAGCTTGAGCCAAGCCATGCTCTCTTCTCCAGTGAGAAGAGCGGGCAGTCTGCTAACCAGGACGACTCCAGAACTTCATAACGAACCCAGTAAGGACACAAAGATCCATACATGAAAGAACGTGGATCCATACATGAAAGAACGTGGATCCATCACGAAAGCATAACCTAGAATGCGCAGGAGGTAAGCAGCAAGGGCTTCCCGCACCACATGAGATGGGACGCAGGAAGCCAAAAACCTCCAGAAGGACGGAACCGAAGAACCGTCGGAATCACGGAACCGAACCCGGAAGGGGTAGATGCCAAATCCAATTTGTACGAGGAGGGAGTGAAAGAGAACCCCATTCCTTGTAACACCAAGCTCCACTCGGAGAATACAAAAACTCAGGCTAGGTCTAATGCGGGCCCAAGGCCCCCCAAGATAACCCCTCCCCCGCCCCGGGAACCTCACCCCGAGGACCCGGAGCCAAGCCGTCCTCCAAACCCCTGCCTCTAAAGAAAAAGCAGGGAATGAAGGGGCCCACTGGTCAGACCCAGAAGTTCCGACTAGAGGACCAGGCTGGAATGCCTCCACCGCCACCCCGAGACCGCCCGAGTCTCAACACCAACTAGACCCTGCCCCGACTCTGAAATCCTCAGACATTTTCGGAGCCGGAAGCAAGGAGGAAGAAACCGGACGCACAACAGTAAGGGAAGGACAAGGAGGGGCAGATGGAACCAAAGTCGAAGTGACTTCCACCTCCAAGTCTGGGTCCCTAAAACCAAAACGGGGCAGTTTCAGGGCATCCGGGAAAGCAATCAACCTGAACCTAGCATGCAATCCTGCTGCTGCCTGCACCCTCCTATCATGATCAGTAGCTTCGGTAAACTGGAGCATGTACAAATAATAAACGTCACACGACTCCTGGTCAAAAGAATCACCGACCCTACAGGCAGCATGGCAGAGGCACACCCGGTGATTGTCACCCTGAGACAAGGGAACAGAGCAACCATCAACCTCGCATGAAGCAAGAGGGGATTCAAGGGTCGTATCCATTGGACCACAGAGCCCCCGCAGGGTTTCCCAGGGTCCTTAGACTTGGTAACACGCTAAGGAAAGCTCAGGCAGGGTACTGCAAACCGGTGCCCAAGACTACCAAGCAAACTTCTAAAAGCTGAACCTCCGGGATGTGTCCCCTCACTGGGGCCTAGCAGGGGGGAGGTACCACCAAGAACACAGGTATGGATCAATCGACTTGAGAATGGTCCAGGATGGACCAAAACGTTGTCGTCCTTTCACTTTTTAGTGTGTGGTCTGGTCAACATACTTTAGCCACGTTATTGTGACTCATCGTCTGCACAGATATGGATATACAATGGGGCCTCGACTTTCGATGCTAATCCGTTCCCAGAGACGGATCGGATGTCGAAATATCGGAAGTCGAAGCGAATTTTCCCATAAGAAATAAAGGGATTTGAATTAATCCGTTCCCCACCCTCCAAAATATTAACATAAAAATACATTTTATACTGAATACAATGTTTTTTTCTAACTACAATACAGTACCAATGTTACTCTTTCCTTTATGGAGGGCTCTTGTTGGCATATGGAAGATGGTGATGAGGGAGGAGGAGGAGAGTTGTTACTGTTTAGAAGGGGCGTCCCCTTCCATTATCACATCCGGCAGTGATGTTTTCTCTGGGGTACTCTCTCTCCTACGTTTTGCCTGAATACCACTAGGACCTGGTTGTGGTTCAGTGCTTGTTTGTCTCACTACAAATTTGTCAAGAGACATTATTTTTCCATTCGTTTTAACATTTGTCTGTAATGATGCATCACTTTAGCACCCATAATGTCCTTTTTCTTAGCTAGTATGGTGGATATCGTACACTGAGATTTGTTGTACCGCCTGGCAAGTTCACCTACCTGCACACCATCTTCATATTTATGAATGATCTCTTTGTTTCTGCTCTATGGTCATTCTTACATGGGATCTCATATGCTGAGCCTTACCACTGACTTTCTTGGGACTCATGGCACGATAGAAAATAATTACTTTAATGTTCAAAATGCAAAAAATCACCACAAAAGTGGGATTTCTTATAGGCGCGACCGTCACTAAGCGGGTAGCTGTAGTAAACTGAGGCAGGTCGGACAGCGTGACCGGGAACCACGCGCTCGGCCGACCTGAACGTGTACCAACAAATATCGGATGTCGACGACACCATCGGATGTCGAGTCGCATTTTTTATGAAATTTATATCGGAACTCGAATTTATCGTAAGTAGGGGCAATCGGATGTCGAGGTGCCACTGTATATATAACCTAATTATAGATAGGGGCAAACAACCAAAGGCAGACCCACCACCAGGCAGGAAAAAAAGAAAAAAAAAAACTCAAGAGGACAACGTACCCAGGCGGAACAGAGCCGACCGCTATAATAGGTGATAACTAGCTATGCAATATCCCGTGCTCCTACCTGTGACGAAAAATACCTCCTACCCAGAGGCAAACAAGGGCAACAAAAACCTCAGCTGACTCCAAGGGTGGCCAAAAGTACCAAGCAGTAAAAGACACAGTGGAGGTAGATCCCAACGTGACTTGTGGAAGGTGGCCCCAAGCTCCAAGGCCAGTACTTACTGGGCACCTAGGGAAGGAAACCCTAGGCGCATGCAATCCGAGTACCATAGAATATTACTCCTGGCTCGCACACCACCTGTAGAGACGGACCATGCCACAAGGCACAGAAACCGAGACCAAATCAGGAACCAGAGGCACAAGACCTCGCCAGTAGCACAGCCAAGAACTTAAGGGTCTGGCGTGAGGGTCTGGGGTTTCCCCTACCAGGGAGGGAGGGAGGGAGGGTTGCACAGACAGCAGCGCACCAACGTGATGACGTCATGCTCGTTCGCTAATTTTCACTTGGGAAGTTCTGTCCACTTGTTCGGCTTTCGGAAGTCATATTTTCGTCAGAATAGGGGTTTGTTTTGAGGTGCCTACCTTTCTGGGTGTCAGACCTGGTCGATGGCAGATACAGAATGCTCCCAACCACACGGGGGTTTCTATAGACCATTGCTCCTCGTGCCTCTCTGAGGGAGGCCAGGTTCTGGCTCGTGGTACCTGTTAGGCAAGAACTCCATACACATTGAATGATGCCAGAAAACTAATATATCTATATCAGCCTGGATAGCTCCGGGGAGCTGACAGGGCTCCCCCTCCCCCCAGAAAAGAACATGTAAATAACCAAACTATCAGATTAATGTATTTGACATAGATTTCTTAATATGATATAAATGAAAAATATTATTAAAGCAAGCATGTAAAAAATAAAAGTATTAATCATGTACATTTACATGTACATTACATCAATTATACACTTCTTTCACTTCACGGCACTATAAAAATAAAAAATTATTTGTTTACCTATGAACAATTTTTAAGCTTTCAACTAATGCAATTTCTCTGGTAGTTTATTAATCTATAAGGTGCATCTCATAGAGGTGCATATTTAACAAGTTGCAAAGCTTTACCTTCTGTTGAATAAGTGGAAATGTAATGTCCTGTTATGTATCTCATACAATATAGTATGATATTTCATTACTAATATAAATGACACAAGATTTATTCATCATAGATGCTAGCTGGTGCCTTTTAAAATTAATTTGGATACTAAAACTTTTCCATCATGACAGTATACAAGATCTAATGAGTATTATTGCCCGAATTCACTAGTACTGTATGTGATTTTTCCGTAACTTGTGTCTTATTATACTTGATCGTTCTTTGAATCTTTTACCACACACAGCACACTTAAAAGGTCTATCCTCTGTATGCACTGACATGGGACTTTTCATACTTTTATGTTTTCCAAACTTTCTTCCTTTTTTGGCACAATGAAAAGACTTATCACCCATATGTATGGCCCTGTGCCTCTTCATACTTCCAAGATGACTGTATCTTTTCCCACACTCTGGACATTCATGAAGTTTCTTATCTGAATGCACTAACGTGTCTCTTTTTACACTCTTATGTTCTTTAAATTTTCTCCCACCCTCTAAAGGCTTATTATTCGTATGCACTGACCTGAGGCTAATATTGTTTGGTTCCCCAAGTTTCTTTTCACGCTTTAAAAGTTTATGACCTATATGCAAGAACATGTGCTTCTTCATATTTCCAAGCTGGATGAATCTTTTCCCACACTCGGGACATGCATGAGGTTTTTCATTTATATGAATCAACATGTGAGTATTAGCATTCCCAAGACGATTGAATCTTTTCCCACACTCGGAACACTTGTAAGGTTTATCATCTGTATGTATTATCCTATGCCTTTTCATAGCTCCTAGGTTATTCATTTTTATACCACACTCAGGACACTCATGAAGTTTATAATCCGTATGCACCACCATGTGAGTCTTCATATTCCAAAGACGATTAAATCCTTTCCCACACTCGGGACACTTGTGAGGTTTATTATCTGTATGTATAACACTGTGCCTCTTTAAATATGCGAGGACCCTAAATTTTTTACCACACTCCGTACACTGGAAAGGCTTTTCAATTGTATGTTCCGACATTTGATCTATTATACTGTTATGTTCCTTGAATTTTCTTTCACACTTCGAATGCTTAAATTTATGCAGCTTCCTGTGCCTCTTCATATTTTCAAGTTGATTGAATCTTTTCCCACACTCAGGGCTCTTGTGAGGTTTATTATCTGTATGAATTATACTGTGTCTCTTTAAAGATGCAAGGTTCTTAAATCTTTTATCACAAACAGAACACTCAAAATATTTATCACCCAAATGCACAGGCATGTGACTGATGATATCACTACGTTCCTCAAATTTTCTCCCACACTCCGTGCACTGGAAAGATTTTTTAACTGTATGTACCGATATGTGATCTATTATACTGTTGTGTTCCTTGAATTTTCTTTCACGTATCAAATGCTTAAATATATGCAGCTTCATTTGGCTCTTCATATTTCCAAGTTGGCTGATTTTTTTCTCACACTTGGGAAGTTTGTGACGTTTATTATCTGTATGTATAATACTGTGCCTTTTTAAAGATGCGAGCTTCTCAAATTTTTTACCACATTCCATACACTGGAAAGGTTTTCCAATTGTAGGTTCCGATATGTGATCTATTACACTGCTATGTTCCTTGAATTTTCTTTCACACTTCGAAGGCTTAATTTTATGCAGCTCCCTGTGCCTTTCCATATTTTCAAGTCGATTGAATCTTTTCCCACACTCAGGACACTTGTGAGGTTTATTATCTGTATGTATAATACTGTGCTTCTCTAAACTTTGGCGGGTCTTAAATTTTTTACCACAAACAGAACACTCAAGAAATTTATGTCTCAAATGCGTAGGCATGTGACTGATTATATCACTACGTTCTGCAAATTCTCTCTCACACTCTGTACACTGGAAAGGCTTTTTAGGTGTATGCATTACTGATATGTGTCTCTTCATATTTTCAAGTCGAATGAATCTTTTTCCACACTCGGGACACATGTGAGATTTATTATCTGTGTGTGTTTTAATGTGCCTTTTTAAATTTTTGAGGTTCGTTAATCTTTTACTACAGACAGAGCACTCAAGAGATATATCCCTGAAATGCACAGACATGTGACTGATTATATCACTACGCTCCCTAAATTTTGTCCCGCACTGTCTACACTGGTAAGGCTTTTTAAATGTATGTACTACTGATATGTGCCTCTTCATATTTCCACGTTGGCTGAATCTCATCCCACACTCTGAACACGCATGAGGTTTAACACCTGTATGCACCAACATGTGAGTTTTCACATTCCCAAGATAATTGAATCTTTTCCCACACTCAAAACACTTGTAAGGTTTATCATTTGTATGGGTATCCTATGCCGTTTCATAGCTCCTAGGTTATTCATTTTTATACCACACTCACAGGACACTCGTGAGCTTTATAATCCGTATGCACCACCATGTGAGTCTTCACATTGCAAAGACGATTAAATCCTTTCCCACACTCGGGACACTTGTAAGGCTTATATCTGTATGTATTATCTTGTGCCTATTCAGAGTTACTTTGCTACTGAAACTTTTACCACAAGCAAGACACTTGTATGGGTTATTATCTATATGCACCATCATGTAAGCCTATATATATTTCAAAGGCGACGGATCTTTTCCAACATTCATGACACTGGTGGTTTCTTATTCCTGATCTATGCAATTTGCTTAAAGCTCCTCACCTCACGGACTAAGTTGTTTCATGATGTGGGGCAGCTTCTGTAGCTAACACTTCGAAATGAAGGTAAATTAAGCCTGGGTGTTTTCTGCCATGGCATTCCCTCTTCCCAGTACATGCACAAGTGGTAGTGTGTTGGTGAATATTCAGTGGTGACAGTTAGGGAAGGCATAACTGTTGCTTCTTCAAGTCAGACTCGATTGGTTTGTGTACCATGTGACTTGTATCCGTTAGGTTAGGTGAATGGGCTCAGTTGGGTGGGTTGGGTTAGGCCGACTTGGCTCGGTTGGTTTGGGTTAGGAAGGTTCCGAAACCCTTCTGGCGAACCATCTGTGTACCACGTGACTTGTATCCTCTGACCCCAAGTTAGGGTCAGCCTTAGGACCCAATACAGTACACTGTAGGTTTCTCGGAGACTTCTTGGAAGATCAGCCCCCTCTCCTGTGCGCAGCGTTAAGGTTAAACCAAGAATCTTGGCTGCTGATGTGTATGGGGGTCAGTAATATCGTTGTTAGTTGAATGAAGGGCGACGACGACCGTGGGATCAGACGCGCCCCGGCGAACCCGTCAAGGGTTAACTAATGTGTCTGGCGGCCAACAAGCACACAGACGGTCAGATGATTGGGGAGCGCAGGAGTCCTTCAGGGAGGCAAGCACCAACCCAACACAGAGACCACTGGGTACCAAAACCAAACACTCGGACTCCAACTAAAAAACATTTGTGTTGTCGCGGCGGCAACAAACAATGTTGTGGTGGCGCGAAAACACTTGCGCTCCTGTGTTGGCTTTTTACGTTTTCTTGGTTGGTAATGTCTTTTTTTTTTGTTTAGTTATATATTTGTTATTTATTTAGTTTTTTTATTATTAATAAATATAGTTATTTTATT
>WNGS01022415.1:0-10000 GCA_020271785.1 Procambarus virginalis
ATAATACGCTATAAGTATTCCCTTTTGTTATACCCACTCATCCATATGTTGACCAAACCACTCACTAGACTAGAAGTCGATTTCTCACTTCACAATCGCCTTTTGAATCGTCCAGGACGGACCGAAACTTCGTACTCTCTTCACTGTCTAGTGTGTGATTTGTCTCTTCACTGTCTATGTGTCAACATCTTTCAGCCACGTTATTGTGACTCCTCGTCTGCACCCGCTCATCCACATGTACACCTCTATCATATCACAAGCAATTCTTCGCCTTACTATATAACGTACATTAAGCAGTCATTCTTTCTTCATATGACCCAATTTTTATATTTATATTTCAATTTTTTCAAATTTGCTGAATTAACTTTGTCATCCTACGCTGGATGTGTTCTACTGAACTTATATCAATTCTATAGGATCACCACTAAAACTGAACTGGATAATCTATATGGGGCCTAACGTGAGCTAGATATATCTGTGCTTTGCACGGAATAACACCAGGTGTTTTATTACTATCGCTACGAGAAATAAATCCCCTATTTTAAACATTTATGCATTGATTTTAGTGTGTAAACTGCTACTAATCTTGACTACCAGCTTCCTTTTGCAATCAGACGTCGCAATCTCAACACCATCTACCTCGTATCTAGTAACTCCATCATTACCTAACCTCAAAACCTTACATTTGTCAGTACAAAGATAATATTAATTAGGTGTTAAATTCATAAACGGTGAGCATATTATACTCAATAAAGTCCTAGTAATAAAGTCGCGTTAAAAAAGATTGTTGTTGTATGTAGCAAGTTACCAGGTAACATGTAAAAACCATGAAAATAGCTTTTCTATTATGAGCAATTAGCTCTACAGATTGTTATTTGAAACATATGGAAGAAAACACGTTATTATTGGTAAAACATTTATTAACTTTAAAACGCTACTTAAAAAACATAACATGATATAGGTTTATTTCCTTTTATGTTACACAATATGTCATTAACTATAATATTTTCATAGTATAGAATTTTCATAGAATTCATAGTCAATGCACGCACTTATCGTTCTATCCGCGACCATCACAATCGTCACGAGTTACATTGTTATTTGATAATGGATTGTCTGTGTTACTTATCCAAAATATTTTACGGATAACTTCATATGTACCAGATTCATTTAAACAAGTTTTCTCAAGTACACATATTGTAGAATCCTCAGGAATATGTAATGACTTTGATATTGACTTAATTTGTCGCTGTCCTTGTTCCTTAGCCTCATCCACTGCTACCGCTCCGAGGCCCCTAGAAGCTGGTAAAACTGTACAATTAAGAGCTAGTCTGTTTGCTTCTAACCCCGATGCTCTATCACACAAGTCTCTGAAAAATCCATAAAAGGTCCACCCAATCATATCCAAACGTCTTTCTTCATAGTGTTCGGTTCCTAAGACATTGAAGGTACAATAATCGAGGTCATATTCTGAAAAATCGTGGCATTGAGCATCGTGTCCTTCAACACCATCACTAGAGCGTTTAACGAAAAGGCATTTGAGTTCTTGGCGGCCCTCGCTCTTATCGTTGTGCCCGTAATCATAATCGACACATATTACAGTCTTAATTGTTGTTGGATAGTCTGTATTTCTCATCCAAAATATTTTTTGATTAAACTCATTTCTGCAAACTTCAACTGGACCAGGTTTTTCAAATTTTAACATCGTAAAGTCTTCTGGAATGTTGAATTTTGGTTTTGACTTAATAGGTTGCTGTCTTTGTTCCTTAGCATTATCCAAGGTTACAGTGACGAGGCTCTTAGAAGCTGTTAAAACTGTACGGTTAATTGCTTGTCTGGTATCTGCTAAAGCCACTGTGCTCTCAGCTGAGTGCATTAAAAATCCATTAGAGTTGTACCCAAACTTGCTCAAACGTCTTTGTTTGTAGTTTTCGGTTTGTATGAAATTGTAGTCAGAATCGCCTGGACAATAATTTCCAAAATAGTCGAAAAGGTAAGGGTCGTGTCCTACATAATCAGCGATTCTGAATCCATCAACATCGGAGTATTCATCATCATCGGAGTATTCATCGTTATCGGAGTATTCATAATTATCGGAGAATTCATCATCATCGGAGTATTCATTATCAGCGGAGTATTCATCATCATTGGAATATTCATCATCATCGGAATATTCATCATCATCGGAGAATTCATCAACATAGTCAGCATATCCATAATCAGAACCTTTAAAGGTACGGGAATTGTAGTCAGAATCGCCTGGACAATAATTTCCAAAATAGTCGAAAAGGTAAGGGTCGTGTCCTACATAATCAGCGATTCTGAATCCATCAACATCGGAGTATTCATCATCATCGGAGTATTCATCGTTATCGGAGTATTCATAATTATCGGAGAATTCATCATCATCGGAGTATTCATTATCAGCGGAGTATTCATCATCATTGGAATATTCATCATCATCGGAATATTCATCATCATCGGAGAATTCATCAACATAGTCAGCATATCCATAATCAGAACCTTTAAAGGTACGGGAATTGTAAGCTTGGCGATTGACTCTCAAGAGGTCCCAGACATCGTTGTGTCCGTGATTGTCATAATCGACACGATTGTCATAATCGACATAATTCTTAATTGTTATTGGATTGTCTATATTTTTTATCGAAAATATCTTGCGAATAATTTTGTTTGCGCCAGCTTCACTTGTACTAGGTTTTTCTAAGACACATATTGTGGAGTTATCAGGAAAGTAGGATTCCGCCATTATATGACAGTGTAACACACACTCAGTAGAAAATAATGTACACTGCGAAAGCGAGAAGAAAAATGCCTACTTACTGCAGATATATCGTGCAGTGCTTTACAACAATACAATACAATAATATACAGAATATGCTCATAGGGTGAGCCTTGAAGTTGTGACAGCTGAAGAGATGACGGTGAGAGGAAACACTGTACTGTACGATTGATTGATTGATGAAGATTAAGCCACCCAAGAGGTGGCACGGGCATGAATAGCCCGTAAGTGGTGGCCCTTTTGAGCCATTACCAGTATCAAAAGATGATACTGGAGATCTGTGGAGGCGCAACTGCACCCTGCGTGACGGGAGATGTCTCCCGGACCAAATGGTCTGTACTGTACGTAGGAGTCTTCCTTTTTATAATGCACACATTTCACCTCATTCGGGTGAAGTGTATTCGGTTCTCTGTGGTACTACTACGGTTTGTTTTACAAGATTACAAGAAAAATTAAACTGTCGAAGGCATATTGATCCATACGAGGCCACTACTTTTTATGTTCTTCATAAATCATTATATATTTGTCTAAACATTATTTGAAAGAATCCATTAATAACTCTTCTTTCCAGTTAGTCGGTAGGTTGTTCCATAAATCGGAGACCCTCTATGCTAACGAACATAGAGGTCCTGGCCATTATTGAACCTAAATTTATTCATTTCATATCAATTCTTTCAACTCTTTTTCCAAAACATATAGAAAGTTTATTTAAATTTCATTTCCTATAAACTGTCCAATAATGCACTCATTTTTCTTTATAGTTACACAGAAACTTAGCTAAGATTTTTCAATCCTCTCCATATCAGAAAGGCTTCTTATATTTTTTATATAGATTTATCATATTTAATAAATCAATAGAGTCAGGCACAGTGCCAGAGTTTTGGAAAGTTGCTAATGTGATACCAGTTTTTAAGAAAGGAGATAGATCACTTGCGTCTAACTATCGACCAATTAGCTTAACGTCTATTGTGGGAAAGTTACTCGAATCTATAATAGCAAATAAAATTCGTCTTCATCTTGAAAAACATAAATTAATAATTGAGTCGCAACATGGTTTTATAAAGGGCCGTTCATGTTTAACAAATTTGTTATCTTTTTATTCTAGCATAGTTGAGGCAGTTGATAGTGGTAAGGATTGTGATGTTGTGTACCTTGACTTTAGCAAAGCTTTCGATACAGTGCCACATGAAAGACTGATTAAAAAGATAGAGGCTCATGGTATTGGGGGTGCTATATTAAGCTGGATTAGGGCATGGCTATACCAAAGGAAACAGAGAGTTAGTATAAATGGAGTCAAGTCAGAGTGGGAAAATGTTGTAAGTGGAGTGCCTCAAGGCTCTGTCCTGGGACCTCTGTTGTTTATAATATATATCAATGATTTAGATTCAGGTTTGAGTAGCAACATTTGCAAATTTGCCGATGATACGAAAATCGGTAGGGAAATTAATTCGGAGGAGGACTCACTATCACTTCAAGTTGATCTAGATAGGGTTTTGAAATGGTCAAAGGACTGGCAGATGCAGTTTAATGCTGATAAATGTAAAGTTCTAAAGATAGGTAATGATGATAGAGTTACAAGATACGAGCTAGATGGTGTTGAGATTGCGAAGTCGGATTGCGAAAGGGATCTGGGAGTTATAATTAGTAAGAATTTAAAACAAAAGGATCAATGCATAAATGTTCGTAATAAGGCAAATAGGACACTCGGATTTATTAATCGCAGCGTAAGTAACAAGACACCTGGTGTGATTCTCAAGCTATATCTTGCTCTGGTTAGGCCCCATTTAGATTATGCAGTTCAGTTTTGGTCGCCATATTATAGAATGGATATAAATTCACTTGAACGTGTCCAGCGTAGGATGACTAAGTTAATTCCCCAAATTAGAAATCTTTCATATGAAGAAAGATTAACAAAGCTTAATTTGCATTCACTGGAAAGGCGAAGAGTTAGGGGTGACATGATAGAGGTTTACAAGTGGATGAATGGACATAACAAAGGGGATATTAATAGGGTATTGAAAGTATCAACACAGGACAGAACGCGAAACAATGGGTATAAATTGGATAAGTTTAGATTTAGGAAAGACTTGGGTAAATACTGGTTCAGTAACAGGGTTGTTGATTTGTGGAACCAATTGCCGCGTAACATTGTGGAGGTGGGGTCCCTCGATTGTTTCAAGCATGGGTTGGACATGTATATGAGTGGGATTGGGTGGTTATAAATAGGAGCTGCCTCGTATGGGCCAATAGGCCTTCTGCAGCTGCCTTTGTTCTTATGTTCTTATGTTCTTAACCATCAATATTCATTCTTGCAAGCTCACTCAAGATAACATGTCTATTTGCAATGACTTGGAGATACTATGAACATGTTTGCCATACAATTTTTGTTTTCTCTAATAGTCACATAGCATAGAGAAAACGGCATTGTATTGGATTTTCGTGGAAAGACTATTGTATTGTTGACACGACGAGTGTAATTAATCGACGTAGGTTTTTTTCTGTGTTGCCGGTCTAACGCATCCTTGTGTGCCATTTTATACATATGTCCTTGTAGAACATTTTATTGTGAACACATTGGCACAAAAATGAAATATGTACTTTGAAAATTAAGGTCAGGACAGTGAAAAGAATAAACTTTTCAATACTAATTTCGTCGATGTGCGGTAACGGGTAACACTTCACCCACTTCCCACACTCTTGAGGATGGGCGCGATCATGATTCTACATTTATATGCATATGTACGTGTAGGGAATTTTATTGCGATTTCAGTGATACCAAATTTAACGCTGTAGATTAAGTGTGGAGTTTACAACCCTGAAAAGAATAGAAACATTTCGTCGCTGTTTGGAGCTCACGGCTAGTGATCTATGTATAGTTGTTTATTTGCGGCCGGTCTAACGCATCCTTGTGTGACATTTTATACATATGTTCTTGTAGAACATTCTATTGCGAACACATTGGGCGCTGCCCGATAAACTCGCTCCTCGGGGCAAGATTTAAAAAAACAAAACTTTAATCTTGGTGGAACATAAAATGGCCGCCTGTGTTTATGGTGTCGTCAGATGGCGCTGTGACGTCACAGGTGAGGGAAGCACGTACTGCGCATTAAAGCCTCGATCCCTAGTTATTTCTTTATTTATTTATTTTATTTATTTATATATATACAAGAACGTACATTGGGGTTAAGAGACAACATAGAGTTTAAGTTGGAATTACAATCTTGTAAAGCCACTAGGTATATATAGCATTTCGGGCAAGTCCTTAAAAAAATCTTTGAGCAAATCCTTAAACAAACAAAGTTTTAGAGAAATAATTAGGAGTAAAATTGATAAAAAGTGTTTAACAGGTACATTACAGCTTTACTTTACAAGTACAGATGATTTTAAGCAGGATGGCAAGGTACGATGCAAGAATTTTCGACACAAAAGCAGATCAGAACAATACACAATAATAACAATACACAATACAATAATGAACAAGGAATCCTAAATACAATTAGGAAAACATCTCAGGGTTATACATTAGATTACTGAAGCACAATATGAGGATCATTACAAGGAGTAATGCAGTACAATACAAGGAGTAATGCAGTACACTCATATTCTATTATTAAGTTAATATTAAGTTCCTTCCTCATGTTAAGTATCTTTGTGGTACTAGAGGCATCCAAGGATTATCTTCAAGGCTTCGTTCTGCAAGTTTTCAAGCCCTTTAAGCTTTCTTTCAGTCATCAAGGCAAGCAGAGGTGCAGCATAATCCACTAAAGATTTGATGTACGCAAGGTACATCATTTTGACAATTGTGACATTGGCACCATAGCCTGAGTGATAACCTGCAACATCTCCAAGAGGGCTTATGGAGCCTCTCTTTATACTGACGACAGAGTCAGAAATACAACAGGACAATACAAGGCCAAGGTATTTGAATCTGTTAGCATAGTCAAGCTGGGAGCCATATCATACAGTTGCATCTTGTGAACAGCTCCTCCCTGCCTGGGTGGACACCCGTTTATAGTATCTTTGTTTCCTCTGCTGAGATATGACTAAACCTAAGTCCTGACATGAGACTAATACAGAGTTAAGAGTGTTCTGCATGTTAGCATAACAAGTAGTGTGTATAATTATTTCATCAGCATACCCAATAGTGTGTATCATTATATCATCATGTATGATGATATATGATACAAGGAGGTCTAAATTGATCGATCAAACGATCTAAATTGGGTACTGATATATGGTCAAATGATTGGCGGAGGCCGTTTAATTCTGACAAATGTAAGGTTTAGAGGATAGGTAATGACGATAGAGTTAGAAGCAAAAGGCAACATGAAAATCACATGGAATACCATCTCTAATATCCTAGGAACTAAACAACACTCCCACAACCAGATAACACTCTCTAAGGATGGCTTTACACCGTCAACTGACTTAGAAATGGCAAATGAATTTAATAGCTTCTTTTCATCGGTTGGTGCTAACCTTGCCAGTAAAATCCCACAGACTCAGACACATATCAACACATATATCTCTCAGGCAGCTATCCAAACTCTCTTCTCCTTTCACCAGTCAGCCCGACAGATGTTGTGTCCATCATACACTCACTAAAAACCAAAGCTCCATTGTATGCAAAGCTCAGTCCATTGTATACAAGAGCGCCTCCCATGCCATTGCGCCACCTATAGCTCTGCTGTTCAACAAATCCCTTGAGTGTCATTCCTTCTCTGATATCCTTAAAAAAGCAAGAGTAACGCCAGTTCATAAAGGAGGTAATCCGGCAAACATAAACAATTATAGACCAATATCAAACCTACCCATACTATCAAAAATATTTGAAAAAATTATCTACAAACAGCTCTACTCCTATCTCGTAAAATTTGACATTCTTAGCCCCTGTCAGTTTGGCTTCCGCTCCTAAAAGAGTACCAACGATGCAATTATTAGTCTCCTTGATATAATTTACTCTGCCCTTGACAAAATGAGTTTCCGATTGGACTCTTCATTGACCTGAGAAAGGCCTTTGATACTGTTAATCACAATTACCTCTTACTTAAACTCCATCATTATGGAATCCGAGGCCATGCACTGGACTATATCCAATCCTATCTTAGTGATAGACACCAATGTGTAGCCATCAATAATATAACCTCTCCCACTCTACCAATAACCGTTGGAGTGCCACAGGGCAGCATCTTGGGACCTCTCCTATTTCTTATATACATCAATGATCTGCCTAATGTCTCTAACATTCTGAAACCTATTTTGTTTGCTGATGATACTACCCTCATCTACTCTAACCCCAACCCACATACATTAAATAATGTTGTTAATAATGAACTAAAAAAAGTCCACATATGGATGTCAACCAACAAGCTAACAATTAACATAGCAAAGACCTACTATACATCTTATTTGGAAGCACATCTACAAATGCAATTCAGCTTCAGATAGATAATGTAAACATTAGCAATAAAAAAGATGGAAAGTTTTTTGGCCTATTCCTAGACAAGAGACTAAACTTCAGTACCCACATACAACACATAACTAAGAAAATCGCTAAAACAGTTGGATACTCTCCAAAATCAGATATTATGTACCTAACTCTGGTCTCATCTCTCTATATCATGCACTAATCTATCCCTATCTTAATTATGGTATCTGTGCATGGGGTTCAATTTATTTTAATTTCAAAATTTAAGGTTCAAAATTTACTAGAATGCTTCCAGTAAAGAATAACAAAGTTAATACCCCAAATTAGAAACCTGTCATTTGAAGAAAGATTGTCAAAGCTTAAATTACATTCTCTGGAAAGACAACTAAAGAATTATATATAGGGGTGACATGTGGTTTATGATTTTGTTGATTTGTTTCTATATTTTCATAAATAAAGCATGCTTACTGTCTTATTCCAAGTTTTACGACAATTTTACAAGGTTTAAAATATAAGCTCAATATATATTTGTTTTTATACAGGAATTATACGTTAATATAACATTATAATAACGTAACGATGTCGTGTAAATAACGTTATATTGACGACATATAAATGTTATATTTATGTTATAAGAACGTAAATTGGATAGGTTTACATAAAGTAAACAAAAAAAACGAAATGTTGAATGAAATTTTTTTATTTTTATATATAAAGCAAGAAAACATTATAATTCCATAGCATTCACTATTATTTTTAAATTTTTACATAAATCTTAAAAACCGTGTCTCAAGAATACATGTTTTTAGTTATATCTAGTGGTTTTAAGAACGTCAGATATACGTATTTATGTCAAATGTTTGAGTATTACCTTTGTGGCACCATTTAAAACGTTCACAAACGTTCTGTGTTTGCTGGGATGTGACGGTAAAGTAGTGGAGTATGGTGGTCGGCAGTCTTCTAATGGCAGATGTTAAGGCCAGGCCACATATAAAAACAAAAAAGTAAAGAAAGGAAAAAAAAAATGACTGCGTGTTGGATAATCTGTGGCAAGGTAAGGGAAGAGACATAAAACACAATAATAACAATGCTCTTTATAACACTAAGTAACAATTGAAATAAAGGCAAAATCTTGGCTTAATGGTGCAGAACAACAAGTGGAAAAATAACTGAACATAAAACTGAATTACGTTAAAGGGAGGAGAAGTGACATAAAATAACTAGTAAAATAATATTAGTGCTGGGAATATATGCGCTAGCTATAAACTCTATTTGATCACACGAGGTGAGTCAACTTAGGTGTTCACAGCAAGAGCACAAGATATATTCTGGCTGGCAGGGCTGCTAGGACTCCAACATTGACTGGCGAGGAATGTGATTGGCGTGGAGCGGGAGTGGTGTGTTCTTGAACGGCCAATCAAAATGCAGGACGGCCACAAGTCGATAGTTTGGCTGGGAGCAGCAGTTGGCAGGTCGACCAGGTGTGCAGAAGTGGGGGGAAGGAGGGAGTTGCAGGTACGTGTGGCTGTCTTGATATATATGTTAAGCCACTATAAAACGTATCTTGCATATTGTTGAGAATGGGACGATGGGAAGAAATAGCAGGCTCAATCTCTGGGAAGAGATTATTGTCACAATGTAATTATGTGTTAGCTGGTGTAGATTGCTGGTCTGTACTTTTTAATATGTATTATTAATTCCCCTTGATCTTTTTATTCATTAATATATTTAATACCCTGTTGGTGTGGAATTCATCCACCATCTCACCCAAA
>WNGS01022416.1:0-10157 GCA_020271785.1 Procambarus virginalis
CTACCTGTTAAACTCCCTGTAACCTACCTTACCCCTCTATTGTCAACCCATGTCTTATTTTTTTTTTTTTTTTTTTCTTATTCAACGCTGTTTGTCTACATATTGTATTTGTGCTGCTTTTCAGTCATGTTCCCCCCCTTTTTTTTGTACCTTTATTTGTATCTGTCCTCAAAACATTTTATTCTTTTTGTTCAATTAGCATTAAGTTTTAGATATTAATGTTTTCTTGCCCGAAACGCATTGCGTAATAGTGGCTTTAGGCATTGTATGTACTAGCTCTATCTATAAATCGATCAACTTATGTAAAATCTCTCTATGTACGTACCTTTCCTGAATAAACATATTTATATTTATTTATTTATTTTATTTATTTTCATAGCTACGAATGTTTTTCTTCTTAGCTACGAATGTTTTTCTTCTTAGCTACGAATGTTTTTCTTCTTAGCTACGAATGTTTTTCTTCTTAGCTACGAATGTTTTACTTCTTAGCTACGAATGTTTTACTTCTCAGCTACGAATGTTTTTCTTCTTAGCTACGAATGTTTTTCTTCTCGGCTACGAATGTTTTTCTTCTTGGCTACGAATGTTTTTCTTCTCAGCTACGAATGTTTTTCTTCTTGGCTACGAATGTTTTTCTTCTTGGCTACGAATGTTTTTCTTCTTAGCTACGAATGTTTTTCTTCTTAGCTACGAATGTTTTTCTTCTTGGCTACGAATGTTTTTCTTCTTAGCTACGAATGTTTTTCTTCTTGGCTACGAATGTTTACTTCTTGGCTACGAATGTTTTACTTCTTAGCTACGAATGTTTTACTTCTTAGCTACGAATGTTTTTCTTCTTAGCTACGAATGTTTTTCTTCTTAGCTACGAATGTTTTTCTTCTTAGCTACGAATGTTTTTCTTCTTAGCTACGAATGTTTTTCTTCTTAGCTACGAATGTTTTTCTTCTTAGCTACGAATGTTTTTCTTCTTAGCTACGAATGTTTTACTTCTTAGCTACGAATGTTTTTCTTCTTAGCTACGAATGTTTTACTTCTTAGCTACGAATGTTTTTCTTCTTAGCTATGAATGTTTTTCTTCTTAGCTACGAATGTTTTTCTTCTTAGCTATGAATGTTTTTCTTCTTAGCTACGAATGTTTTTCTTCTTAGCTACGAATATTTTACTTCTTAGCTACGAATGTTTTACTTCTTAGCTACGAATGTTTTTCTTCTTAGCTACGAATGTTTTTCTTCTCAGCTACGAATGTTTTTCTTCTTAGCTACGAATGTTTTTCTTCTCAGCTACGAATGTTTTTCTTCTCAGCTACGAATGTTTTTCTTCTTAGCTACGAATGTTTTTCTTCTTAGCTACGAATGTTTTTCTTCTTAGCTACGAATGTTTTTCTTCTTAGCTACGAATGTTTTACTTCTCAGCTACGAATGTTTTTCTTCTTAGCTACGAATGTTTTCTTCTTAGCTACGAATGTTTTACTTCTCAGCTACGAATGTTTTTCTTCTCAGCTACGAATGTTTTACTTCTTAGCTACGAATGTTTTTCTTCTTAGCTACGAATGTTTTACTTCTTAGCTACGAATGTTTTTCTTCTTAGCTACGAATGTTTTTCTTCTTAGCTACGAATGTTTTTCTTCTTAGCTACGAATGTTTTTCTTCTTAGCTACGAATGTTTTACTTCTTAGCTACGAATGTTTTTCTTCTTAGCTACGAATGTTTTTCTTCTTAGCTACGAATGTTTTTCTTCTTAGCTACGAATGTTTTTCTTCTTAGCTACGAATGTTTTTCTTCTTAGCTACGAATGTTTTTCTTCTTAGCTACGAATGTTTTTCTTCTTAGCTACGAATGTTTTCTTCTTAGCTACGAATGTTTTACTTCTTAGCTACGAATGTTTTTCTTCTTAGCTACGAATGTTTTTCTTCTTAGCTACGAATGTTTTTCTTCTTAGCTACGAATGTTTTTCTTCTTAGCTACGAATGTTTTTCTTCTCAGCTACGAATGTTTTTCTTCTTAGCTACGAATGTTTTTCTTCTTAGCTACGAATGTTTTTCTTCTTAGCTACGAATGTTTTTCTTCTTAGCTACGAATGTTTTACTTCTTAGCTACGAATGTTTTTCTTCTTAGCTACGAATGTTTTACTTCTTAGCTACGAATGTTTTACTTCTTAGCTACGAATGTTTTCTTCTTAGCTACGAATGTTTTTCTTCTTAGCTACGAATGTTTTTCTTCTTAGCTACGAATGTTTTTCTTCTTAGCTACGAATGTTTTTCTTCTTAGCTACGAATGTTTTTCTTCTTAGCTACGAATGTTTTTCTTCTTAGCTACGAATGTTTTTCTTCTTAGCTACGAATGTTTTTCTTCTTAGCTACGAATGTTTTTCTTCTTAGCTACGAATGTTTTACTTCTTAGCTACGAATGTTTTTCTTCTTAGCTACGAATGTTTTTCTTCTTAGCTACGAATGTTTTTCTTCTTAGCTACGAATGTTTTTCTTCTTAGCTACGAATGTTTTCTTCTTAGCTACGAATGTTTTTCTTCTTAGCTACGAATGTTTTTCTTCTTAGCTACGAATGTTTTTCTTCTTAGCTACGAATGTTTTTCTTCTTAGCTACGAATGTTTTTCTTCTTAGCTACGAATGTTTTTCTTCTTAGCTACGAATGTTTTTCTTCTTAGCTACGAATGTTTTTCTTCTTAGCGCCTTCGTGGCGGCTACGTCGGTATTCAGGTAGCTACACTAAGAAGAAAAACCTTCGTAACTTTGGTCCGTCATATAAGTGTACTGTCGACCACTCGTAACTGGATATAACTCAGTTTTTCTCTACTACATAACACTGGGATCGATTTTAATATAAACAAAAGATTATTAGTTGGTGAATCTCGTGAAGAGGAGTCCTTCGTGTTAGTTATATATATGCATTCTCTGCTTGAAACTTGAAGTAAATATGTCTTTTATGATAGTAGAATTAGTTTTATAATAGCAAGATATTATACCAGTAGTTATTAAGTAAATAAACACTGGTGAACATGAAATATGAGAGAAGGTTATGAGCCCTGCCTGATGGGAGCATTTACTATCACCAAATGCCCCTGTTCACCTAGTAATCAGTATGGGTGTACCTTAGCTATACATACACACATTTAATTTATTTTGTTTGGTTTTATTTTGAAATTAAATCTGGGTGAGACACAAAAGAAAAATATCCTGCACAAATGATGTTAGGTTAGGGTAAAAACTTCAAAAACTTTTCTCATTGAATACTTAAACCTATAATTATGACTATATGAACTATTAAAAAAGAGAGAGGGAAGTAGGGGTTCAAGACCTCTTCCTGTTACACAATTTGGGTGTGGAACCAGTAATTATCAAAAGAAGGCACCAACCCGGGAAGGCTATGTAGCAGTAAGGCAGTGAGGTGAGGCAGCTACTTATATGAGGAATGCTTATTTTATTTACCTTATAAGCTGAGGCCGCGTATTTTATTTGAGGAATGCTCAGCTGATTCCTCTACATTTAGCATGGAACAAATTTGTGTCCAGGACGTCTTCCTGTTACACAATTTGGCTGTGTAACAATCAGTAAGTAATTATCAAAAGAAGGCACCAAGCTGGGAAGGCTATGTATCACCATTGTGTGTTGCAATAAACCTAATTTTTTTTAACAAATAATGCACCTGTGAGAAACAAATCCTTTCAGCTGTAAAAATATTGATGCAGTTATTTAAATAAAAAAATATAATGAAAGAAATATTACTGGTTTATTTTTATCTTATCTTCTTGTACTATACAATACAGTATATCCAAAGAAGTGAAAAATTGAGACATAATGCACAATTTAATGAATGATTCAAAAGAAATATGACTACTGTATTACATATCAACATGAGATCTTAATGATCCATGGTTAACATGATTTAATAAGGATAATATTGGTAATAACACAAACTATAATTTAAAATCTTTATTACTGATATTTTTGTATTAAGAAGCTTAGGTATACACAGCAATGTGCTGCTACCCTATTCTATATGGAAGATTACACAGTGTAGATAAAAAACTAGCTATAAGTTCGTCTAATACTCCCATCTCACAGGATGGTTAGTCTTACATGGAATCAGGGGAGAAAATACCTGCCTCAATACAAAAAACAAATCAACTCTGACTACACAATAACTTCACCATTTTCACAAGAGGTAAGCACTGAATCATGGAAACATTATATTATAACTACAGTTCTCTTACTAGTTTCTACAAGACTCCTCTCAAACAATATATTTTTTTAACATGCTTAGGCATACACAGCAATGTGCTGCTTCCCTATTCTGTATGAAGGACCATATAGTCCATTCTCTGAAATTCTCCCTGGACAGATGTAATAGGACCAATTATCACCACACCAGAAATAAATATCTCCTTGATATCCCCAGAGTCAAACTTAATCTGTGTAAACACTCTGTGCAAATAAAGGGACCTAGTCTATGGAACTCACTCTCTAATGAATTGAAAAGCTGTCAGACTTTTGCCTCATTCAAAAACAAAACCAAAAAGTACCTAATTTCATCTTCATAGTTTCCTACACTGTGCTTTAAATTTGGTCTGTGTCTAGTGTTACCCAATCTCCCAATCTTTATGTACTTAATCCAAACAATATTACCTTTGTGATCATTGCTGTCTTCTTTTCTGGGCTAGCAATATGCTGTATTGTGCCTTGTAATTTTTGTTAAACTATCAATCAAGCTGTCAATGCAGTCGATCTTGAGCTACCTATGTGCTTTAATATACTTTCTAATTTCTCTCATCTTTTTTTCTTTGTTTTCTTACCATGTACATTACCTGTTAGCATTTTTATAAATTTTGCGAGTATTTACTACTTAAAATTTTCTGTTGGATAAAGGACCTGCCCGAAATGCTGCACGTACTAGTGGCTTTATAAGAATGTAATCACTATGCTATGTAGCCTCACAATCCCAATGTACCTTCTTGTATATATATTAATAATAATAATAATAAATAAATAGTCTAGATAAAATGCCAGCTACAAACTCATCCAACATCCTCACCTCACAGGACGGCCAGTCATACATGGAATCAGGAGAGAACAAAATACTTAAGGCTGATCTATTAGCCTCCACTGACAAAATCTGGGTACAACACAAGAATATCTTCCAATATTCCTGAGTGTATGAAGTAATTACAGAGCTCAAAGTACCTCATATCATCTGGTATGAAGTCACTGATACTGTAACAGGGCAATCACAGATATTGTGTTGGAGAGTATGTCCTCCCAAGTAAGACTGAAAAAAGATGTTTTCTTTTACCCAGATGGTTAAAACACATGGAACTGCCTACCTGCTGAAGCCGTACCTGCCAAAATCCAGCTAGAAAATATCATTAGGACAATTAGCGGGACTTAACAAGCCCCTGGCTTTTTGTCCTCATCGAGGCCACTAGATAGTTAGTGGCCCTTGGGTAAATTTAGGTAAATATATACGTAAATAGATACCACCGCTCCTCAAGTCTTGGGAGCGAGAAGGGGAGCTATACACTATCTCTTAGAATTATGTAGGTAAACAAAAAATGTAACATATATGTATACTACAATGACGGTGCTGACTGTACAAGTTGAAAAAAACATTGTTTTACTTCGAAATGTACTAAATTTATGAGGAAAATTCAACGTAAATATGTCGCAAGTGGTCACGGAGCTTTCCGATATGGCAGCATCGTGACTGGCTTCAGCTGTAAGATGAAAAATGTTATCTTCTCTCTGATTGGTCAAACTAAAAGCGTAGTGACATCTAGCGAGACCTAAGTGAACTACTTTGAAATCTTCGTAAGTTTACTTCTCTGAATCGCCTTTTGGCGCGTTCTTAGCTGGTACTTAGGAACCTTCGTAGCAAACCTACTGACGAAGAAATACATGAAGCTTCATGAGTCTAGGTCCTTGTTCCTCGCACTCTCATCATCCACCATAAGTACTTGAGTGCTGTATGCTCCACCATTGTCTTACATAGGCCTATGCAAGTGTTGGCGTATGGACATAGGCCTATGGAATTGCTGGGGCTTGGACATTGACTTATCGAATTGTTAGTGTTTGGACTATATTGATCTAATCATCGACCTGGAAAGTGAGGGTACTGCCTCTGCTGTTTAACCGAGAAAGATACAGACAAATGTCCAAATACTGATGACCTTCCAGATATTGGTGACCATCCAAATACTGGCGACCGTCCGGGTGCTGGCGGCTTAGTAGCGGTAACTTGTCTGGATATTGGTGGCCATTCAGGTACTGGAAACCATCTGGATATTGGTGGTCATTCAGGTACTGGAAACCATCTGGATATTGGTGGCCATTCAGGTACTGGAAACCATCTGGATATTGGTGACCATTCAGGTACTGGAAACCATCTGGATATTGGTGACCATTCAGGTACTGGAAACCATCTGGATATTGGTGACCATTCAGGTACTGGAAACCATCTGGATATTGGTGACCATTCAGGTACTGGAAACCATCTGGGTATTGGTGACCATTCAGGTACTGGAAACCATCTGGATATTGGTGGTCATTCAGGTACTGGAAACCATCTGGATATTGGTGGCCATTCAGGTACTGGAAACCATCTGGATATTGGTGACCATTCAGGTACTGGAAACCATCTGGATATTGGTGACCATTCAGGTACTGGAAACCATCTGGATATTGGTGACCATTCAGGTACTGGAAACCATCTGGATATTGGTGACCATTCAGGTACTGGAAACCATCTGGGTATTGGTGACCATTCAGGTACTGGAAACCATCTGGATTTTGGTGACCATTCAGGTACTGGAAACCATCTGGGTATTGGTGACCATTCAGGTACTGGAAACCATCTGGGTATTGGTGACCATTCAGGTACTGGAAACCATCTGGGTATTGGTGACCATTCAGGTACTGGAAACCATCTGGGTATTGGTGGCCATTCAAGTACTAGAAACCATCTGGATATTGGTGACTACACTGTATCTAGTTATGGTAACCGTCCTGATAGTGGCAACCATCCAGTTACTGGAAACTGTCTGGTTAATGGCAGCTATCCAGTTACTGGCAACTGCCTGGTTACTGGTGACTGTCCAGATAATGGTAACCTTTCAGATGCTAGCACCTGTCCAGATATGGCAACTGTCCAGATACTGGGACCTGTTCAGATATGGTAATTGTCTGGTGACAATTGACTGGTGATTGTCCAAATTTTGGCAATCAATTAAATACTGGCAACTGTTCAGTTACTGGCAGCTGTTCAGTTTCTGGTAACTGTCCAGATACTGATGACCCCTCTAGATACTGTGACCCTCTACATGCTGGTGACCCTCTAGATAATAATAATAATATAATATAATAATAACTTATTTAGGAAAGTACATACAGTACATAGTTGCAGAGTTACAGTACAAACATTCTGTTTGATTTAAAGATAGAGATAGTACATAATACCTAAAGCCACTAGTACGCATAGAGTTTCGGGCAAGGTGAGGTGGGGAAAAAAACGCTTAGACTAAAACATAATAGTAATTGAGCTTAAAGTATAAATTGCATTGAAAGAAAAAAAATAAAAAGATAAAAAAAGGGAACATGGTAGAAAATACCAATATACAAGTTGGTCAACAAACAGCATTTCTGGGGGGAGCCCGTCGGCTCCCTGGAGCTATCCCAGGCTGATATGCTAATTTCAGACTTTGGCATCAGTCATGTGTATGGAGTTCTTAGGCCTACCGGAGACCACGGCCAGAACCGGGCCCCCTCAGAGAGGCACGGGGAGCAATGGCCTATAGAAGCCCCCGTGTGGTTGGAAGCATTCTATGTCTGCCATCGACCGGGACAGGCACCCAGAAAGGTAAGCGCCCCAAAACAAACCCCTATTCTGGTTAAAATTGCTACCAAAATCCGAACTAGTGGATAGAACTCCCAAACAGAAAAACAAGCAAACTAGTGTGACGTCACACGTCACCGCGCCGCTGTCTGCGCAGCTCCCCCCTCCCCGGGAGGGGGAAGGTGGAGCCCCAGACCTCCCACGCCGGCTATCCACCCATCAGTTCTTCGGCTGATGCTATAGGCACCGGTTATGTGCTCCGGCTCCAGTGGTTGTTTCAGCACTGCACCTAGAGTGTGGTGTCTGTTTTCTAGGTGGTGCGCGAGCCGGGAGTGATTCTCCAGTACTCGGCTGCATGCGCCTAGGGTTCCCTTCCCTAGGTGCCCTGTAAGTACTGCCCTTGGGACTTGGGGCCACCTTCCACAAGTTCCTTGGGGTCTGCCCCTGCTAGCCGTTTTACTGCTGGTTTTCGGCCGCTCTTTGTGTGCTCGGGTGTTCTGTCTCCTTGTTCGCCTTAGAGTAAGGGGCATTTTTTGCACTGGTGGGCGCAGGGTACTGTGCAGCTTGTCTTTTCCCAATCATAGCGGCCGGCTCTGTTCGCTTGGGTACGCTGTCCTCTTGCGGGTTTTCTTTTTCTTTTTGTTTATCTACCTGGTGGGGGGGTCTGCCTCGTTCTTGCCCCTGGTGTCCCTTGTGTTCTGAGTTTTCTGGTGGTACCCCCTGCTAGGTCCCCGTGAGTGTACACGTCCCGGGGGTTCAGCTCTTAGAAAGTTGTTTGGTAGTTTTGGGTGCCGGGTAGCAGTACCCTGCCTGGGATTACCTGAGCGCGAGTCCTCTAAGTAAACGCTCGGGACCCTGGGAAACCCCTGGGGGCGCGTGGGTCCGATGGATGTGACCCCAGAGCCCCCCCCTCGCTTCCAGCGAGTTTGAGGGTTGCTCACCCCTTGTCTCTGGGTGACTCTCTGTTTGCCTCCGTCTGCTGCCTGTGGGGTCGGTGACACCTTCGACCGGAGCCCTGCGAGTTTGTTGCTCGTTATGGCTCGCTTACCCAGTTGGCTCAGCTGGTGCGGGCAGCAGGGGCGTTGCACTTGAGCCTTGGTGGTGGCAACGCTCTCGTGGTAACTCCCCGGGAGCCCCCGGGCTGCCCCGTTTTGGTTCTTGTTTTTCCCCTGGATTCCCCTTCCTGCCTGCATCCGGTTTCCTTACCGTCTGTAGGTTCAGGGCGGGGTTTGGTGGTGTTGAGACTCGGGCAGTCTCGGGGAAATCCCCTTCCGGTAGTGACGGGGGCATTCGAGCCTGTTCCTCCAGCCGTGTTGTAAGAGTCTGCCAGTGGGCTCCTTCCTTAGTGTTTTCACGGCTGTCCCGGTTTTCTGGTACGGCCGGGGCTTTAGGGGGACGGCTCTCTGCCCGGGGCCTGTTGTGTGGGTTCCTGGGCTGCGGAGGGGCTGACTTGGGGGGCCTTGGCCCCATAGGACCCCGTGGGGGTTTTTATCCCCCTCTCCGGGGCTTGTGGTTACGCGGAGTGGGGTTTTCCTCTCCACTCGCCGTACGTGCTGTTGGGCGTCGGCCCCTCCCCGGGCTCGGTTCCTTGGCCTTTGAGTCGTTGGTTCGTCCTGTGGGTGGATGTTTCCCCCCACCCCTTTTTTTGGGGGACGGTGTTTTCGTCATGTTTCCCCGTTTTGGGGGTTCTACATGACTACTGGTCTCGGGTGCGCATGCGCTTTGTGTGCCTTCGGGACTGGTTTTGGCTTCCGTGTTCTCGAGGGTTCGGAAGGTTTTTCTCCTCCTTCCCGCGTTATTGGAACGTCTGTCGCTCCTCGTCCTTGTTGGCGAGTTTGGCTACTTGTAGCCCCTGTTGGGCTCCTTGTGGCCTGTTGTGCTCCTTGTAGCCCTGTTGGGCTACTTTTGGCCCGGTTGGGCTCTTTCTGGCCTGTTTGGCTACTTGTGGCCCTGTTGGGCTACTTGTGGCCCGTTGGGCTTCTTGTGCCCTGGTGCGTGCCTTTTTTGGGCTCTGTCTTCACTTCTTTGGCCGGTTTTTTCTTGTTCCTGCTCACTCTTTGGCTACTTTTCTTGCGCAGTATCTTGGTTGCCGCTTCCCGCAGGGTAGGTTGCGCGTTTTCGGCCGGCATGTCATGCGCGTGCGCCGCGGAGTTTGTTTGGTCTGGGCGGTGTGTAGTGCCGGTGTTTCGTCGTCTTTTTGCTCCAGTGCTTCGCCTTTCGCTCTTCTCCCTTGCCGCGGTATGTGCCCCTTTCCGCTCCGGGGTGTCCTGGGTTCCAGTTGTGGGGAGCCGCCGAGGTTTCCCCTGTGTCATGGGTGT